>CAUYUJ010022602.1:5000-82500 GCA_963575745.1 Prorocentrum cordatum | reverse complement strand
GAAGAGCCCAACCTGCATAAACACAATGTTCGGAGGTTTAGATTCAGGCAAGGCTCCATTCTTCGAGGGATCGGCCAAGATAACCCCCAACACGACCCCAAAGAGGCCCCCCAACAAAACACCCGGAGGGCTCAAAAAAGCCCCCGGGAGTTTGGTTTTAGAAGCTCCCAGAGGCGGCCCCGCAGGTCCCGCAGAGGTCCCCAAAGAGCTCCGCAACAGACGCGGAGGAAAATGAGGACGAACCAACAACAACTACACGCAAGCAGCACGACAGCAAGTGGCAAGCAAGACACACGATACCGAACGCCGCACATATCCCCTACTGGGATTTGGCGGAGTAGCGTAACGCTCTTGACAAAATATCATCTGCAACGACACATCTGTTCTTACCCGAACCTCGATCCCCAGACCTCGATCCTCGGTCTCCAAAGCCTCGATCCTCCAACCTTGAAGGGATCACAAAACCATACGTTAGCCCCGAAGATGAAACTCTGGGGATTTGCCCGGATATGTTGGGTCGGCCGCTGGATCCCCTCCCTCTCCTGGCGCTCAGAGCGCGCAAGGGGCGGCGCCGGAGGCGCCGCCATCAGAGAATGGGCAGCCACGTGTGAGCTCTACCCCTCCGGGGCAAATTTCTGAAAAAAAAAAACAGCCAAAGATGCTACGGGGGTGCCCAATTCCCCAGCGTCGATTGGACCCGCAGGGGCAGCGGCCGCACACAGAAATCCTGGCGAGTCCCCGGGAATGTATGGCTGTGCCGACCTGGTCTTCCCCGACAGGGAGCCCGAAAACAAAAACCGCGCGCACACACTTCCTGCACGAAAACGTCCCCCTGTACCGAGACCGCCCTCGGGTCACGAACGCCCGCCGAACGCGCTCTCTCGAAATCCGCGCGAGCCCAAAAACTCCGACGCCCAAATCTCGTCACAGCACGGGCTCCCAACTTCGCGCTTCGCCCTGCGCGAAGCGCGAAGTGCGAAGAACTTCACGCTCTCGCGCCGCCTCCCAGGGGAGAAGAGGAGGATGAGGAGGAATCGGATCTGAACCGCGAAGCGCGAACAACTGTCAGGAGTGAAAAAAGCACACAGACACAATTAATCGTCCACTCCCCAGAAAATATGGGGAAAGATGGAAAGTGGGGGGGAAGACAAAAACCAAGAAAACATTGGAAATGTGGGGAATCCTGCTATTCGTGTCTATTCATTTGTGTGTCCCTGGGCCCCCTTCAAACTGCGCGACCTCGATGGGCGTCCTTGCACAGCGTGGGCCCCCCAGGGCCCGGACCCCTCCCCAGGAGCCGACGCCTCGGCCGTGTCTTGACGGTTCCGGGGCGGGCCCGTGGCCCACAAGAAGCCAACATGGGGCAGGAGGAAGGACGGGGGAGGAAGGAGGAGGAGGGAGGCAGGAGGGAGGAGGAGGGAGGAGGAGGAGGAGTGAGGAGGAGGAGGAGGAGGAGGAGGAGGAGGAGGAGGCCCACGGTTCCGGGGGGGGCCGAGGTTGAGTAGCCAAACAGCTGACCTACCGCTAGGTCGGGCACGTCCTCCTAGAGGCAGACCTCGGACGAAACGTAACAATGGTTCGAATATGACCCCACGACAATCCGCGTAGTCGAAACCTCGTCCACCATATTTTGAGCCATGCTGTTTGATTCTCTTGTAGGAACTGCTCCCGAGCCCATCTAGTTTTGATCGTTTTGGAATCTTCCGCCTGCGAGAAGGGACGCGCCCGACTTGAGCCTACCGTCAACGGGGGGAGGCGCGGGTGCTCCTCTGCTTTGCTCCTGCCCCGGGTCCAGTCTTCCCTTCGTTTTTTTGGACGCCGCTCCCATTCCCAAGGAAGTTTCGCGGGGGCAACTATGAAGGGGCCCCAGGACACGCAACAAAATGCACACAACTAAAACAAATCCCCGTATGTTCCTATATATGTTTTGGGTTTTTGTCGTCCCCCCCCATTTCCCATATTTTTGTGTATTTTCCCGGGGGTCGACGATTAATTGTGTCTGTGTGTTTCTTTCCCTCCTGAAGCTAAAAACAACCGCAAGGAGCCGCGGCGCAACCGAGAAAGGCGGAAGGTGCCCCAAAGGGGGGGAGGAAGCAGGCACGAGATGGAGGGGGCGGCAGTGCCTCGACCCCGCGCCCGCGCACCCCTTGGTGGGCCTGTTTTCCACCACCACCACCAAAGTTGGAGGGGGAGGGGGTGCTCCTCCTCCTCCTCCACCTCCTCCACCTCCTCCACCTCCTCCTCCTCCTCCTCCTCCTCCAACTTATGGTGGTGGTGGTGGAAAACAGGCCCATCACCCCTGCCTCTGCGGGGTGGCACTGAAGGGCGGCCCCCCCTCCCTCTGGTGGAGCGAGGCGCCCTACAGAGCGGCCGAAGCCGACCTCTGAAATGATGGGTCCATTCTTCCCTTCCGCTGGCTTCCGCCAGCCTTCCGCCCTGGCAGACGCTTTGAACGCCCGGAATGGGCACCGAAAGAATGGGTACAGTGCCCAAAACAAATGTTGTCCCAAACCAACAGCGGCCGCTGTTGGGCAGGCGGCCCTCTGTTTCAAATATACACAGGCCGAAGCGACACCGACAGCGAGTCCTGTTCAAAATGAGCAAGAACTGCTGTTGGGCTTTGCACCCATACTCTGCGTACCCATTCCGTTCGTGCCGGTCCGTTCTGCCCTTCCGCCGGCTTGCGCCAGCCTCCCGCCCTGGCAGCGCGGCCCGCCCCCCGCTCTCCCCCCGCCGGCCACCTGCCGCCCACCTTGAAGGGGCCCTGGGACACACAAAAAATACACACAAATCAAATGATTCCCAAACCTTGAAAGGGGCCCTGGGACAATCCCCATATTTTCTTGGTTTCTGTCTTCCCCCCACTTCGCATATTTTCCTATATTCTTCTGGGAATCGACGACTAATTGTGTCTGTGTGTTTTTTCCCTCCTGACAACTGCCGCCCTCCGCCGCGGACGCGGGCCCTCCCTGGCTCGCGCCGGGAAGCTCTCCGCGCGTCCGCAGAGAAGACTCTCGCGGAGAGCTCTGCCGTGGCGGCAGGGCCCCCCCCCCCACAGAGGGTCAGAGCGAGCGAAGGGTGGCAGTGTCGGTGCCGTCTCCTTCTCTGACTGGATGGCCTATCACTATTATCATATAATCTCTCGCTCTCGTAGTTTTTTGGCTCTCAAGGGAGCGGTGACAGGATCTAAGCCCCAGTACCGAATCTGAAGGTCGGTCCCTTGACACTTTGCCGACACAGCACAATAAATTGATAATTTTGTGTACGGAAAATAATCAACACAGTGCGATTCCTGGTAGCCCATTCTTCCGGGGCTCAGATACCTGGCGGCCGTCCGGGAGGATCCGGGCCCCCCTCCCGGAGCAACCTCGGCGAGGCGCAGCTGCTAGAGAGCACCCCGAGGCCAGGAAACCACCGAGGACCAGCGACAACGTCCGAAAACCTCAAAAACCCGACTGGGGGGTAAAGATGACGCCCTCCAATGGTCAGCTAGAGGAAGAAGAATTGCAGAATCATCAGAGTGAAGGGGCCGAACCGTCATTCATTGTCTTTGGGTTCGTGGCTGAAGTGGGATCCCGCTATGCGGATTATTGTTGTTATTGTTGGTGGTGTTGTTGCTGTTGCTGCTGTTATTGTTGTTGCTGTAAGTGTTGGTGTTGGTGTTGGTGTTGGCGTTGGTGTTGTTGTTGCTGCTGTTGTGATTTGTGTTGCTGTTGTTGTTGTTGTTGTTGCTGTTGCTGTTGTAAATTGTTCGTTGCGTGTGTGTTTGGTTGTGTGTTGCTGTTGTTAAACACCGTCCCCCCTGCGACCCGGCCCGCGACCCACCCGCGACCCACACCGCGACCCACCCCGCGACCCACCCGCGACGTACCCGCGACCCACCCCGCGACCCACCCGCGACCCGGCCCGCGACCCACCCGCGACCCATCCGCGACCAACCCGCGACCCACCTGCGACCCAACCCGCCACCCACCCACCTTTAACAAGAAAATCGGAGCCTGCGGCGGGCTCGTCGTGCAGCTTGAAAATGTATGCGCAGAGCCTCGCAGATTGCCGACGTCCCCGCCGCCCCCTCACTCTAACCCCAACCGCGGGGTGCTGCGGGTAAAAGTTCGGAGCTCCGCGCGGATCTCTTGGATCGTTGCTGAGACCCCCTGGCTGGCGCGCGGAACGCGCCAGGTGGCGGCGCTGGAGGCGCCGCCAGGGGGATTCCAGCAAAGATCCAAGCGATCCACGCGGAGCTCCGAACAGAACACCGCAGCACACCGCAATTGCGGATAAGAGTGAGGGAGCGGCGGGTACGTCGGCAGTCTGCGAGGCAGGCGCAAAATTCTCCAAGCTATAAAACGAGCCCGCCGCAGGCGCCTTTTTGTGAAAACAATGTGGGTGGGTCACGGGTTGGGTCACAAGTGGGTCGCGGGTGGGTCGCGGGCCGGGTCGAGGGTGAGTCGCGGGTGGGTCGCGGGTGGGTCGCGAGTGGGTCTCGGGTGGGTCGCGGGGTTGGTCGCGGGTGGGTGTCGAGTGGGTCGCGGGTGGGTCGCGGGGTGTGGGTCGCGGGTGGGTCGCGGGTCGGACGACGACAACAAACAACAATAACATCAATAACAACAACAACGCAACAAGCATAATCCTCACCACGGATTCTCACTTCAGCCCCGCACCCAGGGACAATGAATGACCGTTCGGCCCCCTCACTCTGCTGTGTATGCACTGTTTCTTCTAGCTGAGCCATCGGAGGGTATCAACTCTACCCCAACCCGCTCGAGGTTTGAGGTTTTAGGATGATGATGGGCCAGTTTTCCACCACCACTACCATATGTAGGACGGGGAAGAAGGGAGGATGGGGAGGTCCTCCTCCTGTCCCCCTCTTCCTTCTCCTTCTCCCTCCCCTACCTACATGTGGTAGTGGTGGTGGAAATCTGCCCATCAGATGAGGTTGCTGGTCCTCGGCGGATTCTTGGCCTTGGGGCGCTCTCTGGAGGCGACGAGGGATTTCGCTCCGTGCACGAGGGGCCGGTTCTGTGGAGGGTACGAGCGGGCCCGAGAAGCCTTAAAGTTTACACGTCGGTCGGAAGAAGTAGGTAAAAACATGAAGTAGGAAGGCGGATAAAGTGGATTGGGTCCATGCCCTCCCAGAGAATAACAAAACACAGCAAAAGCGTGTCGATTCTTGAAGTAGGAAGGCGCTGGAAGTATATTGGGATCTGGGAATCCCAAAATACCTACTTTCAACGACCGGCGTGTACAGTGTCTCCGCTCCCTGCCCGGGAGCAGCGAGACAACAGCGGGACCCACCAACCCCCCCAACCCGAGCAAACTCTTTTGAAGGGGCCCCAGGACACACAAATAAATACACACAAATAAAAAGATTTCCCATATTTTGCCATATTTTCTGGGTTTCTGTCTTCCCCCCCACTTCCCATATTTTCCCATATTTTCCTGGGAATCGACGATTCATTGTGTCTGTGTGTTTTTTCCTCTCCTGATCTTTGTTGGGGGGGGGGTCGGGGACCTCGGGTTGGGCTGGGTCTGGCTGGTTCGGGAGCGGCCAAAAGGGGGGTGTCCAAGACGGGGGGGGTGCAAATCATGACCGGCGGCACGTGCGCGGCCCAGCGGGGGGGCCAGGGACGTGATGAAATGAGAAGAGGCGCCATGAAATCTGGGGAACCATCATGGCCCACGCCATGATGTTGTTGTTCGATTGGCGTTCCTGGCTTTGCTCTACTCAATTCGAGGTTTAGGTAAGGTCCGGAGATGGAAGCAGATTGTTCGGATGAAAAAAATCGCGAGTTTTTTTTCGACGGAAACCAGAGGCATGACAGAGAAGCTCAGACAATAAAGATCCACCCCCCCCAAGTCATCACCCCCCTCTTTGCCCCGGCCGGTGTGCGGTGCAGCGACGAGGCTTCCTCGGGGATGGACAGACCCCCCTTCAGTCAAACGTGGTTCAGTGAAAACGACGGGAGGCCCAAACCTGGCAGGCGCAAGCCTGGAAAGCAACGGCCGCGGCGCCCTCTCGAGAAGCGAAAACGGACGATTCACTAATCGACGTGCCACTGTTGAGGGGGTTCTGCCCACCCCCAGTTGAGAGAGCGCGGGTCCTCCGACGACGCTCGCGCTGCCTGGGCGCAGACACCCCCAGGCGAGCGAGGAGAGGGCGGCGAGAAGCAGGCGCGCGATGGCGCGGGCAACCCCATCCTCCTCCTCCTCCTCCTCCTCCTCCTCCTCCTCCTCCTGCTCCTCCTCCTCCTCTCCTCCTCCTCCTGAGGGGTTCTGCCCCCCCCCGACTTCCGCTCCGCGCCCGAGGCCTCGACGTGCTCCGTCACGAAGGCCGCCCCGAGCAGCAGCGCCCCCCGCGCCCGGGCGCGCCGCGGGCGAGAGGGACGCGGCCGGCCCGCGCGCAGCGGGCCGCCCGGGCAGGAGCGGCCCCCGGGGTGCCGGAGGCCACCCGGCGAGGGGCCCGGGTCGAGTTGCACAAGGAACCTCCCACAAGAAGCCCACCAGCTTCTCCGCTCCTCCGCCTCCTCCTCCTTCGCCTCCTCCTCCTCCTCCTCCTCCTCCTTCGCCTCCTCCTTCTCCTCCTCCTCCTCCTCCTCCTCCTCCTCCTCCTCCTGCTCCTCCTGCCACCCAGATAGGGTCCCAGTCGAGTCACACGTGGAGGCCGGTCCACAAGAAACCTTCCACAGGAAACCCAACCCTGAGACCCCAAAAAATCCAACCACAGGAAACCTTCCAAAAGAAGCCTTCCACAAGAAATCCAACGTTGAGTGTTGGCGTGGGAGCGTAACGCTGTCCATCGCAACAAGAAGCGAAACCCAAGAAACCCAGGGCACCCTGGAGGCAAGCAGGGTGTTTCTTGGAATGGGTCTCCACTGTACGGCTGGACCTGTGACAGAACAGCACCTTTCAAAAACACGGGACCCTCCGCTGGCCAAACCGAAGAACACTCGAGAGTACCCTCCCCCAGGATGCACAAGAGCACCAACAAGCACGAAAAACACTTGGTCACCCTCCCCGAGCCGCCCTCGATCTGATACCTTGGCCCTACCGTACCTCGACGTATTTGGATGAACCTCCATGTGTCCGGTTCCCCCGCAGGCCAATCGGAGAGAAGTCGTCAGGCTCAGAGGGAGGCGAGCGAGAGCACGGGGGCCCTGCGCGAGAGCAAGGCGCTCGACCTCGGACCCCCCTCTTGTGGCCCATCGGCCCTGGGCCGTCTTCGGCGGTCTCTTCGGAGGGTCTGCGGCGGTCCTCGAATGAACGGCCTTCGGGGCTCTTGGGCGGCCTCTGGCGGTCTTCGGCGCGAGAGCTGGACGGATGTGCTCCACAAGGGCATGGCGACGAGGGCGCTTGTGCGCGGCCTCATGCGGGCAGCTCGCGCATCAATGTCGCCAGCATCGACCCCGCTTCCTGCCAGCGCTCAGGTATGCGCGAACCTCGTGTATTTGTCCTTTTTTGTTCCGCATGGGCCCCAACATATAAGTAGTTACCCGGGGGCGGGGGGGTAACGGTCGTTGCCTGGGGGGCGATGGCAACAGTAACGTTTGGGCGGGGTGGGGCACGTCGGGGCGGGGGTGCGCTGCGATCATGTGCTCGGTTACCAGATCGCTAAACGTCAGAAGACACACAACATCTCCAACAAACCTGGCCGTCCTTCCTTGCACCGGCTTTTCGTCCCACATCGATTTGCTGACGGTATGGGGAAACGGTGTCGCTGTCCTGTGTTGCCATGAGCGCCCCCCGTAGGAACACAGATAAGCGGCACCTCGCTGCGGAAACATCCGCGGCGGGACGTTTCTGGCCATGCTCTCGGCCTCTGGGGGGCCCTCGCCGGCCCCGGGACCGACCCCAAGACGACTCGCGCTGCTCTCGCCTGGGGCGCGACCGCCGCTGCTGCCGCACTGCGCTGGGCGGTCGGGAGGCCGCAGGTGGGCCCGCACCAGGAGCCCGAGCCCTGAGATCCGACGTCGCAGAAAAGCTGCAGCACCGCGGGGAATCACTGCCTCGCCATCGCTCGGATGTCCATTCCCTGTGTTTTTGTTCGGTTGCGTGCGTGCTTTTTTTCCGCCAAGTGAGCAAGGATGCTCCTCGATGGCCCCCGCCGAAGGAAACATGCACACGTCCGAGCGATGCCAAGCTACCAGAACCCCAAGCCCCATCTTCCTGCGGCACCCTCCGAGCCAAGACGGACCGAACCGTTGGCCTTCATTTCCCACAGGGTCGTATTGCCACTGTGGACATCAGTCATCGTGCAATGCGCTTCCGTCTTGGTCGCCGTGAGGTCCCCAGGAGAGAAACTCGACCAGAACGGGGCCCAGAGATGGGCCCTGGGCCCTCCAGCCGAGGCCCCAGCCCGCTGGCCACCCCAGAGGACGTCCAGGGTTCCTTGGCAGTCACAGTATAAATCAATTGGCGCCCGAAACTGATCGAAGAAGCCCACGCAGGGGGGAAACATTGAAGCGCTCGGACCTCCGGGGAGGCCGCTCCAGCCCAACGGGGCCCCTGCGCGCCGCCGGGCCAGGCATGCGCGGACGAAGGCCAGCGCCTCTGTGGGCTCCCCAGGTGGGATCGGAGTAGACGGGGTCGGAGCATCGGGCCGCATCGCCGATGCGCCGCCGAGGCCGCGGCGATGCATCGGCGCCGTCGGCGTGAAGAGGGTCGGGCTCCACATCGAGCCGCCTCGCCGTTGCATCGTCGATGCGGCGCGGTCCTCCAGACCCCGCCTGTGGGAACGAGGACGAGCGGCCCCCCCACACCCGGGGACCACGAGCGGTAGGTGCCACGGGAGAGCCCCCCTGGGGGGAGGAGGAGGAGGAGGGGGAGGAGGAGGAGGAGGAGGAGGAGGAGGAGGAGGAGGAGGACGAGGAGGAGGATGCGGAGGAGGCAGAGGGAAGAGGAGAAGGAGGAGGAGCAGGATGACGCAGCCGCCCCCTCGCGCTCGAGGCATCCCCTATCCCCAGCTCCCGGGGAGGCGTCCTGCACCTCCTCGCCCCCAGGTGACCCCCTGGTGGTGGTGGTGTCGCGCCCTCTCCTTTGGAAACCACCAGGTGCCGAGACCGCTCCCACTGCCCGGACCTCGCCCGCCGACCCAGATGCCCAAGCGAGTCCAAGAGGTGTGGCGGCGAGGGGCTCCCGGGAGGCCCGGATAGGCGACAACGAAGAGAAGGTAGGGGTATAGGGGTGCCTCTCCTCTTCCCACCTTCCCCCGAATCTACTCCGACCCTACGTGAGTTAGGTCGGGCATGTCCTCCTACAGGGGGATTTTGGACGAAAGATAAAAAAAAACAGCCAAGAAATATCCCCAAACGATGGAAAATAGTCAAACATACGCAAACATAGTAAAAAATCAGAGTGAGGGTGCCCGAACGGTCATTCACTGTCCCTGGGTGCGTGGCTGAAGTGGCGAACCACGGCGAGGATTCTTGCTGTTGTTTTGTTGTTGTTTTGTTGCGTCGTCCCCGCCCAGACCCGCCCGCGACCCACCCGCGACCCACCCCGCTGCCCACCCGCGACCCACCCAATCCTCCCCGGCGGGCAGCCCGGGCGCCCCCTCACTCTTATCCGCAATTGCGGTGTGTATAGTAATCAGAGGTTCCTCCTGTACAGGGACAGCCTTTATCATCAGAAAGAATTTCGAGCGCACCCCAAAATTCAAGGGTTTTCACGTGTCGGGCCCTGGGAGACACTGTCTCGACACTCCGTCGACACTCCTTCGACACCTTTCTGGGAGCTCGAAATGATTTCTGGGATGTGGTCCTCAAGTACGAGGGAAGCCACAGAAGAAGGACAGGCCCGACTTCTCGGCGGTGGACAAACCTCCCTTTAGTAGACCTCCCCTAAAAAAACGGCCTGGGAACGAAACCGACGGACCCGGACCCGCAAAACTGACGGCTGCGACGCCCTCCCGCGAACCGAAAACGGCCAATTCTTTAATCGACGTGTCAGGGTATGAGGTCTGTCCAACCCCGAACTTCCCTGAAGGGGAACTGGGACACGCAAATGAATACACACAAACAAAACATACCCCCCACAGCTCCCCATCTGTTCTGGGTGCCTGCCTTCCCCCCCACTTCCCATAGTTTTCCCATCCTTGCTGGGAATCGCCGACTCATTGTGTCTGTGTGTGTTTTTTTCCCCTCCTGATTCACACTCCCCAGACCCCCGACGTCATGATTTTTTCATGACGTCGACCCCCGGAGGTCTCGACCCATTTCCTGGGACCGGTTTTTCGTCCAGAGTCGTTTTTTGACGGTCCCGAAGGCCGGTAAGGGCCCCCAAAAGCCAAAAATTATGAAAAACCTCCCGTCGTAATTTGTCATAACTCGAGGGGGTCTGGGTCGAGAGGCCCGGCGCCTCCGGCCCCGCGACGCCCGCGAGCAGCTCGCCGAGCGAGCGGCCGGCGGGGCGCGCGGCCGCGAGCCGGGCGGCGGCGCCGCTCCGGGCGGCGCCGGCCGGCCACGCCGCGCCGACGCCAGCGGGGGGTGCCTCCTCCTCCTCCTCCCCTCCTCCTCCTCCCCTCCTCCTCCTCCTCCTCCTCCTCCTCCTCCTCCTCCTCCTCCCCGGGGGGGTGAGAATCAACTCACGTACAGCTGCCTGTCCCGGCGCCCCCCGGCGCCGGGAGGCGCCCAGGCATCGAGGAAGGGGCCTGGCGGCGGGGTCGAAAGCAGCTGCATGCCGCAGATTTCGTACCCCCCCTTTCCCCATCCCCCCCTTTCGTTCGGCCCGAGAGGAGGGGAAGGGGGAGGGGGAGGGGGAGGGGGAGGGGAAGGAGTAGGAGGAGGAGGAGGAGGAGGAGGAGGAGGAGGAGGCGGAGGAGGAGGAGGGGGAGGGGGAGGGGGAGGAGGAGAAGGAGGCGGAGTAGGAGGAGGACGAGGAGGAGGGGAAGGGGGAGGAGGAGGCCCGAAAGGTCTGCGAGGGAAGCCAGCTGACGCCGCCCGAGCCGTCGGGCAGGCCAGGCAGGTCGGCCTCGTCCTCCGAGGCACGCCGGCCCAGCACGCAGCCGACGGTCAGGGCGAGCTGCTCCTGCCGTCGGAGGGGTCAACAAGGAAGGGGCCTTTGGACACACAGACAAATATACACTAATCACAGGATTCCCCATCTTTTCCCACGTCTTCCCCTCCACTTCCCATACTTTCCAACATCTTCCTGGGAGTCGACGATTCATTGTGTCTGTGTGTGTTGTTTCCCCTCCTGAAGCAACAAAATGTAGCAAACTTGAACTTGCAGAGGCTTTGACAGCCACAGCCACTGGACCACCTCCAAGGGCTGTCGCTGCCGCCCAAATCAATGGTCACCCCCGATCTCTTGAGATGGAGGCCTTTACAGAGCTTGGGCCACACCTCCTTCCGTCGCGCGTTGCCCGCTCACTCGGCCTTCTTATCGCTGTCTGGGGCGGCCAACGTCTCCTGGGACTCTGGAGGCAAGGGTCCCCCAAGCCTCGGAGCTTCCCCACGGAGGTGCCTAAGAACCAGAGCTGACATACACGCACGAAGCTGCAGTCAACGCCCGAAGAAGGGTCGGCCTACTGCGACCAGACAGTAGGGTTTGGTTGAGGAGGACACGCGAGTGGACACCAGAGCCTTCTATGGGCCACAGTGCCGTAGGAATGTAGCACGCACGGACCGCGGCACACACGACGCAACGGCACCCTCGATTCGGCAGCGTCGGCCGACGAATCAACTCGCTTGTAATACGTCAGCAAGCATGGGCAGGGACGATCAAACGCACTGTTGTTTCTCGTCTGGGTCGATGGTTGCGGCCTGCCAGCACCGACGGCGACGACAAGCCCATCATATCTGCTCATTTGTCCAATTCCCAGTGGGGGACCGCACCCCCCCCCCCACCGACATGTCTTGACCGTTTGATCGCCTCATGCATACACGGACTTGAACAGCCAGAGGGCTCCGCGAGAGTCTTGTTGATCAGCGCTGGGCCCCGCTGGCGACACCGGAAGACCCCTGGCGAGATGTCGACATTGCGGGGATATGGGGACCAACCCACGGCTGATCCCCAAATCCTGCCCCACCCCGTCTCGTGCCGATCATTCCCCGTCAACTTTCCGCCGATCACCCTCCTCACCGTTCACCGTTCTGAGCGACGCGCGCAGTGCGCCCAGGGCCCGAACGGGATGCTACCGCCCCCGCCGAACTCAGGCTACCCCGCGAGTGCCACGTGCGCGTGTCGTTAAGCCTGATGCGAATCAGCCTGGCCACGCGCATAGGCGACGACACTGGCAACGACGACGCCGACGACGACTCGTGTGCACCCAAGCGCTGTCGCTGCAGAAACGCGGCCGATCTAAATGAAGGAGCCCTGGCCCTGGGACACACAAATGAACAAACACAAATAACAGGACCCCCCATACCTTCACATATGTTCTGGGTTTTCGTCTTCCCCCCCCACTTCCCCTATTGTCCCATATTTTCTAGGGAATCGACGGTTCATTGTGTCTGTGTGCTTTTTCCCTCCTGACTAAAGGGCGTCGGGGTGGGCACGCGTTCGCCCGACATCGCTGCGGGCACGCCCGCCCGCAGGAGCTAACGCTCGCTGTCGGGTGGGCGCTGGCGCCTGCGTCGACGCAAGCGCGGGCGACGCCCGCAGGCGCACGGAAGGCGCACACCCCCAACGTCTGCCTCCCCGCCCCCAGTTCCTCGCCCCTCCACTTGCGCGCCACTGCCGCCATCCAACTGTCGTCCTCTCCATGCGTCATCGCTCCGTCCTCAGCCCAGCCCCCAGCGTCGCCCTCCACCCCCCACGAGAGCCATCCCCCAAGCACCTCCAAATCGCCATCCTGGCGTCCCCTCCCCCCCCTCCGCCTCCGCCTCCGCCTCCTCCTCCTCCTCCTCTTCTTCTTCTTCTTCTCTCTCCTTCTCCTTCTTTTTCTTCTTATTATTATTCTTATTATTCTTCTTTCTTCTTCTTCTTCTTCTTCTCTTCTCTTCTTCTTCTTCTTCTCGTCTTCTTCTCTTCTTCCTCTTCCTCCTCCTCCTCCTCCTCCTCCTCCTCCTCCTCCTCCTCCTCCTCCTCCTCCTCCTCCTCCTCCTCCTCCCCAGACCTCCTCCGCCCCCCTCACACCCCCAGCGCGCGCGCGCGCCCACTGCCGCGCCTCAGGGGCCCGAGGTGCAGCAGCGCCTCCGGCGGCGTGCAAACGGCAGGAGCCCGGGCGGCGCGCACGGGCTCGGCTGCTGCGCGGGGGCCCCCCAACGCGCCGGATCGCGACGCCAGCTTCCGCACGGGCATTCGGCTCGCCCTGGAAACTTCAGGCCTGCCCTGGCCTCGCGACCTCGCGCTCGAGGTGCTCGTTCCCCCGCCCTCGCCTCGAGGGTCGCGCGGACGTCGGCCTCCGACTGGTCCGCCTCCGTGGTCTCGAACAGAGCGTCGTCGAGCAATGTCTTGAGCTGCGCCATGCGGAGGGGCCGAGTGCGCCGCCGCTGATTAAGACCCACTCGCCGTGGAGTCCCAATAGGACGCCCTTCGCTCCCGGCCCGCATCTCACTCCTCGGCCCTCTCCATTCGCCGCCCCCCCCCCGTCGATCGCCGCCGCTCAACGCAACGCTGCCGCGTCGCGTTGGATGCACACGAACGAACGCGACGCTGAAGCCACGGCTTCGGCCCTGCGCGCCTGGTCGGGCACCGCCTCGCGCGAGCTGTCCTCGTCGGCCCTGGCGCCTTGGATCCTATCGGCAGCCCCAGCCCGCAAGCCATGACTCGCCCGCGCCGCCGCGAGGGTGGATCGCGGCTGAAGGGGCCCCAGGACACACAAGTAAATGCACGCAAATAAAAAGATTCTCCATATTTTCCAATATTTTCTGTGTTTTTGTCTTCCCCCCCAATTCCCATATGTCTGATATTTTCCTGGGAATCGACGATTAATTGTGTCTATATGTTTTTTGCCCTCCTGAATGACTCGCCCGCGCCGCCGCGAGGGTGGATCGCGGCGTCCGAAGCCGACCGCCCGTCCGAGCTCATGCAGCTGGTCGGGACGCGCGGCGCGAGTCCGCCTCTGCGGCGCAGTGGCGGCTCGCCCCCCCTCTGCGCCCTGCGGGAAGGGGAAGGCGGGGAGCGACGCCTGCGGCACGCGCTGAATCTTGCAGAGGGGGCCCGTCTGGGAAACCACTGCGTCTCGCGCGGGGAGCCCCTCCCATGCGTGGTGTGATTATCCAATGACGTCCAAGGCGCGCTTGCTGGAGGAGGCGAGCCCTCAGACGCACCGTCACACTGCGCGAAGTGTCCTGATGCAGGTCTGCTTTCGCAGCCCTGGCGCAGGATGCCAGGCGCGCGATCCACGACCGCATCCCATCCGGAACTCACGCTTCTACAGCCGCCGCGAATGCGCGCGCGCAGGGGGCAGCACGCAAATCGCCAGGGCGCCGCAACCACCCAGGTTGGCGCCGAACTCATCGAAACCATCGCCACCATCATAACCGTCGTAATCATCATCGTCCGCATCGTCGCCCCCCGCGCCCCCCACCGCCCATAGCGCCCTCAACGGCAGTGGTCCACGATACTCTTGGCCAGCTCGGTCGAGCCGAGGCACCTGGCGATCGAGGTTCGTGCCACGATGCGGCGCTCGCAGCGAGGCGCTGCAGTTCGAAACGCGCCCTCCAATGGAATCGCCACGGGCGGTGGCAGGGGCGGGCCGACCTGGCGCCCAAGCACGTCTCGGCTCCGTCAAGCCAAATCGCGGCTCGGGATAGACCCCGACGCATGATCCCATCTGCCCAATCTGCAACGTCGCGGGGGTCGCCCTCTACAGTCAAAAAAACTGGCCGGACAAGAAACGGGACCCGACAGGCGGGTGCCTCATTGACCATCTGGGCACTCCCGATCAACCCTGATCGGCCTGAACAAAGCATGCCCGTGCCACTGAATGGCGAATGCGGGCATTGCCAAACAACGGCGAGCGGCCACCATGAACGCGACGACGCTGCGCGAAATGAGGTTATCAGCGATTCTGCGTAGAAACCACCATCGTCCGCCCTGCCCTGTGCCCAACCGTCACCATCACCATCACTCGCAGAGGGCGGTGCCGATGATGCTGCTGCAGCAGCACCATCGGCAGCAATCGTATGTGAGAGTACCCGTCCTTGTCGCCCCTCCCTTCACTCATGCATTCTTGTTCACTTGTTTGCCATTCCAGATTCGCTGAGAGGGTTGAACGGGGAAGTTGCTTGCTGAAGCTGCAGATCTAATGATGAACTCCAATATCCGCTGGGCCACCAACGCCGCGAACACCCAGAGGAGATGAGGATGATGAGCAGGGTTGGGGGAGAAGATAAGGGGCACGAGGAGGATCAACATGATGAGAACGGCGAAAATAATGAGCAGCAAGAGCCAGATGAACAGGAATATCGGGATGGAACGAGGGACGAGGCGACGGATGCAACGAATGAGAAGGAGAGAAGGTGACGACAAAGGACGAAGAGAACGGATAATACCTTCAATGGGGTCCTCATGACAAGACACTCCTGCCGTTCTGGTACCCTTATGGAGGCCTCCCGAGACTCTTCAATCAATGGATGGGGCTCTCCATAGCACATGAATTAAGAAATCTTGTTTTTCCCAACTGGGGTCAGGCTGAATCCCTGATAGGCCCTTCTGAGTCCCATCAGGTACTCAGGAGGACCCGTCAGGGATTCAGGAGGGCCAGTCAGGGATTCAAGATGGCCCCTTGAATGTTTTCCGGAGGTTGGGGGGTGAGTCCGACGTGAAACGGAGACCCACCCCTACCAGGAAATCGATTTCGATTTCGGGTTCGTGTCGTGCGTGCCGTGCGCGCGTGCGGGCGAGGCGAATCTGCGTGGGCGGGCGAAAAGAAATCCTCCTGTGGCTGGGCCGCGGCCGGCCCTAATGTTGGGCGCCCGAGTTATCCGGGGTAACTCTGGTCCGGGGTAACTCGGGTTTGGGTTCCCGAAAAACGAACCCGAGTTAGCCCTGACCCGAGTTACCCCTGATGATTCGGGGCTCTGGACGCCCGAGATATCCGGGGTAACTCGGGTCCGGGGTAACTCGGGCTTGGATTCCCGAAAAACGAACCCGAGTTATCCCTGACCCGAGTTACCCCTGATGATTCGGGGCTCTGGACGCCCGAGTTGTCCGGGGTAACTCGGGTCCGGGGTAACTCGGGCTTGGATTTCCGAAAAACGAACCCGAGTTATCCCTGACCCGAGTTACCCCTGATGATTCGGGGCTCTGAAAATGTTTCTCCTCTGGCGGCCGGTGGCCCGCGGTGTCCCGCCGGTGTGCCGCTGGTGTCCCGAAGTCCTCCTGTGGCTGGGCCGCGGCCGGCCCCAAGTGTTGGCGGCCGCGGTGGGCCGCCGTGTCCCGCCGGCGTCCCGCCGGCGTCCCGCTGGTGTCCCGAAATCCTCCTGTGGGCCGCGGCCGGACCAAATGATGCTCCTCCCGTCAAACGGTGGCCCGCGGTGTCCCGCTGGTGTCCCGCCGGTGTCCCGCCGTGGATTGTGCATTTCAAAAGATCGCCGCTTGCGGCGAGCCATCCATTGCAAGTCTGCATGCAAACCGACATGCACACCGAAAAGCACATCGAAATGCAAATCGATTTGCACATCCAAATGCTAATCGTAAGGCGCCGTGGGCGCCGCGGCAATCTTTCCAATGCACGTCGACATGCAAATCGAACATAACATCGAAATGCATATCGATACCTATACGACCGCCCTTCGGGTGATAAGGAGGTTCGGGGGGGGGAGGAACCAACGTCTCACTCGATCGGTCTCATTATCGATCTCACTGTCGATCTCACTATCGGTCTCCCTCGATCGATCTCACTCGATCGATCGATCTCACAATCGATCTCACTCGATCTATTTTATTCGATCGATCTCACACTCGATCTGACTATCGATCTCACAATCGATCTCACGATCGATCTCACTATCGATCTCACAATCGATATCACATTCGGTCTCACTGTCGATCTCGCTATCGATATCACAGTGGATCTCACAATCAACGTCATCATCATGATCATCATCAACACCATCGTCATCAAAGTCATCAGCATCATCATCGTCATCATCATCATCATCACCATCACCATAATCGGGACACCATCATCATCATCATTATCATCATCATCATCATCATCATCATCATCATCATCATCATCATCACCATGATGATCATCATCATCTTCTTCATCATCATCATCATGACAAGATCATCATCATCATCATTAGCATCGGAACACCATCATCGTCATCAGCAGCATCATCATCAACATCATCATCAACATCAGCATCATCGGGGCACCATCACCATCATCATCAGCAACATCGTCAACAACATCACCATCATCATCATCATCATCATCATCATCATCATCATCATCATCATCATCGGGACATCATCATCATCATCGTCACCATCATCATCATCATCAGCATCATCATCGGGACACCATCATCAACATCAGCATCATCATCATTGGGCCACCATCATCAAGATCATCATCATCACCTCATCATCATCATCACCGGGACACCATCATCGTCATCATCATCACCATCATCATCATCATCATCATCGGTACACCATCATCATCACCATCATCAAAATCAACAGCATCATCATCATTCTCATCATCACCATCATCATCGGGACAGCATCGTCATCATCAACATCATCATCATCATTCTCATCATCATCATCATCATCATGATCATCATCATCATCATCATCATCATCATCATCATCATCATCATCTTCATCATCATCATCATCATCGTCATCATCATCATCGTCATCATCATCATCATCATCATCATCATCATCATCATCATCATCATCATCATCATCATCATCATCATCATCATCATCATCGGGACAACGACGGGACACCGGCGGGAAAGCAGCGGGACACCGCGCGCCACCGGCCCCCGGAGAGGAAACATTTGCTCCGGCCGCGCCTCGCTGGAGGCGGGACACCGGCGGGAGACCGCGCGCCACCGGCCCCCGGAGAGGAGACATTTGGTCTGGCCGCGCCTCTGCTGGAGGAGACTTTCTCGCCCGCCCACGCAACTTCGCCTCGCCCGCACGCACGGCACGCACGAACACGAAACCGAAATCGATTTCCTGGTAGGGGGGCTCTCCGTTCCACTTCGATCTCACCCCCCCACCTCCGATGCACATCCAAATGCAAATCGACAGGCACATCGTCATGCCGTATGCTGTGCCGCCGTTGTCGTAGTGAGATCGATAGTGAGATCGATAATGAGATCGACAAGTGTCCCGTGGTGTCCAGTGGTGTCCCGTTGAGTGAGATCGATCGTGAGATCGATTGAGTCAGACGTTGGTCCACCCCCTCTCCCCCCCTCACAACCTCCTCATCACCCGAAGGGTGATCGTATAGGTAGAGAACCGCTCAGCTGAGAAACGTATGTCTTCTGAGTACTTGGCAATGGAAGCTTTGAGTTGGAACAGGCGAGGAATAGGCGTATCTGTGATACTTCACAGACGCACAGAAGAGACTCACCTATATATCTCCAATGGGTTCAGCTGCTCTGGCTAAACACTTACCAATGGACTTAAGGCCTTATAGTTGACTCCTAAGGGACATAGCGAGACACTTAGACATGACTGAATCAAGTTGTTTACAAGACACCTCCGAGACAGTCAACAAGTCTGCGAAGTGATGGCAAGAACCCCGGACCACCCCAGGAAAGTCATAGCATCGACACAACACCTCCAGTCCCTGAGAGCCGACGTCTCGAGCAAAAATGAAGAATCGTCTCGAACAAAATCACGACAAGAGCCCTAGACCTTAATGGGCCCTGGAAACTACAAGGCCGATTTTTTACCGGTTCCGTTTTGCCGTTTTTTTGCTGGTTCCGACGCCGTTGTTGTACCGGTTCCGTCACCGTTTTTTGACCGGTTCCGGGTTCCAATCCTGGAGCCGTTTTCTTGCCGTTTCCGGTCGCCGTTTTTTTGCCGCTTCCATTTTCAAGAGCATTTTTTGGAAACGGTGAAAACGCGGCCCTGCCGTTTCCGGGGCCCACTAAGCCCTAGACCCCGTGTTTCTGCGCCACTGTTCGAGCCGCGTCGATCTGTGAAGGTCTGGGCCCCCCCGAGTCTGGGCGCCGAACAAAACAGGGCGCGCCAGGATCTCTTGGTGGTCTCCAAACCAAGTGGTGAGACACCCGGTGGTGACCCCGATTCCCCCCCGAAAAAATTCTGGGTCACCACCGGGTTTGGGGACACGCGGTCGCCACGAGGTTTTGCGTTTCCTGGGCCAGCCAGCGCTCGAAAACCATTACTCAAATCGCCCAAAACTCACCACCGGGTGTTCTCACCACCACGTTTGGGGACCACCAAATCTCATGGGGGATTCTTGCTGTGCGTGCTGCCTCCGGGGGCGGCCAAGAGGGGGGCGTCCAAGGGGGGGGTGGGGGGCGCAACTCTCGGCCCGCGGCGTGTGCGTGGGTCAGGGGGGGGGGGGGGGGGGCGGGGGGTAAGTAAGGAAACAAGAAGAGGCGACATGAAATCTGGGGAGATACCATGGCCCCCGCCATGATACCCCCCCCCTAATCATCATCCCCCTCTTGGCCGCCACCGATGCTTGCTCTGCTCCGATCCTCCGGGTCGATCCCCGGCATCAGCGGGCGCTGCAGGGCCATCTCCCCCGCGACGCACCCGAGGGACCAGACGTCCACCGCGCCGCTGTATCGCTGGGACCCCAGCAGCAGCTCCGGGGCCCTGTACCTAGGCGATCAACGCTCTATCCATACCGCTGCTCGCCCCTGCTCACGCCGAAACTCCAGGATGGGGGCGGAATCGGTGGGGGCTGCAGCGGAGGTGTGGATGGAACGTCGATCCCTCAGAGGAAAAAGAACCATGCACATACACCGATCCTGGCCAGGCCCATCCTGGGCCTTGCCAGGATCGGTGCATGTGCATGTTGGAGGCCTAGAAATGAGCACCAACACCAACACAGGGGGTTGCCTCCACATGGGCAAGACGATCCTAGATTTCGGTGTTGGTGGCAATAGCTCGGTCCCTTCGGAAGCCAGAAGATTACCAACATCGCCGAGATCGGGATCTTCTTCCCTCGGTAGCTGCACACCGCCGATACTGGTGTTGGTGTCAATCTCTGGGCCTGCGACGCATAGTTCCTCACGTTCTCCTCCTCCTCCTCCCCCTGCTCCTCCTCCTCCTCCTCCTCCTCCTCCTCCTCCTCCTCCTCCTCCTCCTCCTCCACCCGATCCCTGGAGCACCAGCGCATCCCCACGTACTCCGTGAGGCCCCTCGGGTAGGGCCCGACGGCCGGGCGCGCCGACGAGGAGCGGGGGGCGCCCGGGAGCCGCGGGGGCGGCGGGCGCCTCACGGCCCGGGGCGTGCGCGCGGACCAAAAGGGGCGCGGGGGCACGGCACGTCTCGAAAGAAGACGGGGACGAAGGAGAATACGTAGAAGAAGCAGAAGGAGGAGGAGAGGAAGAGGAATACTACGAATAATAAGAAGAAGAACGCTAAGAAGAAGAAACAGAAGAAGGGGCCACGAGAGCTGGGAGACCCCACGGCCCTGTAAAACGACGCGAAGATCGGGACAAAATCGGATCGGGATAACTTGAAATCTCTGAGAATCGGCGGGTTTGGAGGATGTATTGGGCGCCGCGGCCGCTCCAGAGCGTTTTATCCTGATCCTAGCCCTGCTTTACCCTGGCCACGGCATCCACACGCCCCGAGCCTCGGAGGCGCGCGAGACGAGACGGCGGCGGCTCTCCGCCCGGCCGGGAGACCCGGTCCAGGTCGGAGCCCGGCCTTCCTCCTGGCCACGAGGCTCGCTCTGGCGTGTTTCTCGGGGCGGGCTCGGCCAGTCGTGGCGAGGAGAAGCTTCCGAAGGGCACCGAAAGGGGCGCAGGAACACACTGAAAGCAGACGAAGAAGGAGAAGAAGCATAACGAAACGTAGCCTGGCCAAATACCCAACCGCATGCAGTCGTGATTGCCGCGGTTGTGAGTGTCGTCTTCGGGGGTGCTCCGCATGGGGGCACGAAGCGTGTAAGGGATGCGACTGAATGGGGGGGGAAACCGCATGCGAACCTTGCCGGTGGGGCCTTCGGTGAAGCTCCCTATGGGGCCACGAAGCGTGCAAGGGGTGTACCGAAATTAGGGGTAGAACCGCATGCGAACCGTTGCATGCTCATTCTGGGGACCTTCCTGGAGCCACTCGCTCCACTCGTGCGTCGAAACTGCGTCGAACCTGAGTCGAATCTGCGTCGAACCTGCGTCGAACCTGGGTCGAACCTGAGTCGAATCTGAGTCGAATCTGAGTCAGACTTGAGCCGAACCTGAGTGGAACAGATCTGTTCGGTAGGCCCCAGAAAGGTCCCCAAACCCAAACCCCCGACGTCATGATTTTTTCATGACATCGACCCCCAGAGATCTCGACCCATTCCCCGGGCCCGTTTTTTCATCCTGAATCGTTTTTTGACGCTCCCGAGGCCTGGTGAAGGCCCCCGGAGGCCGAAAATTAAGGAAAACCGCCCGTCGTGATTGTTTCATTGCTCGAGGGGGTCTGGGAAACGAGCATCGAAGACGCGTGCCGCTCGGGCCTTCCGCTGAAGGCGGCCCAAGCCGCCCCGACACCCACCACATCACTGGAGGGAAATTAGGACACACAAATAAATACACACAACTAAAAATAGTCCCCATATTTTCACATATTTTCTGGGTTTTTGTCTTCCAACCCACTTCCCATATTTTCCCATATTTTCCTGGGAATCGACGATTAATTGTGTCTGTGTGTTTCTTTTCCTCCTGAATCACGCTTGACAGGTGCAGAGCTTCCCTCTACAGAGCCTTTGACCCGACGACCGTCGTCGGCCGCCGTGTGCCCCACGAGAGGCCCACCGTCCACGTGCAGAGACCGCAGCCTCCGGAGGCCAGATACAAAAATACTACGAGACCTAGGAGAGAGAGAGAGAGAGAGAGCGCGCCTAGGAGAGAGAAACATACTACGAAACCTAAGAGAGAGAGAGAGAGAGAGAAAAAAAAAAAAAAAAAAAAAAAAAAAAAAAAAAAAAAAACCTAGGAGAGAGAGAGAGAGAGAGCGCGCCCACAGCGCCGGAGTAAACGGGGGGGGTCCCCCCTTAGCTGCCCCCCCCTCCCTTCCGCCTCCCCTGCTGAAGCTGGAGACTCCCCCCCCCCCTCCCCCCCTTTTTCGCCTCCCCCCTGAAGCTACCCCCCCTCCCCCTCTTTCGCCACTCCGAAGCTACTGAAGGGGCCCTGGGACACACAAATAAATACACTAAATAAAATCATGCCCCATATTTTCCCATATGTTCTGTATTTCTGTCTTCCCCCACACTTCCCATATTTTCCCATATTTTCTGGAGAATCGACAATGAATTGTGTCTGTGTGTTTCTTTCCCTCCTGAGCTAAGCCCCCCCCCCCTTTCCAAAAGGGAGGCGGAGGGCTTGGCTACCACCTCCCCCTTCCCTTGACCTCCTTCTGCCGGAGGCTAACCCCCCTCCTCCCCATTTGGTTCCGAAGGGAGGGGGGCTTCGCAGCCCCCCCCCCTCCCCCCCTTACGGCACCCGGGGAAGCTACCCCCCCCCCCCCTTACGAAAGGGGAGGAGAGCTTAGCTACCCCCCCCCTCCTTTGACCCCCCTCTGCCGGAAGCCCCCCCCCGCCTTCCCTCCATGTTTCTCCCCCCTGCCGGAAGCTACCCTCCCCTCCCCCCCTTTCCAAAAGGGGAGGGGTGGCTTAGCTACCACCCCCCCCTTGAACGCCCCCAGGCAGACGATGCTCCCCCGTCGCCGTCGTCGTTGCCGTCGCCGTCGCTCGACGTCTTCGTACGACGCCGTCGTCGTCCTCGTCGTCGTCGTCGACGCCATCGCCCTCATTATGACCTCGTCGTGGTCGTCGCGACGAGGACGAGGTCATACGAAAACGGCGACGGACGACGGATGACGCACGACCGACGACCGACGACGACGACGACCCAGGATCAGAAAAAACAAGACCACGACCCAGCGGCTGAGAAAACGAGGAAACGAAGCAGGGTCCGAGAAAACGCGACCACGGCTCAGTGGCCGAGAAAACGAGAAAACGTACCAGGCTCAGAAGAAAACGAATCAGGGTCCGAGAAAACGAGACCACGACCCAGGGGCAGAGAAAACGCGACAACGAACCAGGGTCAGAGAAAACGAGACCACGACCCAGGGGCCGAGACAACGAGACAACGAGAAAACAAACGAGTGCCCGAGAAAACGAAACCACGACCCAAGGACCAAGAAAACATAGACAACGAGAAAACGAACCAGGGCCAGAGACAGCGAAACCACGAACCAAGGGCCGAGAAAACGAGTAAACGAAAAAGGGCCCGAGAAAACGACACAAACGCCCAAGGGCCGAGAAAACGAGAAAACGAAACAATGAACCATGGTCAGAGAAAACGTGATGACGACCCAGGGGCGGAGAACACGAGAAAACGAGAAAACGAACCAAGGTCCGAGCAAACGAGACCACGACCCAAGGGCCGAGAAAACGCGAATATCGGTCCGAGACAGCGAGGCCGCGACCCAGGGACCGAGAAAACAAGCAAACGAACTAATTAGGGTCCGAGAAAGCGAGACTACGACCCAGGGGCGAGAAACTGAGAAAACGACAAAACGAACCAGCGTCGGAGAAAACGAGACCACAGCCCAAGGGACAAGACAACAAGAAATTGAAAAAACGATCCAGGGTCCGAGAACACAGGACCACGACCCAGAAGCCGAGAAAACAAGAAACGAGGACACGAACGATCCAGGGTCAGAGAAAACGAGACCCCGACCCAGGAACAGAGAAAACGAGAAAGCGGGACAACGAACCAGGGGCAGAGAACACAAAACCACGACTCAGGGGGCGAGACAACAGGAAAACAAGACAACTAAACCACGTCCGAGAAAACCAAACCACGACCCAGGGGCAGAGAAAACGAGAAACGAATCAGAGCCCGAGAAACCAGACTACGACCCAGGGGCCGAGCAAACGAGACAACGAAACGGGGTCCGAGAAAACGAGACCACGACCGAGGGGCCGAGAAATCGCGAAACCGATAGACAAAACTGGACCACGACCCAGGAGCCGAGAAAGCACGAGAACGAGAACACGAACCAAGGTTCGAGAAAACAAGACCACCACCCAGGGGACGGTAAAACCAGACACCAAGACGACAACTCAGGGTCAGAGAACCCGAGACCACGATCCAGGGGCCGAGACAACAACACAACAATCCAGGGGCCGAGACACGAAGAACACGATGAACCGAGAAAGGGCCCGAGAAAACGGGACCATGATCCAGGGGCCAGGACAACAAAACACGAACCAGGGTCAGAGAAAACGAGACCACGACCCAGGAGCCGAGAACACGAGAAACCGATAAGACGAACCAAGGAGCGAAACAACAACATGAGACCACGACCCAGGGGCCGAGAACACGCGAAAACGAGACCACGATCCAAGGGCCGAGAACACGACACAGAAACCCACAGCCGAGAAAACGAGAAAACGAGAAGCCGAAACAGGGTCAGAGAAAACGAGACCACGACCCAGGGGGCGTTACAATAAACCAAAAAACAACGAATCAGGGTCAGAGAAACCGAGACCACGACCCAAAGGCCGAGAAACCGAGACAACGAGACCACGACCCAAGGGCCGAGAAAACGAGACAAACACACAGGGGCCGAGAACAAGAGAAAACAAGAAAACACACCAAAGCCCGAGCTAACGAGACCACGACCCAACAGTAAATAAAACCAGAAAACGTGCAACGAACCTGGGCCCGAGAAAACGAGACTACGACCCATGAGCCGAGAAAACTAGAACACTATAAAACAAACCAACGTCCGAAAAACAACTAGACAACGACCCAGGGGCAGAGAAAACGAGAAAACTAGAAAACAAACCAGGGTCAGAGAAAACAAAACCACAATCCAAGGGCCGAGAACCGAAGAATACGATAAACCGAGTAAAGGCCCGAGAAAACGGGACCATGATCCAGTGGCCGAGAAAACAAAAAAACGAACCAGGGCCAGAGAAAACGAGACTACGACCCAGGGGCCGAGAAAACGAGACAACGATAATAGTAACCAGGGAACGAGGAAACATGAGACACCGACCCAGGGGCCGAGAAACCAAGAAAACGAAACCACGAATCAAGGCCCGAGGCAACAAACCAAAAACCAAGAAGTCGAGAAAACCAAACAACGGGACAACGAACCAGGGTCAGAGAAAACGAGGCCACGACCCAGGGGCCGAGACAACGAGAAAACGAACCAAAGTCCGAGCAAACGAGACCACGACCCAAGGGCACAGAAAACGCGAAAACGAACCAGGATCCGAGAAAACACGACCACGACCCACGGGCCGAGAAAACTAGCAAACGATCAAAGGAATCAGAGCCCGAGAAACCGAGACTACGAACCAGCGACCGAGAAAACGAGAAAACGAGAAAACGAACCAGGCAACATCAGAAAACGAGACCACGATCCAGGGGCCGAGAAATCAAAAAACTAGAAAACGAACCAGGTCCCGAAAAAACGAGACCACGACCCAAGGGCAGAGGAAACGAGAATTCGCGAAAACGGCCCACGACCCAGGGGCCGAGAAAACGAGAAAACGAACCAGGGTCTGACGAAACCATGACCCAAGCGCCGAGATCCCCAGAAAACGCTTGGTTCGAGAACACGAGACCTCGACCCAGGAGCTGAGAAAACGAAGCAGGGTCAGAATAAACAACACCACCACCCGGGGGCTGAGACAACGAGAACACGGGAATACTAAGCAGGGTCCGAGAAAACGAGACCACGACCCAAGGGCCGAGAAAGCGAGAAAACGAGAACACGAACCAGGGTCCGAGAAAAGGAGGCCACGACCCAGGAGCCGAAAACACAAGAAAACAAGAAAACGAGCCAGGGGCCAAGAAAACGAGAAAACGATGAAAGGAACCAGGGCCCGAGAAAACGAGACTACGAACCAGGGGCCGAGAAAACAAGAAAACTAACCAGGGGTCGACGTTATTCTCCCATGCGTTCTCCAGCGCTGCGGCGCGCACCTGTCTGCAAGGACTCAGCCACTTTGCCATGACTCCGGAAGGGAGGGGGGGGGAGAAGCTTCGGACCCCCCCCTTTGCAAAGGAGGGTGGAGGGGGGTAGCTTGAAGCCCCCCCCCCTGTGTCCAACTTGATGGGAAGCCCCCCCCCCCCCCCAAGTTTTGAAGCCCCCCCCCCCCCAACTTTTGAAGCCCCCCCCCCGGGGTAGCTTCCGAAGCCCCCCCCCAACTTTGATGGGAAACCCGGACTCACGGAGAAGGGAGGGAGGAGGGGGTAGCTTCGAAGCCACCCCCCCTCCCCCCCTTTCGCCAGGGCACCCCTAGATTAGAAACCCTTGCAGGAGGAAGGGGGGGGAGGGTAGCTTCGGAAGCTCCCCCCCTTTTTTGGAAGGAAGGGGCGGGGGGGGTAGCTTGAAGAAGGGCCCCCCTTTCCTTATTCCCGGCGCTGCGGGCGCGCTGTTTCACACCTAAAACGTGTTTTTCATCAACACCCACATGTTTTTGAATAAAGACTGCCGCGCACGAAATTGCTTTCGGCATTGCTCGAAGCGCGCCGTCACGCACGTGCAACGGCGCAACTGAATAAGCACGGACATGCGCTTATAAAACCTAAAAACAAAGAATGGCCTATAAAAACGATTTGTAACACTGGAAACGTCGCGATTCGCAATCGTCGCCGTGGGGGCGTGTCGGTGAAGTCCACAAGCATTCTGGAAAAAATGTAAACATCATCCTGGTGGGTGTGGGGTTGGGTTGTTTGCCGGTGGAACTCCCTATGGAGCCACGTGTAAAAAGGTGCATCGCAATTGGAGGTGGAACCGCGTACGAAACCTTCCCATGGGGCCTTATGTGGTGCTCGCTGTGGGGCCACGGAACGAGTGAGGGGTGCGCCGAAATAGGGTGGAACTGCATGCGAAATTTGGCACATTGGCCTTCGGTGGAGCTCCCTGTGGGGCCACGAACCGTGTGAGGGGTGCGCCGAACTGAGGGCGGAATTGTATGCGAACCCTGACACTGAGCCTATCGGCGGGGCCCCTTATAGGGACACTAACCGAATGCGGGATGCGCCGACACGAGGATGGAAATGCATGCGAACCTTGCCACTAGGACCTTCGGTGGAGTTTTTGTTTGCCACGACGCGTGTGTGGGGTGCACCTAAAGTGGGGGTGGAACCGCATGCGAACCATGCCCATAAGCCTGCGGTGGAATTCCGTGTGGGGCCACGGAACGTGTGATGGGTGCGCCAGGGTGAGGGTGGAACTGCATGCGAAACCTGCAACTGGGTCCTTCGGTGGAACTCCCTGTGGGGCCATGATCCGTGCAAAAAGTGCGCCGAATTGAGGGCGGAATGACATGCGAACCCTGCCGCTGGGGCTACCGATGGGGCCCTTTTATGAGGTAACGAACCGTGTGAAAAAGGTGCGCCGGAATGAGGGTGGAACTGCATGCGAAACCTGGCATTGGGGCATTCGGTGGAGATCCCTCTGGGGCACGAACCGTCTGAGGGGTGCGCAGACATGAGGGTGGAATCGCACGTAAACCTTGCCACTGAGACCTTCGGTGGAGCTCCCTATGGGGCAACGAACCGCGTGAGGATGCGATCAAATGAAGGTACCGCATACGAACCCAGCCGCTGGGGCCTTCGGTGGAGCTCTAATGAGGACGGCGATGATGATGGCGATTGTGACGACGGTGATGGCGATGACAGAGATGAATGATGATGATGACGATGATGATGATGAAGATGATGATTATGATGGTAAGTATTATCATGACGATGATGGTGATGCTGGTGATGATGATGGTGGTGGTGATGATGCTGATGAAGATGTTGATGGTGCTAGTGATGATGATAACGGTGGTGATGATGACGATGGTGGTGATGATCATGACGCTTCTGGTGGTGATGATGACGACGCCGACGATGGTGAAGAGGAGGTCAGAGTTGGATTCCAACGTGGGTCTGTTAGTATAGAAAGGGTCATGAAACAAACGTTGCGACACATATTAGGCGTATCTGCGCATACGCGGTCTGGCAAATCGGGGCGGCATCATCGCGACGCCAAGGGGCGTCGCGGACTCGAGCCTTTGGCCTGGAAGCACGAAGCGCACGATTACCCATATCATGAAGTTCTGCAACCAGTCACTGTGTTCTGGGGGTGCACGGACACGCAAAACACTGTTCAGCTAATCGTTAGCTGGCGCCCGCCTCGAACTCATGCCCCACCCCCCGCCTCTTCCAAATATCCCTTCGCTGTGGCCCAACCCTCCTCATGCCCCTCCGACTGCCCCGGTCCTCATCGTGCCCTTCATCCACATTGCCCCCCCCCCATGTGCCAATTCACGTCGTTCCTCGTCGTCCTCCTGCGCCGGATTCGTTCCCCCATCGTTTACATGCCCGCCCTCCTCCCATCCTCTACGCCCTAATGCACATCATGCCCCCAACTTATGCCCCCCCCCCCACCTCCCTCGCCCTCGTGATGCTGACACCGATGATGCAGATCCTCCTGGGCTCATTTCCTCCGCTCTCGTCAAGTCCCGTTCATTCTTGGCCCCTCGGCCACCCCCCCGATCGAACCCCTTCCTTCCCACAGCCCACCATCCACACACCCCCGCGCCTTTGCGCGCCCAGACCACGGCCCCCTCCTGGACTAGCCGGGAGACCCGCGGAAACTCCCGCCCATAGACCACTCCAGCGAACGGCGCGCAACAAATGCACAGTTGGAGACACGAGCTGTGTATTTCGACCGCGCACGACGCTCCACCTGGACCAGCCGGAAGAGAAACGCGAAAGTTCCCTCCCATTCAACACCACCAACGAGGGACACACTATTAAATACACAGATGGGAACGAGATCTGTGTACACAGATCACACCACGATCTGTGTAAACAGCGGGCCCACACACGAAAATACACACTTGAAGACACAAGCTGTGTACACAGATCACACCTTGATCTGTGTATTTCGAAAAGGTAAACGCTCGCCACCTCGAGGGCGCCCCGACTTTGCCAGCCCAGAACCGAGGTTGACATGCCCAGTTGGGGGGGAATGCGAATGCACACTTCCCCGGCCCAGGGCGCCCCCGAGAGAACCGCAAATATACGCTTCTGTGGCCCAGGGCGGCCGCGGTGTAACGCGGCGCCAAAGCGGCCCCCAACGGCCCGAAGACGCCCCAAAAGGCCTCGAAGGACCACAAAGAATGCCGCGGAGCAGTCCGAAAACACGAGAGATGTCACATGTCACGGACCTCTTAACAGTCAAAATTCCACGCGTCGCCATACAGACCACTGCTCCGGCAGGGGGGCGGACCTTGCCGCGGGCACTTATAATCTACATGTTAGCGATGCGATTGTGCTCGGCGGCCGTGCCGCCCGCATTTTGGGTGCGCCCCGAACTCTCGCATTGGCAATCCCCTCTGTTTGGTTGCGCCGCTGTGCTCGGATATCGAAAAAGCATTTACCGCTGACGCGGGCACGCGGCACCAGGGACTTCATTTTTCGAACAAGGAGGGTGGGCGAGGTAGGACGACGGACGGAGGAGCAGGGAGGCAAAGAGGAACGAGGAATACTAAGGGAGGTGGGAAGGGGCGCTCCCCCGCCCGAGCCGCGGACGCTTTCGACACCATCCAGGGGAGGGAAGAAAGGAAGGGGAACGGAACAAGGGCGAGGACGACGACGGGAAGCAAGTGCCCGGGGTCCGCATATAGCCATTTGTCTGCGACTCGGGTGCGCGCGCTTTCTTCGAGGCACTTCAAGCCAGACCCATGCTGAATTCACTAATTCCTCAAAACTGTGTAAGCACTCTGTCCTCTGTTCCCTCTCCTATACAACGGCCTCATAACAGAGGGGCAGTGATTTCCAAGGTCAGAGGCAAGGAATGGGAGGAGGGAGGTAGGGGAGGACGCGTGAGTGGGTGACGCAAACTGCTGTCTCTTCAAAACGAGCAGCCAACAAAAGCTTGGTGAAGAAACTTATCCTGGCGAAGGACCCAACCATATGCAATTGTGAATACTGCAATTGTGAATATCTTCTCGGTGGAGCCCCCTACGGGGCCACGAAACGTACGAGGCGTGTGCCGAAATGGGTGCGCGGGACGCATGCGGGCACACCCACTGGGGCCTTCGGTGGAGCTCCCTATGGGGCCACGAAACGTGTGAGGGGTGTGCCGAAATTGGTGTGCGGGACGCATGCGGGCACACCCACTGGGACCTTCGGCGGAGCTCCCTATGGGGCCACGAAACGTGTGAGGGGTGTGCCGAAATGGGTGTGGCTGACGCATGCGGGCGCGGGCACTGGGGCCTTCGGTGGAGCTCCCTATGGGCCACGAAACGTGTGAGGGGTGTGCCGAAATGGGTGTGGGTGACGCATGCGGGCGCGGGCACTGGGGCCTTCGGTGGAGCTCCCTATGGAGCCACGAAACGTGTGAGGGGTGTGCCGAAATGGGTGTGGGTGACGCATGCGGGCGCGGGCACTGGGGCCTTCGGTGGAGCTCCCTATGCGTGTGCGACGCAACGTCTACTTCGTGGGCGCGGGCATGGAGCTCCCTATGGGCCACGAAACGTGTGAGGGGTGTGCCGAAATGGGTGTGGGTGACGCATGCGGGCGCGGGCACTGGGGCCTTCGGTGGAGCTCCCTATGGAGCCACGAAACGTGTGAGGGGTGTGCCGAAATGGGTGTGGGTGACGCATGCGGGCGCGGGCACTGGGGCCTTCGGTGGAGCTCCCTATGGAGCCACGAAACGTGTGAGGGGTGTGCCGAAATGGGTGTGGGTGACGCATGCGGGCGCGGGCACTGGGGCCTTCGGTGGAGCTCCCTATGGAGCCACGAAACGTGTGAGGGGTGTGCCGAAATGGGTGTGGGTGACGCATGCGGGCGCGGGCACTGGGGCCTTCGGTGGAGCTCCCTATGGAGCCACGAAACGTGTGAGGGGTGTGCCGAAATGGGTGTGGGTGACGCATGCGGGCGCGGGCACTGGGGCCTTCGGTGGAGCTCCCTCTGGAGCCACGAAACGTGTGAGGGGTGTGCCGAAATGGGTGTGGGTGACGCATGCGGGCGCGGGCACTGGGGCCTTCGGTGGAGCTCCCTATGGAGCCACGAAACGTGTGAGGGGTGTGCCGAAATGGGTGTGGGTGACGCATGCGGGCGCGGGCACTGGGGCCTTCGGTGGAGCTCCCTATGGAGCCACGAAACGTGTGAGGGGTGTGCCGAAATGGGCGTGGGTGACGCATGCGGGCGCGGGCACGAGGGAGGGGGAAGAGAAGGACAGGAGAGGAGAGGAGAGGAGAGGAACGCGGGGCACCGTCTCTTCAAAACGAGGACCCAACACCACAGGATGGTTGGGAAAAATGAGAATGACAACATTAACAAGAACAAACAGAAAACGAACAATAACAATAATGATGAGAAGAACGGCACGACGAATGAGACGAAATCTGCGAAACCTGAAAATAACAATACCGTTAACAAGAAGAAGACGCATACTACTGGTGCGAAGAAACAAAAAGGAGCCATGACATCGGCCATAACATCTGCACACCCATAGTCCCCAGCACCAGATATCCGACGCTGCGTTTTGTCAAGCGCGGCTCCGAAGGTCCCGACATGTGCCCCGGGGGCAACTTGACGTCCCGGGCAGCATCTTGATTGCCCTGGGGCCCGACCCACAAATGGCGAGATGATAATGCCTTGTGCCCGTTGAGTCCGTAACGTCCGATACGGATGCCCACCCGCGCCTCCGCGAAAGGGTACCGAACGTACGCGGGGGGGGCGTCGTTCCCCCCGGCAAGCGCGGTGCTCACAGGCATGCTGTGGTGTTGACAGGCATGCTCGGGTGTTCGTCAGCATGCTGTGGCGCTCGCGACCTCGACGACACCCCGCCCCAACGGAGCGGACCGGGCACTACGGAACAAGAGATCGTCGGAGTTCCGGGTCCACCCTCTCGGGCGCATCCGGCATGAGGCGCGCCAGGCCGAAGTCGCAGAGCCGGGCGTGGAAGCGGCGGTCGACCAGGATGTTCGCGGGCTTCACGTCGCGGTGGACGATTCCAGCGGCGTGCAGGTACTTGAGAGCACGCAGCAGATGACGGCGGAGGAAGAGAACACGGCACACGAGCACAACATTTCGGAGGGCCGCGCAGACTTCTTGAACCCTCGGGCCGACGTCGGGGGTCTCATGGCCGTGCGGTGACGGCCCGCGCGCGGCGACCACGAAGTCCCCAAAGACCCCACCGCGCGGTCCGCCACCGCACAGGTCTCGGGACCTCGCACATCGGCCCGAGGTCGCCGTCCTCCGCGAGGAGGAGGAGGAGGAGGGGGAGGAGGAGGAGGAGGACGAAGAATAGGAAGAGGAGGAAGAGGAGGAAGAGGAGGAGGAGGAGGAGGAGGAGGGGGAGGGGGAGGAGGAGGAGGAGGAGGAGGAGGGGGAGGAGGAGGAGGAGGACGAAGAAGAGGAGGAAGAGGAGGAACAAAAAAAAACGGGAGAACGACCCCAAACCGTGCGGCGGCCCCGAATCCCCAGTGACTCGCCACGCGGCGTGGCCCTCGCACATTGGAAGCCCCTGATATCTGCGCCAGCCTGGCGCGCCGATATAAAAAGTGAGCGGGGAGCTGGCCTTCTCAGAAAACGGCGGGATTTCTGCGGAAGCCCCCCCGGCTTCCCGGGAAGACCTGCCCGGGGTTTCGGGGGCAACTTCGGAAATTTTTTGAGGGACGGGAAAAAACGCGCGCCCCCCGAAATCCCCACCATTTACCTTGGGCCGGCTTTTCATCCCGACTCGTTGATTTAGTTCCCCAAGGCCGTGCGGAAACACGCGGGAGCCGAAAACGGCGAGACAACTCCGAACCGAATTTCTCAGTACGTTGACGGTCCGTGATCCACAAATTCCTCGCGGCCCTCCGAATCCCTATGCTCGAACAGTTTCCCCTTCCTCGAGACAGGTGATCAGGCTCTGGCGCCCGCCCTCCTCTGGGTACGCGCTGTCATGGATCCTCATCATTCCTTGTTCGTCGTTGCGCCTCCTGTTCTTCGCTCCTCGCTACTCGTTCCTCGATCCGCCCCCTTCTCCCCCTCCTCCTTCTCATCCTCCTCCCTTTTTCCGCCTTCTGGCGCGCAGCCATGACCGGATGTCCTGGAAATCATCGAGCATGAGAGCTTACGAGCTCGCCAGCTTCATCCTGTCCGCACTGTACCCGACATGCGGCAGCATCGAATTTGCTAGATCCTCGGCCAGCCAGTGAAACTTAAAATGAGTGGGCGGCAGTGAACAAAACACAACAACGCGGGGCCCGAAGCAAGAGCGAGTGGGGACACACACGCACACACCAAACCTCTCAAGAGGACACAGAGGAAGAGTGATTGGATGAGAAACGCGGGGCAGAAAGCCAATCCACTTAGGACACGAGGGCCACATATGAACAAAAGCGCCTAAGACTCCGCACCCGAATATGCAACCTCTACGACTGACGTCGTGGAGTCGAACGGAAGTACCCCCCGCGGGCCAGCGAGAGCAGTAGTGCGCAGCGACTGTGCTACAAAACTGGCGGGCTGACGTTCGAAAGCGACCTTGACCACTTCGCAGGTCGAACACGGCTGTCTTTCCACTGGGGGCGCGGAGCCAGCGGAGAAATCTTCGCGAACAAACGGAACCGAGAGTGGCTGGGAAGACGAGAAGAACGAAACACCTCAGTGACACCCCTTTGGGTGTCAGGCCTGGGCTTGCCTGGGACTGACTCGGCGAAAAGATAAGCGCAGAGAACGCGCGATCACCTGCTGGGGCGGGAGTCTGGCCCCAAACGAGCCCTGAAGCGGCATCGCGGGGTTTCTGGACAAGCGGGCATGCTTCCACTGTGGCGGACTGAAAGGCCCCAGCCCTATCTCCGCCAGCAAGAGATCACAAAGGGCGGCGGCGCAGAGCATGCTACGGACAAAAAAAACTGAGGGAGAGCGACCAAGGCGGCGCGGAGCAGCGCGGCTGCGGCAGTCAGCTTGACGGTAGGAATACCAAGCCCACCCCCGAACCCCACCACCCGAGAAAATCGGCGCGAACACGCGCGCAGCGCGGCAACCTGAAAAGAGACGCAAGCAGCGGCGAAACAAAGCACAATGACCGAAATGGTTAGAAAGTGAGAAGTATGAAGGGGACTAGCCGAGAATTTTGGCGGCTCGCTTGCTGCGCCCACACTGGGCGGTCGCAGGCGGGGAACGAGCGCGAGCGGTCTCACTGCCACGGCGGAACCACTTTTGAAGAAGGCCCTCCGGGCTTCGAACCAAAAAAAGCTCCAGGGCACAACGCAACGCAATGGCGCGCCCCGAATGTAAGCGGCTGGCCAGTCTTCCCACATCGGCGCAAGCTCGGGGGGCGCGCGGGCCCCCGACAAGCACCGCAGAGCTCTCTGAAACTTGAAGCGCGGGGCCTGATGGCGTTCGGCTCGGACCGTCGATCCGCTTCAGTCGACCGAGAAAATAAAGCGCGCGGACAGCAGCGCGCCCGTCGTCGCGCGCGCTCGAGCGACGCCGCGGATGCGAGGCGGCGGCGCATGATCGATGTCCCGAAGGAAGGCGCGACAGGCGACCGCGCGCAACGCTGCTGGGGCAAGACGGCCCTGGATAAATGCCGCCCTCGATCATGAGCGCAAGCGTCGGCTCGATCGCACCAGAGACAGAGCATCGAATATCATGGCTTCGACGCCGCGGAAAAGCGATGGAGAGGCGCCGGGGCTCTCAGGCGCGCGAGGCAAGCGTCGCAGCATTCATTCGCGCGCCATGGGCGGGAAGGCCTGGCCATAATCAAACGCCACCAGAAGTTGGCTCGCGAGAAGTGGCGGAGTCGCCCCCCGGGGCCGCCGCGCTGAGTCCTGGGCCGCCGCCCCCGCCAAACCTCCGCTGTATTTGCAGGTAAACGCATTCAAGAGCCGGCTCAGACCTCCCACGCCGCCGCGCCCGTCAACGTCGTTCGATGTGTTTTCTGCGCCCCAGGGCCTCGACTGAGGCCGGCTCCGGATGGCGACGACTTCGTCTCCGCCCTCCACTCCTTGGGGGGTAGCAACCCCCCTGGGATTGTTGGACATGGCGAGGGGGGGCCCGCTGAGGACCCACCGGGGCATCTCATCCACAACGATTGCCCCGTCGGAAGCTCCGGCCAGGCAACGCGCGGAAGCCCGTCGGGTTCGGGACCAGAACGGGCTCGGGAATCGAAATGCAACTGAAGACCTCGGAGCGCGGGCGGCGGCAGGCCGCAAAGGTCGGCAAGAGGCCCGAGGGCCCGAGGACTTCAGCATGCCCCTTAGCGCGCTGCGTCGCAATCGGCCTGCAAGAGAATGCTGGGCGCCAATGGCAATCAAGGGGGCCGGTTTCAAGGCGCGGGGCAGGCCCCTGCTGCGCGTCAAAAAACCGCGCGGCGCCAGGCGCCTTTCAAAGGGGCCGCAAGCGAGACAGAGTCAAGAGCCCCCTGAATCTCCCCCGACGTGCAACGGCAATTCGAATCGGGACTGGGGAGAAGAACTGCGTCATATTCGGTTCGTTCGAACTCGGCGGTTTGTCCGCGCGTTCCGGAAGCGGCTTGAAGGCGCTCGAAGCCGCGCAGGAGTTGAGTCCGCTATTCCAACAGCTCGGCGCTGAAATATCGCATGGCCAGATGGGGCGACGCCCCAGAGGCCAGCGGCCATCTTGGCCCCGCGCGGCTCGAAACATGCACTAACGACGAGGGTCGGCCGGCGACGGACTCTGGGCGTCTCGCAAGCATGGCATCTCGAGCGCACGCAGCAGCCCCCCGCATCACGCGAGCGCTGAGGTCCGGGGGGATCGGGCGAGACATAGAAGAGGCACCCGCGATGTCAGCAAGGGCGCGCAGATAGTTCGCAGATTCTTCTTGACGAAAAGTTCAACTGGACATGCAGCGTTCAGAAGAGGGGGGGGGGGGGGGGGGGGGGGGGTCAGCTCCGCGCGGTCTGCGCTGCGAGCGGGGCGCGATCTAATCTGTCGAGCAGACAACCTCGGGGTACTGAACCACCTGGCAACTAACGTTCACCTAACCAACCAAGCGCAGCCTATGACAGAAAAATCACCGTGGTTTCGGTTGCGCTCAGGTTTCTCAAACTCTCGGCGTTGCGCAAATTCGGGGTATCGATCTCGACCGTGGGCGCGAGCGCTGGGCTAGTGATGGCATCCTTCGTGGAGCGCCATTCATTTCTGGGAAGGGCGCGTCGGGTCTGGACTGGGATCAGCGCCCTGAGACCTCGGGGCCTTGTCAGCCAGCAACGAACCCCAGGCGAGAGGTCGGGGAGCGCTGAGGAAACGGCGAGACGACCGCGAAGAACAGAAGCGATGATACGACGTTCCCCGACAGAGAGCCCGCGAATTCGAAGATTGCAGCGGCTGCCCCAGATCTCGCCCGATAACTTAACGCGGACTTCTAGAGCGCGGCCTCGGGCATGAACAAGGCGTTGATCCAAGGGGCGGGGATGGGGGGACGAGTCGATGATATTGGCAAAGAACGACAACACAACCTGCTCTGAACTCGGAACATAAAGAAAAACACGCGCGGAGACGAACGAGTCGGAATGGCGGAGAGAGTCCCTGATATTCCGCGCGGGCGCCGCGGGACCCCTGGAAGAGTCAGAAAAAAACACGCGCCGCCAACTGGAGCGCATCCCGCGTGACTTGATAGATCTGTGGGCCGTCGTGTAATGCAAGAGACCCATGGTGATCCACGTCGCCAAGCGAAAAGGAAGGGAACGACCTGTTCCGTCGTGGCAGGCGTGACGGAGAGGGCAACATGCTCCACGTTATGCCCATCGGTCCGTGTGGAAATGCGCATGGTGCCTTCTCGAACGTCGGAATTGACGAAGCCAGTTCGGGGAAGAACTGGTGGGCCCTCTATCGTGCGCGGGCCAGTCCGCACGATGAGGCGCCACTGACAGGAGACCTCTCTCTTGAGCTTGTCGCTGGAAAACGTTTGAAGCGATTTCACCTACCCGCACCTGGAGTTGTGAAGCGCTCCGATGACTTGCCCGGCATCCGCAAGGCGCCCAGAGCTTGTTGAGCCTTCCTGCTGGCGTAGGCATGGCCCCACCTTGGTTCGCATGGCGTGCTCGGTGGTCGTGGGATCTCTCTCCATGTCGAACTCGGCGTCGTCATGGTTGGCGCGGTGGAGCCACTGGCGGAAATTGAACACGCCTGCGTGAGCGGAGAAAGGATTGGCACGGGAAATGAACAAATGGAACGGCTCATTTTGTGTCAAAATTCACACTTCGGAAAAGGCACAGGTTCGTGCGCCTTGACAACTTCGAGCGCCGACTGCAGGGTACAGACGGTCGCTTTCATGACGTCGAGGCGGGCGTTTTTGTTGTGTCCTGCCTGTGTTTGGATGCACTAAGTCTGTTCTCGAGCTTTGGGCCCAAACGCCGATAGACCTGGAAGGCGCGCCATGGCGTTCTCGACCTCGGCCACGGCATCCTGGAACTTGTTCTCGGTGTCATCGACACGCTGGCGGAGCTCGATGATGTCGGACTGGTCCGGGGGGTCGGCCGTGCGGGCTGACTTTCGCCCTCTGTATCGTGGCGTGCCTCCTAGTTTTTCTTGGGGAGAGAACGTAATGGCAACAACGAACTGTTCAAGCAAGCGTTATCTTACGGCTCCATCAGAAGCCATCGCGCACACTGAGGGATCCTAACTGGAGGGTGGAGTGCTGCGGCCGGGGCCGAACCACAGCAGGATCGAGGGCGCAACCATAAAATTGGGTTTGGGCCAACCCCTTGGCTGCATCAAGCTGAAGCACCGAGGGCTCCGAAGCTTCAACTTGAAGCAGATAGGTTAGAACCAAAATGGTTACGGACTATTCCTCCTCTTCCTCCTCCTCCTCATCATCATCACATCGTCACCACCTCCACCATCACCATCACCATCATCCCCCTTATCATCAGCATCCTCATTATCTTCCTCATAATCATCACCATCATCATCATCAACATCACCATCATCACAATCGTCATCATCAACATCATCGTCATCATCATCGTCATCGTCATCGTCTTCATCATCATCAGCAGCATCAGCATCAGCGTCAGCATCAGCATCAGCATCATCGTCATCATCATCATCAGCATCATCATCATCATCGTCATCAGCAGCAGCAGCAGTATCATCCTCATCAGAATCAGCACCAGCACCAGCATCAGCATCAACATCATCATGATGTCCCGTTTCATCCTCCTCCTCGCTGTTCCTCCTCCTCCTCGTCCTCCTCCTTCTTCTCCTCCTCCTCCTGTTCCTCCTCCTCCTCCTTCTCCTCCTCCACCTCTTCCTCCTCGCTTCTCCAAACATCTCCTGGCTCCGCCTCCCTCCTCCTACATCCTCCGTCTTCCCTCCCTCCTGTTCCTCCTCCTCCTCCACCTCTTCCTCCTCCTCCTCCTTTTCCTCATCGCTCCTCCTCGCTCCTCATCCCTCCTCCTCCTCCTCTTCCTCCTCCTCCAAATCCTCCTCGATCCGCCTTCATCCTCCGCGCTTCTCGCTCACCCTCATCATCTTCCGCGCTCTTCCTCGCTCCTCCTCCCTCCTCCTCGCTTCTCGCTCCGCCTCCCTTCTCATCGGTCAACGCTCCTCCTCTTCCTCCTCCTCCTCCTCATCCTCCTCCTGTACCTCCTGTACCTCCTGCACCTCCTTCACCTCCTCCTCCTCCTCCTCCTCCTCCTCCCTCTCTTCCTCCCCTCTGCTCCTCCTCCTCCTCCTCTCTCCTCTCATCGTCCTCCTCCTCCTCCTCCTCCTCTCCCTCTACCTCTACTACTACTACTACTACTACTACTACACTACTATACTACTACTACTACTACTACTACTACTACTACTACTACTTACTACTACTACTACTACGACTACTACTACTACTACTACTACTACTACTACTACTACTATACTACTACTACTACTACTACTACACTACTACGACTACGACTACGACTACGACTACGACTACGACTACGACGACTACTACTACTACTACTACTACTACCTACTACTACTCTACTCCTACTCCTACTCCTACTCCTACTCCTACTCCTACTACTACTACTACTACTACTACTACTACTACTACTACTACTACTACTACTACTACTACTACTACTACTACTACTGGTTCTCCTCCTCCTTCTCCTCCTCCTGCTTCGCCTACAGATCCGTCGATCAGCCACGTGGAAGTGAGCGAAACCAGTGCCGAACGATTTGGCGATGAAGCGCGCCGATTTTTACATGGAATCGGGACCCGAAGCTAATCCGCGCGCTTACGGGACAATCGGCCAAGAGAAGGGACGTGGGCTAACCGACCAAGAGCAGGGACAGCCGGCCAAGAGTCGTGGGAACAATCGGACCAATCCCGTGGTCGACGCTGACCAATCTTTCGAGCCCCGTGCATCCGTAGCGACGATGACCGTCCAGGAGCCTCAGAAATACATAAACGAGGGGATGGTGGCAATATCAGTACATGTCCCCTTCTCTGGGTGTGGCTTTCGGATCATGACTCGGCTCCCTGGCGGGCCTTCGGAACGATCCGGGCATCCCGGGAACCGTCCCAGTGAGGCGCTGCTGGAAAAATCCCGAGGCTGGAAAACCTGTGACAACCCAGGGGAGCGTCCGAAAACCTCGTCTTGTCGTCGCTCGGACGTCCATTCCCAGTGCATGTTTAGGTTTCGTGTGTTTTTTTTTGCTCGATGGTCCAGGATGCTCCTCGATGGTTCTCGCCGAGAAAAAATGCACACATCCGAGCGATGCCAAGTCGTATCTCGAAACTTCGTCCCCACAGCAGGCTCTGACCTTACATGCATGCTTGCGCTCACCTTGGGCTCCTCGAGCTCGCCCCACGGGATGCACGCGGCGAGGTCCCGGTCAGCGAGGTCGAACACGAGGTAGAGGTCCCGGCCGCCCGCCGGCAGCACCGCGTCCCTGAGGGCGACGACGTGCTCGTGCCGGAGTTGCCTCGAGATCTCGGCGGCGCGCCCGGGGGGGGGAAGGCAGATGGGGGGCGGGCCTTCTCAGAGGCTCCGGGGATCGAGGTCTTCCATGGTGGTCGCATGGTCCTCGGCAGCGTTCCAACCTGGGAGATCTTGTCTGTTCCAGCAGCTCCGCCTCGTCGAGAGGCGCCCAGGGGTGCCCGGCTTCTCACGGACGGCCGCCGGAGGCCCGAGCTATGAAGCGAACACGGCACGGCGTCAAGGGTGATGACTGGCCCGGAAAGGTCTGTTGAAGCCCCACCCGAAGAGGGGGCAACCTTAACCAATCATCTTTTCGGCGGCCATGTTGAAGGACTGGTGTCCAACCCAACCAATAGGGGGTAACATCTGTTTTGCTCCGCGGCACCCGCCGCCCAAGAACGACGACGACGGCTACGTCTAGGATTGCGACTACGACCACTACGACTCCTACGAAAAGGAGGAGGAGGATGAAGAGGATGAGGAGGAGGAAGAAGAGGAGGCTTCAGGACCAGTCCTACTTTCCGCCAAGACTCACGGGGGGGCGACCAGAACAGACGACCTTTAGCGGTTAGGGGTGATTCTCAAAGCCTCCTCCGAACCCACACACTGGCGATCGCTCGGACGTCCATTTCCTGTGTTTTTGTATCGGTTTCGTGCGTGGTTTTTTCGCCAAATGATCAAGGATACTCCTCGATGGTCCTCGCCGAAAGAAAAATGCACACGTCCGAGCGATGCCAAGCACAGGGCTGCCCGGAACGCCCGAGGGCCTCCTCCGAAGCCCCGCCGCCTTCTGAGAAGGGCCGCCTCCTCGCACGGCCCCCCCCTCGGCGCGCCGCCGAGCCTCAGCAGGGCCAGCTCCCTGTAGGTCCTCTGCAGGGCGACGACCGGAAAAAAGCTGCACCGACGCGCCGTCAAGCTGCCCCCACCAGGCAGGCCCAGGCGGGAGCGGAGCCCTCTTCCCCTGTCCCCCGAGGCGCCTGGGCGCACGAGGAGCGCGGCAGGGCCGTGGCATCCGAACTGTTCCCCAATCGGAGCTTTTGCCTCTACAGCCCCAAGAAGCCCTAACGAGCCCTAAAAAGCCCTACAGCCCCATAGCCCTATAGCCCCACAAAAAAGATTATGCTTAGGGCTCTTCTCCGGTACCACTCCCTACTTTCTGGACGCCCGAAATGGGTACGGAAAGAATGGGCACAATGCCCAACAGCAAATGCTGTCCCAAACCAACAGCGGCCCCTGTTGGGCGGGCGACCTCCTGTCTCGAATGGACACAGGCCGCGGCGGCGTGGACAGCGAATCCTGCTCAGAAGGAACAGGGACTGCTGTTGGGCATTGTACCCATTCTATTCCGTACCCGTGTCGGGCGTCCAGATGCTTCAGCGTCTTGACCGCGCCCTGCCGGGCGCCCGCGCGGAGCTCTCGAGCTCGGCCGCTGGGCGGCACCTCTCCTGCGCCGCCCCCGGGAGCGCTCGACGCGCCCCGGGGGGCCCAGCGGCCCGTTCGGGGAGACCCGCGCGGCGTGGGGGAGCTTCGCGGGCCTGCTTTTCACCGCCACCACCACCGTGGGTTGGAGGGAGAGGGGGTCCTCCTCCTCCTCCTCCTCCTCCTTCTCCTCCTCCTCCTCCTCCTCCTCCTCCTCCTCCTCCTCTCCTCCTCCTCCTCGTCCTTCTCCTCCTCCTCGTCCTCCTCCCTCCCCCCATCCAACTTATGGTGGTGGTGGTGGTGGTGGAAAAGAGGCCCATCAGAGCTGGGGGGAGCGAGGCCGACGCGAAGCGGAGACCCCCCCACCGGGACATCGGCTTCGGCTTCGTGCTCGTGCCTCGAAGCTGGGACGAGGACCGCTCCCGCGGGAGGCCCGAGCAGCAGTGGGCCCCCTGCCTCTGCGCAGCGCTGCCCCGAAGGCGTGAGCTCACTAGCCTCGAACGTATCCCTATCCCTAAGATTGCCACGCCCAAAGGCGATGACAATCGTAGGGATTTGCCCTCAAAAACTAGAAGGGAAACCCTAAGATTGGCATCGTGATGAGGAGGTGCCCAGCACAGGGATAGGGATATGTTCCAGGCTGGTAATGAGCTGCCTGGGGGGCGCCAGCTCCCCTCTGTGCCGATGCGCCGCTGGGGCGCCAGGCTTCCTGCTCGCCTGCTTGCTGCGTGCTCGTGCCGTGCGCGCGCTGAGGCTGCGTCGAGGCCGCGTGCGCGTGCGCGGGGATAACGCTCCCGCCGCTGCCGGAGCGAGGGCAGAGCAGGGGTGCCTCCGCTGCTTGGCGGGGTTGGCCCCGCAGCTGTCCCGTGGCCGTCCCGTGGCTGTCCCGTGACTGCTCCGCCGCTGTCCTGCGGTCGTCACGACTGCTTTCCCGAGAATTGTAGCGGCCGTCGTCCCGGTGACGCCCGATGGTTGTCCCGATGGTTGTCCCGATGGTTGTCCCGATGGTTGTCCCGATGGGTAGGCACAACAAATGCGCTCGGCGCCTTCAGCGCAACAGTGTGTTGGCCCAAGTGCGAAAAACTGATGCGCTTGCTGTCGCTACGACTGTTTCGATGGAAAGTAGTGGAATCAAACATAGATAGTGAGATCAATAGGTAGGTAGTGGGGTCGATCGAATTATATATCGATAGTGGGGTGATCGCAAGATCGATCGACAATAGATCGTTAGACAGAGAGGTCGATATAGGAAATGTGATCGACACGTAGATCGTTAGATCGAAGTATTCCTAGTGAGGTCGATAAAGTGATCGGATGGTAGATACATATTTAGCTCGATATATCGAAATCTAGTGTATTCGAAAGAGCTTGCTGTTCCATGGATGGGGGCGGTTGCCCCAATGGTTGCCAAGTCGTTGGTTTCCCCCCCAAACACCCGCCTTATGGGTGTTTGCCTGGACTCTCGTAGGCAGGCTAAAAACTGATGTTGTCTTCCGACAGGGGGGGACCGACCAGCTCATTGAAGGGACATCGACCAGGAATCGGCAATACATCGCCGATGGATCGGCGATGGGCTCCCGACAGTGAGACCGCAAGCTCCCGGGCAGGGTGAGCTGCGAAGCCCCTAACACCGATCAACTGGCGACTGGGGGTATAGGCTCAGGGGGATGCATCGCCCAAAGGTTGCCCCTTGGGTCTCGGGTAATGTCTTTGCTCTCGAGCGGCCGTTCCGAACGCATCGGGGAACTCCCGGGACGCTCACGGCCAGGCGCTGCCGCTGGAAGGCACTCCAAGGCTGGAAAGCCGCTGGGAGGGGCCGAAAACATCCGAAAGAGACGTCCGAGCACACAACAACAAACACACCTGTCCTCAGCAGCGTCCGCTCGTCGGTGGGCTCCAGGCCGCCCACGCACCGCTTCACCGCGTAGCTCGTCCGGCGCAGCCGCCGGCTCCCGAACGGCGGCCGCAGCCACGCGCGGACCACGACGCCGTACGCGCCCTCGCCGAGGACGCCCGCCAGCTCGTACCTCGCCGCCACCTCCGCCGGGGCCGGCTCTCCGCCGGCGGGCGGCCCGGGCTGCTCCTGCCGGCTGCCCATCGCCGGGGCCAAGATGGGTAAGGTGCGGGGGGAGGCGGCGGGGAGAGGAGAGGTCGGGAGCGGCCAAGAGGGGGGGGTCCAAGAGGGGGGGTGCAAATCATGACCGGCGGCACGTGCGCGGCTCAGCGGGGGGGCCAGGGACGTAATGAAATAAGAAGAGGCGCCATAAAGTCTGGGGAAACATCATGGCCCCCGCCAAGATATCCACCCCCCCTAGTCATCACCCCCCTCTTTGCCGCCCCCGAAGAGGCGGAGGCGGAGAGGTCGCAGGGGCGGCAGCGGAGGGCGGAGGCAGCCGGGGCGGGGGGCAGGAAGAGGCGGGGGAATGAGGGCAGCCGCTCGCTCAGCTGGCTCTCCAGGAGGGGGCCCCGCGGCGGAGCCGAGGCTTTGCCATCTGCACACAGCAGGTGTCGTGTTCCCCCCCCTCCCCCTCCCCCTATACCCTATTATCCCGTCTTCGTCTGCCCCGGGCAGCGGAGCGAGGGAGCGGAGGAGGCGGAGGCGGGGGAGAGGGGAGGGTGGATCGCAGCTGACCTTGAGCCCTCTTGCAGCACGGCTGGGCTCGGCAGCAAGGGGGCCCGCAGCCCACGAGAATGCCAGGCCCTGGGCGAACCGCAGGAGGAAGCGGAGAGGAGGAGGAGGAGGAGCCAGGATCATGGTGCGTGCTCTGGGGCTCCGGTCCACGGTTCGGCAAAGCTTGTGTCGTGACGACCCTGGCGTTGGTTTCTGACACCGTGTGGACCGCTCAAGCTTGCACGGCCAACAACTTGTCGATCGCCAGGTCGTTCCGTTTCGGCCGATCGTGGGAGGTGCTGCTGGCGGCGAACAACTGCGTAAACCTGATATGTCGGAGGACGGACCATGAGGATCACTGGGTCTGGTCAGGTGTCCTTGCGACCCTCGTTCAACGCCCGCGCACCCTGCCCCCCCTGCGGGACCGACCAACTGCAGAACATCATAAGCATCCCGATGTCCGCATGGAATTCTGAGGTCGGCGCTGGACACTCTCCCCCCGCCGCACCCCGCGCGGCACCTCCAGCGCCGACGCCGGCGCACCCCACGCGGCAGGGCAGGGGCCGGGGTGCGGGGAGGGGGTTCGATGCGAGGCGGGGCTGTGCAGCCATACCCAGCGCCTGGGGATTCGAGCTCCCCCGAGGGCCTCGGCCTCAGCAGGCGGCGGGCGCGGAGGCACGCGGCACCCCGTCAGGGGCCTGGCCATTCCCAGGTCCACCGCCGATGCCTCTAAAACGACGCGAAGATCGGGACAAAATCGGATCGGGCTAACTCGAGATCTCTGAGAATCGGCGGGCTGGGAGGATGTACTGGGCGCCGCGGCCGCTCCTGAGCGTTCCCGAACGCTCTGAGAGCGCTCCGGAACGCTCTGGAGCGATTTATCCCGATCCTGGCTCTGTTTTACCGATGCCTCGCCGATGCGGCGCCATCCTCGGCGGGCGGCGGACGCGGAGACACGTGGCACCCCGTCCAGGGCCTGGCTCTTCCCAGGTCCACCGCCGATGCCTCGCCGATGCGGCGCCATCCTCGGGCCCCGTCGCGCTTCCTCCTCCTCCTCCTCCTCCTCCTCCTCCTCCTCCTCCTCCTCCTCCTCCTCCTCCTCCTCCTCCTCCCCCTGCCCCTCCTCCTCCTCCTCCTCCTCCTCCTCCTCCTCCTCCTCGGGCCCCGTCGCGCCGGGCCCCCGTTTTTGTGGGCGGCGCCGTGGCCAAGGAGGGGCCATAGCCCGAGCACGGCCGTGCGGCCTGCCAGCAGTGCGGGCGTGCCAGCCCAGAGCCCCGGGGGGGCGGGCGAGCGCCTTACGGCACGGCTCTCCGCCGCGCCCCGGGTGTGGTGTCGTCGGGCCTCTTGCGCCTCGTGCTGCCTGCAAGCCTTTCGCGAACCGCACCCTGGCATACCGAAGCATCGGTGTGAAACAGTGGGTGGACACATGACTCTCACCAAAACAATCACCAAAGCACACACCTCGGCAGAAGCCACAATGCAATGCGAATGAGAGACAACCGCCACACAAGCCGACCTGAAATGGGCCAACTCTCGTAGAGAATCTTGGCCTGAGAGAGAACAACAACAGAGATGGTAATGCTGCTCCTTCCCCCGATCTACCCTCCCGATTTGGGCCTGCACCGACTGGGTTGCTGCGGAACGTGGGGCAGCCGCAGTAGATGCAAAAGCGCCTGGCTGCGCGGCGTCATAGAGGCATGGCGAAGGGCCGCATGCAGAATCGTCGTCGTCGTCGTCCTCCTCCTCCTCGTCGTCGCGGTCGCTGTCACAATCGTAGTCGTCGTCGTCGTCGTCGTCGTCGTCGTCGTCGTCGTCGTCGTCGTCGTCGTCGTCGTCGTCGTCGTCGTCGTCGTCGTCGTCGTCGTCATTGTCGTCGTCGTCTGACACGCTCCCGCGCGTTCAAAAACGTGCTGAGAAAGAAGACGCGGCGTTCCGTGAAGTCTCCAAGTCTCCGCAACAACAAACAAACAGGTAGCATCGAACACATAATGGCGGTTTGAGCACTCGGGACGCCCCTGGTTAGGGGCATCCCCGTCCGAGTACGGAGGCCAGCTCGACGGAGGATGGGCAGGAGGACAAAGGAGGAGGAGGAGGTAGGGAGGGGGAGGAGGAGGAGGAGGAGGAGGAGGAGGAGGAGGAGGAGGAGGAGGAGGAGGAGGAGGAGGAGGAGGAGGAGGGGGAAAAGGAGGAGGAGGAGGAGGAGGAGGTGGAGGGAGGAGGAGGAGGAGGTAGGAAGGGTAGGAGGAGGAGGGGGAGGAGGAGGAGGAGGTAGGAAGGGTAGGAGGGGGAGGAGGATGGGAGGGAGGAGTTTTGGCATCGACCGCAAAGGGCCCCAGCTAAACGCGGCAGAAGCAATCAAGCTCCTCCTCCTCCTCCTCCTCCTCCTCCTCCTCCTCCTCCTCCTCCTCCTCCTCCTCCTCCTCCCCCATCCCCCTCCCCCTCCCCCTCCCCCTCCTTCTCCCCCGCCCTTCTTGGGGTGGCATCCCGTGCCGAGCACTCGTGAAGATCCCCGAGGGGTTTGCGTGTCGTTGGAAGCTTGGCCAAGCGCGCGCCTGAGGTGAAACAGCAGCACCGTCTGCATAAGGAGGAGGGGGCAAACGGAGGAGGACGGGTGAGAGGAAGAGAGCAACACGGAGAACGAGGAGGAGGAGGAGGATCATGGACCGGCAGAGGCGAGCCACAGCCGACCAGGAACGTTCACAGAGGGCGCGGCGCACGGCGTAGATCGCGCTGTGGCGGACGGCGCGCGGCCATGTGAAGCTCAGTCATGAAGTGTGTTCTCGTGGGTTTGTGGGCCGCCGCTGTGTGTACCAAACCGAAACGCTCCAGACTCGAGGAATCTCTGGGCCAATCGCCAGAAAATTGCCAGGAAACATCCCATTCGAAATAGCGTATCTGGTCCGCAGTCGGAATCCGCACACTTAGCAGGGATAGCGAACAGACTCGTGCATTCGACGAGTGGTGGACAAGCCAGGGCAACACGTCCTCAAGACCAATTCGCGCTACGGCCCAGAAGCGGACGAGAGGCTTGCGATACTGTCAGCACCACCAGCGACCGACATCATGCATTCGTGAAACTCTGCCGGCGCTGCAAAACCGGCGCTGGCCAGTCGGATGCCCATCACTCCCGTAAGCAACGACCTGGAGAGTATGCAGAACGCGCAATCGCGGTAACTTCCCCGGCAGACGGCTGCAATATGTCCAACCCCGCAGGGCCGCCACGAGGTGTGAAGACCCGCAGGATGCTCCGGATTCGGGGCAAGCAGCGGGGACTTCCACCAGTCGTGCGCGAGGAGGCCGGTCACGCGCACGACGCCAGGGTTGTCCTCGGCGAGTGCCCTCGTGGCGGCGGTCTGTCCCCGCAAAGTAGGTGCAAATGGTGATGGCGAAGGGATAGACCTTAGCATTCAAGACTGAAGGGGCCCAAGGACACACAAATAAATACACACAAATAAAAGGGTTCACCGTATTTTTACTTTCCCATACGTTCTTGGAAATCGACGATTAATTGTGTCTGTGTGTTTTTCCCCTCCTGAAAGACGCGCGGACCTCGGAAAACCAAGTTGGCTGCAGCTTGTAGCCTGAGACTGTTTGAGCGCGGGCGTCGTTTTCGATGTCGCTCTGCGTCGTGAAAGAATGTCCTGGTCCGACCACCGACGATCGGTATCTTCCGGCACTCGGTGGAGTGCGGTCCATTGCGTATCCCCTGCGCCCGGTCCCGATATCATGTCCACATTTTTGAACATCGGCGCAATTCCCATCGTTGCCCAACATCCACATCCATCAGGCCCTGGATTATGGCAATCATCGAATGTTTGCAGTGAGAACCGGTCGGTAGCATCATACATTTCTTATGCTTCTCCGCCAAACCCGCAACGCGCCCCACCAATATATACGTATAGAGAGACACAGGTCGTGCACGGGACTTCGAGCACGGAAACCCACTACAGGAATCCCAACATCGTCAGCACACGTCTTAACGATACCATTGTCGGAAACGGTTGCGCCGATCACGATGACGAGGATATCTATAGGGAACAACGACAATCAAGCTGAGCGCGCCGCCGCGCACGACACCAAAATACATGACGAAGCTCAGGACACGCGCGCTGGCAACCAAAATGGCCGACATCACGATTTCGTACATCCATAAAAAGAGACCGACGACGAAGCCGGCCCAGCCCTGAAACCTGAATAAATTTCGGGCCAATTGTGGGCAATGGAAACAAACGCTACGCCATAACCCATCGCCGGTCCATCGCCGAGCTAACAACAAGGACATTCACTACCCAGGGCCGACGCGACTCCTGCACCATGCGGGCGTCAACTTAAAACATGTTGTCCGTGAGTTCACGGTGTTTCACGAAGCGCCGCTGCTTGCTCGGAACGTGCTCGGGAAATTAAAGGTTCATCCTCAGCGCAACGCTTCCAGCAATGGCTTCTGCATCGACGTTTCGGGCACTGACGGGGCGAACGCTGTCAAGCGATCGAACGACTCCATCTGCATCGTGTTCGTGATGTCCTTTGGGCGGACTGGCGAGCGAAGCACAGGCCACAGCACGGTGCGGCAAATTACCTGTCTTAAGCGTCACAGCGCGGCAGATGCAGTCCGCGCGCGCGCTCGAGCGGGCCGGGAGGAGGCCAGCGTTGACTGTCTGGCGTAGGAAAACGGGGGGGAGAGCAGAAGGCACTCACAGGGCGAGGCGCATCGCCTTGGAGCGGCCAGGGCAGCCAGCCATAACTCCATCACCCTGGCAGCGGGCGCGAGGCGGCATCGCGGCCACACCCCAAAAGTAGAAACGGAGGCAGCGGCACCAGTACCAATGCAGGGAGTAGATGCGCAGGCCCACGACGGGAGAGCGGTGCCGGCAGCGCGGGCGGCTGCAGCAGGCGGAGGCGGGCTGCCAGCGCCACGGGCGCGGCAACAAGCAACAACTCGCCATCGCTCGGACGTCCATTCCCTGTGCTTTGCTCGGTTTCGTGCGTGATTTTTCTTCGCCACGTGATCAAGCTTGCTCCTCGATGGTCTTCACCGAAGGAAAAAATGCATACGTCCGAGCGACGCCAAGAAAATGTGGGCGCAGGCCAGGACCTCATTACCAGCCTCGAACGTATCCCTGTCCCTAAGATTGACACGCCAAAAGGCAATGACAATCTTAGGGATTCGCCCTCAAAAAAAATGGATTCCCTGAGATTGGCATCGTGATGAGGAGGTGCCCAGCATAGGCATAGGGATAGGGATATGTTCCAGGCTGGTAACCTCGGGGCGACGGGAGAAGCCGACTACCGCTCTTGAAACGGGCCGCACTGCAGGGGCACCAATCCGGCCAGCGCCGCGCCGGGCAGCGGAACGCAGCGGGCGGGGGCGCGGAGCGACCAGGGTGCGAGGCCAATGTGTATACACCACCACCGCCCGCAACAGCAATTTTCCGCGAAAAGGGTTAGGGGCAGGGTCATGCCAGACGACGCTGCGACGCCACGGCGAAAAGGAACGCGGCGCAGCTCGCAGGCGCCGTGGCATGGGGAGTTCCTGAAGCAGAAACAGCACTTCTTGGTGGTGGTGTATAAAAAAAACGCTCGCCTTGGTAACCGAAATTCTATACACCACCACCGCGAGTTCTTTGATGAATGCTGTTTCGGTCCTTGAGAAAGAGGGGGCAGCCAGGTTGCCCCTGGCGGCGGGAGGGGGACTGCGGGCTTCTCACCAGAACAAAACTGCACCACATCGCATCGTAGATTATTATCGATCTTTGTGGTGGTAGTCATATACTGTGCTCGGACAGGGGTCAGCAAAGCCACGGGGGGGCGACGGGAAGCCGAGGCACAGCAGAGTACCGCGATAGCATCATGCCGCTACCGCGGCAGCGGCCTCAGTGAGCGTGGAACTCAGGAAGGCAGGGCACGAGATCCATCGGGTCCCGAAGCAGAGCGGCAACGGTGTTTGAGGTATGCGCGGTAGACAGAAGTGTCAGGAGGACGCAGCCGGCCCGCATCTCATCGGCGGCCAACACGTTCGTGAAGCGCTTGCGGAGCGCCTGGGGAATCTGCCGAGACAAGGCCTGATTTGCACAAAACTCGCGGATCATTTCCTGTTTTGTTTTGCGTGCCAGGGTGACGCTCGATGCGTGAAGCACCAGCGCCATGGACGACCTGCACGCTGGCTAGGTGGAGGAACTTGGCGGAGGAGGACCTTACAGCTCTTAGTCGTGTAGCGCACTGCAGGACGCCAAGCTTCAAACGAGCAAGCTTGAAGCCTCAGGCTTGAGCTCGAACTTCGGGGTGCCGTTGATTCGCTGCTAGAGCTTAAGCTTATGCTCCCGAGTGCGAAACACATGTGCGAACCACACCACCTCAGAACAGTTGGTCTGCAGTGCAGATGCTGGTGCCATGCCATTTGGGTCTAGCGTTGCATGGTGCAATGCGCTGCTGGTTAGTTTGGTTGGTCTGATTGATCTGGTTTAGGCATGGCTGGTCTGGGCCTGGCTGGGCTGGGCTGGTCTGTTTGGTCTACTTCGCTCGTTTGCCGTGCTGGTCGTGCTGGCCTACCTGGCCCAAATTGTTTGCATCGCATTTGGGTTGGCATTGCGGTTTTGTTGTTGCAATGCAGTTTTTGGTTTAGCTGATGCGGTTGGTCTGGTTGATCTTCCTAGTCTGGTCTGAGCTTGGCTGGTCTGGATGGATGGCTGGTCTGGTCGGTCTGGTTGATATGGTCTGGCTGACTCGTCTGGCCAGCTGGCCTGGTTGGTCTGGTTGGTCTGCTTGGTCGGCTTAGCTTGCTGGTCTTGCTGGCCTGTCCAGTCGAAGTTGCATACGTCGAAACCTCTTTTGACATGCAGTATTTGCAATGCAGTTTTGGTGTGAGTGATTTGCCCAGTTAGTCTGGTCTGAGCTTGGCAGAACTGGATGGCTGGGTGGTCTCGTTGACCTGGTTGGCTCGTCTGGCTAGCTGGTTCGGTTGGTCTGCTTGGCTGGCTTTGACTCGCTGGTCGTGCTGGCCTGCCTGATCAGACTGTTTATACCGTAGTGGCTTGTGCACCGGACGGCAGGTTTGCAGTGCAGTTTCTGCTCAGTCTGATCTGGGCGTGGCTGGTCTGGATGGCTGGTCGGTCTGGTCGGTCTGGTCTGGCCGACTCTTTTGGCTGGCCGGTCTGTTTGGCATCAGAAGAAGGTCTTGTGCTCCAGAAATATTAGAAAACTCTGGGGCATAATAATGTGTGCGTTTCAAACCGCTTAGAATAGATGTCAGTAATGTGCGTTGCGGCTCTTGTGCGACCGTGAAGAAATGAGCGATGCGAGGGCATGGCAGTCGTAGGGCGACCGAGATCATCACGTTCCGCCGTGTCCTCCTTCGCGACTTGCGTTTTCTTGGCCGAAGCAACAACAACATCGAACAGCAATTAATCTCGAAGGCCTTGCCATGCATTTCCAAAGTGTTGAAAACGGCCTCGCTGGTGAAGTGTGAGTTTTTCAAACAAGGTGTGAAGGCTACTATCAGCGCGTGTACAGAGGAAGGAAAGAACGAGGAGGGGGAGGACGAGGAGGAAGAGAGTTGGGGGGGGGGGCGGCCTCAGTCTATGCAACAACCTCGCACCGGCCGCAATGGGCCGCCTGTTGCTGTAAATGATTTCACTTCGGTCCCTGCTGCTCATGCCCGTCTTCTCGTCTCCTGCAAGATCGCCTCGTCCCCATCCACCATCCCTCTCCGCCTCCGCCTCCTCCTCCTCCTCCTCCTCCTCCTCCTCCTCCTGCTCTTCCTCATCATCATCATCATCGTTCTCCTCCTCTTGCTCCTCCTCCTCCTCCTCCTCATCATCATCATCCTCATCAGCATCACCATCACCATCACCATCACCATCACCATCACCATCACCATCACCGTCATCATCATCATCATCATCATCATCATCATCATCATCATCATCATCATCAACAACATCAGCATGAAAATCATATTCATCACCATCAGCATCATCATCATCATCATCATCATCATCATCATCATCATCATCATCATCATCATCATCCACCCACCCCGCCACCCACCCACCCACCCACCCACCCACCCGCCGAGCCGAGGGCGATGGTGTAGTCCACCGCAGTAACTCTGGCGCACTGCTCAACCAATTCTCAGCGGCCCCCCTTTCCCCCCCGCCTCTCCCTTTTCCGCCTCCTCCTCGGCGCCATCCCCGCTCGCTATTCGTCCCCCTCCGCACGGCGCCCTCCCACCAACGCGACGACCGTGCAGACTAAGAGACCGAGGTGCCCCTCATCCCCCTCCCCTTCCCCCCCCCTCCTCCCCAGAAGAGGCCAAGCAGAGGAGGAAGGGGGAGGGAGTGGGAATGGAATGGGGGAGGAGAGAGAGGGAGGAGGAAGAGGCAGAGGCCCAGCTGAGGAGGGAGAGGGCGCAGACACAGCGGAAGAGGGATGGGGAAGAGGAACAAAACCCAGTAGAGCGGGGCGAGGGAGGGAGGAGGACGAGGACGAGGACGAGGAAGAGGACGAGGACGAGGAAGAGGAGGAGGAGGAGGAGGAGGAGGAGGAGGAGGAGGAGGAGGAGGAGGAGGGAGGGAGGAGGAGGAGGAGGAGGAGGAGGGAAAAGGTAGGAGGAGGGAGGAGGAGGAGGGGGGAGGAGGAGGAGGAGGAGGAGGAGGAGGAGGAGGAGGAGGAGGGCAGGCGATTTTCTGTTCTGCCTGCTCAGGACACCCGGCCGACACGCATGGCCCCGGGGGGCGCACATCCCAGAGATGGGCACATGATGGGGCCGCGGGTTACGACGAGGAGGAAAGCAGAGGAGGGGGGGGGAGGAGGTGGAGCAGGAGGAGGATGAGGAGGAGGAGGAGGAGGACGAGGACGAGGAAGAGGACGAGGACGAGGAAGAGGAGGAGGAGGAGGAGGAGGAGGAGGAGGAGGAGGAGGAGGTAGGAGGAGGAGGTAGGAGGAGGAAAGAGGAGGAGGAGGAGGAGGAGGAGGAGGAAGAGGATACGATACGACATCTTCGGCAGCAGAAGGTTACCGTCCACTCCAGTTGTAAGGGAGAGGCGAGCACAATAAAGTTCTCTGCCGACGTTGCCGTCGTGAGCCGTTTCAGCGCCAGCGCAGACCAGTGCCCCGTGAGAGTCGGGATCTGGCCTGCTGGCGCCGAGGTCCGTGAAGGGCCCACTCCCGGGTTAGATAGCACGCGCCTGCTCTCGAGACATCTTCCGCCCCCCCCCCCGCTCTGCCGCGGCCGAACCGGCGCCCCCTCCCTCTCCCTCAAGAAAGACAGCGCCAGGCCAGGGTCCAGGCGGCCCGCTCGGAGAAGCTCCGCCATGCTCGCAGGAAAAATTATAAGCCCCACAGCAAGCCTAAAAATCGCAAGTGGTATATATATATATATATATATATATATATATATGCCTCAAACCTTATTGCCCTAAACTTGGACTTGCAATGAACAACTAATGGCGCCAATCCTCATCTCACCTCTCTCCTCCGTCCTGGCGGCAGGCGGGCGTCCTACTGCAGCTCCTCCGGGAGCTTGGCTGCCCTCTCGAGCGGGCCGCGCGGCGGCGGGCCCGCCTACTTCGCGGCCCCCGCGCGGTGCAGCGAGGCCAACGCTGCGCTCTCGAGGGCGGCCCACCCAGCGGCGAAGCACAGCGTGATCCTCACGTGCTCCCCTCCTTCTTCTCGTCCGGACGACAGCGGCAATGGCGGGCCATCTGCGCCACCGACCCAAGCGACTCTGCCATAATCGCCGTCTCCCAGAACTTCCTGATGATTCCGAGCCGCTGCTCGCCGATGCCCTCGATACTGTAGCAAGCTTTGATCGTTGCTTTGAACGCGCGCAGGAACGGCGGGCCCAGGATCGCGCTCTGATCGGCGCTCTTGGTGGCTTTGACCTGCTCGTGATAGTCCACCGCTGTTTCCACCATGTCTTTGGCGATGGCCGACCCGCATGGCCCCAGGAAAGCACGATGCACTGCGGCGATGAGATCTCGCAGCTCGGCCGCTTGCGTCAAAACCACGCGCGTGCACAACTGCCAATAGGTAGAGAAGAAACCAACCGGCATGAAAGATTTCCCTTTCTCCTTCGCACGATGGCGAGGACGAGGCGGCGATTCTTTTTTTAACAGGTTTCTGAACATCGAGGCCTCGAAACAGCGAAACATCTATACGCCTAAAAACTTCGCGAGGCTCAGGATCAAGAAACACCCAACCCACTCCCCTATCGCACCGCCCTCTGAGCTCCTCTAGGAACCCCTGCGCATCCTCTAGGGGCCCCATGGCCTCCAGATCTTCCAGAACTCTTTCTGCCCACGGATTCGCCCCCTTCAGCAGTCGCCCCCGCTGCTCAATCGTAGCATCTGGCTCCCGAAGCAACTTCTCAGAGCGCGCAAGACAGTCACTGCGCACGCCGAGCTGGGCCCCGAGAAATCGATTGCAGCCTGCGTAGTCCACGCGCCGGGAGCTCCACTTCCAAAGACGGCAGGCGCCAGAACTGACGGACTTCCTCATTCGAAAGAGACGCGTGCTAACCCCCCTCCTCCTTGTGCCCCCCCCCCCCCCCCTCGTAGCTTCGCGCGCAAAGCCATCCACCCGCGCCTGCAACGAGCTCAGCTGCACTTTTGACGGGAAGAAAACTTCCAGGCAGCGCGCGGCCGTGGAGACAACGTGAGAGAGAAAAGCGGAAGCATCCGCCTTAGTCGATAAGGTACTTCCAGGGAGAAACCACAACTGCCCCAGGGAGTGGAAGGCTCTGATCGCAGCAGACCTCCTCGCTTCTAGCACAGCCCCAAATGCCTGAGCCACACGCGAGCCCCCCACAGACTGCGAGCCCAGAGCACGAGCTTGCAGAACAACTTTCCTAAGGCGAAGATCTCCCCCTCTTCGATCGAAGAGTAACCTATGCGTGAGCGTTCCCCCACTAGGCGCATCAAGGTGACTTGCCTAGATTCGTTCTGAGCGCAGCCGTCCTCCGAGAGCGCAACGGCAGGAAGCTCCGAAGCAACCCTCGCCTTCACCGCCAGCACCGCCAGCGGATGCGAGGTTGTAGACACATGCGTTCTTAAAAGATCGCCTGCGTACTCGCAGCCCGCCAGGCCCACCGGCCCAGAACAATTCGGACTTGTCGCCGTTCGCTGTCCCGCGCCCATCCCTTCCTCGACCAGGCAAGATTTCCATCGCGCAATCGATGGCTGATATGCTGTCGACCATGCTGCCGCCATAAACGGACCCCCCATCAGCCCCCCGCGCCCTGGTCCCAGGAGAAGCCCCCCATCGGAACAGTTGACAACTATCGCGGCACAGTCCACGCGCTGGATGGCCCGCGCCTGGACCGTAGCACCGCGCACGTCGGCGCGCGCCTCTCGCAAACGGGCCCGCGCCACGCTTCCGACAGCGTTGGTCGCATCGAAAAACTGCCGCGCAACAGAGAAGCCCTGCTGCGCCGCCCCCCGAGCCAGGATGCTGGTAACATGCGCGAGAGTTTCTTTAAAGCGCCCTTTCGCATGCCCATGAACATCGCCCCATAATCGCCGTCGCCTCATCGCACTACCATGCCGGGCTGTCCCAAACGTCGGTCACAAATGAATACACCTCTTCCCCTTCTGCCCCTCGGCTTCGGATCTCTCCAAACCCGTCGTCTTACTACAGTGCCAGAAGGGAGGCGCGCGCCCGCTCGACCTTCCCCGGGCATCCCAAGAGCACAGCTCGCGCGAACACAACAGCCGGCTTCGAAATCGATCCGCCCCAGCTGCGCGCTGCTGCGGTTTGATTCCCGCCCCTGGAGAGACCGCCACATCCCAAAATTCCATCGGCGCAGCCCAAGGCGGTGGACAGCGCCTCTTCTGACGGCGCGTCGAATATCGAGAAACAAGACGGATCTCCAGCAGCTGCCTCTTTATCCAGCAAGTCTAGGCTCGCTCCGAATTCAGGTGCCAGGACTTCGGGCTCGAAACAGGGCGAACATCCTTGGCTTCCATGCCTCCAGCATGCCCAGGAGCGGACCAAAAAGACAACTGCCCTTGTCGATCAGGAAGAGCAGTCCGAACTTCGAGAAAGCGGCGCTTCTTCGGTCCTCGCCCAGCACCCGCCGCCGCTCTGGCCGAGTTCACCACGTCGTGCAAATCGCGAGCCTTCCAGGCGACATGCAAGCCCTCCAGGTGTTCTTCTCTACGCAGCTGCCGAGCTTGACTTTGGGGCCCATGGAGCTCCCTCGTGATACCCCTCAAATTGCACCTCAAGGCCTCAGCCCCCTCCTCCGTGCACTCCTGTAGCCCCATCCTCATGCCCCCCCTCTTCCCCAAGAGTCTACTCTGTCATATTTCAAGTTCAAGCTCCCCAGGGACCGCCGCAGAGTCCGAAATACAAAGCTCCCCCCCCCTCCTCTACCAGCATCCTCTCGAGGCGCAGAAACAAAGAATCAGGGATAGCCTGAGCCGCTAGATGATCCCAGATACTCTTTACAAATGCCAACCTAGTCTCAATCAGATCCGCGATCCGTGAATGCTCTCTGCAGGCCCCTCCCCCCCCAAAAAATACACGCAGCCATCGTCGCATCCGCGCTTCAACGCGTCGAGCCCACCGCAGGTGGAGCGTGGCCCCCGACGCAAGATGGCGGAAGTTTCGAGGGGCGCCTAACCCCGACCTGCACAAGAACATGACCACGCCGTCGCGCAGCATTGATGAGCTGAAGTACCCTCCCGCATCGAAGTAGAACACTCGCTCGAGCAGCAGCATCTCCCAGGCTCGCGGGAAGACGTGCGAAATCCACGTGCGAAGAGGACGTCTGCCCGTAGTACGCGTCCACGCTAGAGCGCGCGGATGCGGCCGCCATGTGGCGATCCTTCAGCAAGTTGCGCACAGCCGAGCCCGCGCAATGCTCCCCCGTCGAGCCCTCATCTGGAACAGTGCCATCGTTCTCGGCAGGAGTATGTCCAGCCGCCTTGCCCATGCCATCATTGATGTCCATCATCATAACAGGAACCGATCTCGAAGGACACGCTGACTACTCTTGTTGTAGCCATTGTAGAAGTTATTCCACCGTTCGCGGATACGCAGACTGCTTCGCAATCTCCGTCGTGGGAGGAGGGAAATACGCCAGCAGGAACGCCAGGTCCTCCTGAGCCGTCTGAAGCCTGACCGCCCGACAACGGCCTGCCAAGGCCTTTGGACCTGACCTGACAGCCCTGGCGTGCGTGTCCTTGAACCTCTTGTGCAACAAAAGGCTCACGCCGCAAAACCTGTTGGAGAAGGGCCTCCTCTCCCAGCCTCGCTCGATCAGAACGCGGCCCGAGATGATCCTCCTCTGAACCTTCACCTCCCGCGTACGTAGCTGTGTCCCAATGAGCCCTACCGCATCAACACTACACAAAGACGAAGCGATATCCTCAAATCGTTCATAACTGCTTGCCGCCAGCGGGTTGAATTCAACGAGTTTCCACGTTGGCCCTTCCGTGTACGCAGGACTTCTCCACATCACAACAAATAGCCACTGACAGCAGGAGAGAGCGATTTCCATGGCCGCGGTGCCACAATGTGCGCTGGTCTGCGACCGTCGGTCGGCTTATGTGCTGAATGTAGTGTGAGTAGCACATACAAGGGGCGCCTGCCGCCCGCACATATCGGGAGCCAAAACGGCGGCTAGGAGGAGGAGGAGGAAGAGGAGGAGGAGGAGGAGGACGAGGAGGAGAGCGCACATGGCTCAACCAGGGCGGCCGCGCTTCCAGCGGCGCTCCCCCCGCCTCCGCGGCGGGGCAGCGGCGGCGGCGAGTTGCGGGGCGGAGGCGCCCGGCGCCGCACGTGGGGCAGCTGCTGCCCGGGCACGCCTCGCGCCGCCGCGGGCAAACGGCCCACGGCGGCCACTGCGGCGGCGGCGGCGACCGACGTGCCCAGCGGACGACGGGCGACGGACGCCGGCGGCGGCGGCTCGACGGCGCCGCCGCCGCGGCCGTCCGTCGCCATCCGTTGTCGTGGAGGTCCGTTGCCGACGTCGTCGTCCCCGCTGCGGTCAACGTCCGCCGTGGCGCCAGGAAGGGTGGTCCAGCGCCGAACCAAGAGATCCGCGCCGAGCTCCGAACCTTACAAGTGTGCATGTGTTGTCGATGACTCTAGTTTATACGTTGTCTAGTATTCCCACTTCTGCCCATCCTTCTCGCTCTGCTCCTCCTCCTCCAGTTTCTCCTCCGCATCCTGCTACCACTGCTCCATGCTCCGCCTCCTCCCCATCCTTCTTCTCGTCTTGGTCATCATCGTCGTCCTTTCCTTGCTCCGTCCTCCTCCTCCTCCTCATCCTCCTCCTCCTCCTCCTCCTCCTCCTCCTCCTCCCCCCTTGACTAGAGGCCGCCCACACGGCCCAGAGGACGCCCAAACGCGCCCCAGGAGCCCCCCCTTTCTGACCCCCCCCCCCGGAGATGGCCCAGGGGACCCTAGAAGTACTGCAGCCCCCAGCGCGCCCTCTCTCCTCCTCCCCCTCCTCCTCCTCCTCCTGCTCCTCCTCCTCCTCCTAGTCCTCCTCCTTCTCCTCCTCCTCCTCCTCCTCCTCCTCCTCCTATTCCTCCTCCTCCCTCCTCCTCCTCCTCCTCCTCCTCCTCCTCCTCCTCCTCCTCCTCCTCTTCCTCCGCCCAGGGGGTCCCAGAAGCACTGCGGCCCCCAGCGCGCGCCCCCAGAGGGGGACCTAAAGAGGCCCCGAGAGTCGCTGCACTTCCCTTCCCTTCATCTGGGACGCACGGGGACATGCTAGTACTGCGGGTCCTCCTCGGAGGTGTGTCTCCGACCAGACCATGTAGTACAATCATAGTGTAGTGTATCGTTTCCCGAGCTGTGTGGCCAGAAAGCGAACGTCGCGTCTCTGGGGGGGACACATAGTATCAGCATGTTGGGTCAACACCGACCCCACGCCCCCATGATGACCGCAGGACTGCCAAGGGCGAACAACACTTCTCAAGCGCACCTAATTAGGCAAGTGGCCCCAACCCTCGGGAGTGTCCAGGTGAGTGCGGAGAACACCCCACTGCTGGGGCTTGCGTCCGTCAAGGCCACCTTCCCCTCTGGAGGGAACAGTGTCACGGACAGCCACTCGACAACCCCCGACATCCCCGGACATCTCCAGGACAGCCTCAGGACTGCCTCAGGACAGCCGCGCGGCCAGAGTGCTGGTAGAACAAACAAGCACGGGGAGCCACGGGGCAATGAAAAGCATCGACGGCGCAGCAGCGGCACAACAGGGAGGCCGCACAATGGGCGTAGCTGGGCCGCACTGGGATAACACGAAAGCAGTGCTATCGGGCGCAACCTCACGGCAAAGTGGACGTTCGAGCAGGCCCCACACACGCCTTGAGGCCCAGGTGCATCGATCTCGCCATTTCGGGCTGCCGATCAGACGATCCAGGAAGCCTCCAGCATGGTCCCAACACGGCCGAGGAGGCCCACAAGAAGGCCCCAAGACAGCCCTCAAACGGTCCAAGAGGGTTTCCATAACGGTTGAGATTGTCCACAGAGCTTCCAATACGGCCCCAAGACGCCGAAATGACATCTAGAAATCTCCGACATACCACCAGGAGATTCGAAGATAGCCCGAAGATGCTCCCAAACACAACCCAAAGTGAACCCAACACGGCCCAAGATGGCCTTCACACGGTGTGAGAGGCCCCTGACAAACTCCAAACTGCCCCAACAGATTCCTCAGGAGGCCCCCCAGGAGGCTCAAATTCATTGATGCTGGTTGTAACGTTCTCGCCGTTGCGGGCTTCCGACAGTCTCAGACATCTCACATGTGAACGCACCGCGCGGCCCTTTGGTCGCCTCGTTGAGCGTTGCGGCCCTCCTCCTCCTCCTTCTTCTCCTCCTCCTCCTCCTCCTCCTCCTCTTCCTCCTCCTCCTCCTCCCTCCTCCCTCCTCCCTCCTCCTCCCTCCCCCCTCCTCCCTCCTCCCTTGGCCTTAGAAAGCCCCAAGCGGGCCATGCTGTGGCTCCCAAAACGACCGAATGCTGCCCCCAAGACGACAAACATGGCCCGAGAATGGGCTCCCAAACGGCCAAGATGGCTTCCACGAGACGGCCAACATGGCCTCCGAGATGGCCAGGATTGCGCCAGATGGCCTCCATAACGATCCAATATTCTTTCCGAGCCGACCAAAATGGCCAAGGTGGCCCCATGATGACCCAGGACGGCTCCAAGACGGTCTCACAAGGCAACAGAAAAAAACGCCAAATGGCCCCAACAGGCTCCAAGTGGTCTCCTCCTCAGGGTCATTATCCACATCACCGCCCCCCCATTTCTGATCCTCCCTTACTTCTTTCCCTAAGTGCTCCCCGACGGGTTTCCACAACAGCTTGGGGAACACGTAGTCCGATAGCATGGCCGACCTCTTGCCCGACGTTTGGCAACACAACCGCTTCAGAAAACAAAGACCAGAGGGCGGCGGCTGTTCGCCGCCGGCGCCCTCGACGGGGTGAGCGTATCCGGCGTGACTTGACGCGTGGAGAGAACGTAACAAACGTATGCGACTACCGCCCCATGCTGTCTGACGATTCCAGTGCGAATGATGTGAAACTCGGGGGGCGGCCAAGAGGGGGGCGTCCAAGAGGGGGGAGGGGGGGGGGGGGGGGGGGGGGGGGGGGGGGGGGGGGGGGGCAAATCCCCCCCCTAGTCATCACCCCCCCCTAGTCATCACCCACCTCTCTGGCCATCGCTCGGACGTTCATTCCCTGTGTTTTTTTTCGGTTTCGTGCGTGGTTTTTTCGCCAGATGATCAAGGATGCTCCTCGATGGTCCTCGCCGAAGGCAAAATGCACACGTCCGAGCGATGCCAAGCTCGTTGCCACCCCCGAGACATGCGAATGCCCCCGAACACTGCGCGTGCCGCGCGGAAGCGCACAAAAACAGAAACAAAATAAAAAACAACGCGTGCCGCGCGGAGGCCCCCCAAGTGGCTGTGCGTGGCGCGTGGAGGCACCAACAAAAGCTGCGCGCGATGCATTTGCCACGAGCGTTGCGCGTGGAGGCCCCGAGGCGGACCTTGACCGAAAAATGAAAGGTACCAAAATCATAATCATAAAATGCCCCAGAATACAGAAAATGGCCCCCACATCATGTTTTCACTATCTTTGACTAGTCCTCCTGTAGAGGGACACGCCCGAATGAAGGATGAGCACGTAACGACCCCGGAGAGCTCCAGACAGTGCCCGGACAGCCCCAAAACAGCCCACGGGGCAGCCAAAGCGTAGTCGCCAGATCGCAGAGCAGCCCCAGGACAGCCCCGGGATAGCCCTGGGACAGCCGAGGCGTTAGCGAACTGGACCCCGGGACAGCCACAGGACAGCCAAGGCGCAGCGGCCCGGACCCCGGGACAGACAGCCCCGGGACAGTCCAGGACAGCCCCGACAGACCGGGACTACCCCAAGACAGCGCGATGCGGATCCGAAAATGCTGCCCACAGGACAGCGTCTGGCGAGCTCACCCGAGGGAAAAGGCACGGCAAAATACGCAGACGAGGACCCGGTTACGCACGATGACTAGCCAAGGAAGAAGAGAATGACGCGCCCTGGCGCTGCAAGATCGGCAACAAAAAGTATGCGCCCGGCGAACGCGAACCCAAATGGTTCGCACCAGCCCCACGGGCGCATGTGACCGAGGCGACGCGTGATGACATGCGCTTGTCTCCAGTCCCAAAAAATGGGGCCCCCCGCCCGCCCTCCCCAACCGCCTGGGACAACGGTTCGCGACATGTCGGGGGAGGGAAGGCGGTTGTCCAACATAGGGCAGCCATTGCCCGCGGTACTCGGCGGAACGGGGTCGCTCGGGACGCAGCGGCGCAGCCCAGAAGAAACCGCTCTTGGTCTCACCTCGTTCCCCACGTGCTCTCGGATGGCCACGAACGGCACGATTCCAGATGGTTGGTCACAGGCTGTCTCTACATACCTCCCCCCCGGAGCCGCAATCTGTGAAAGACCCAGGCTGCTCCAACGGCGTCTGCTCCGTCGTCGCCGTTCTCTGTCGCCGCGCTGCTCTTGCGGACGAAAGCCTTTGCAGGCATGGACGAACCTGGCAGCCGGCCTGCATCTGCCAACCCCCTGGGGAACGGAGCACGCGCCGAACGTCGGGACGCCCCCCAGAGGCGCGTGCGCCTCGTAAGGGCTGCGCGCAGCGCAGTTGGATGGACACACACACATATATATATATATATATGTATATAAACATATATAGAGAGAGAGGGAGAGATAGAGAGAAATAGTTCCTCGCCTGCAGGAGGTCCCTCCCTCCGCATGCGATGCCAGTGCGAGGCTTCAAGAGAAAAACATTGACGGGGCTAGGGTCAGACCCGGTGAGCCCTAGGGTCACTCCACAACGTCGCGGTAGAGCCTCACAGGAAAACTTCCTCCCCATCCTCCTCCTCTTCCTCATCCTCCTCCCCCTCCTCCTGATCCGACGAGGTGCCCTCTTTCGAGCGTTCCGCCCATCTTGATCGACACGGCGTCTGGGGCGGCCCCGCAATAATAACCACTAGCCCCGCCTCCGACAAAAAACATGTCCTTGCTTCAATGCGTTTGCACGGGTTGCTGGTTTTTGAATTCAAAAGCGAATTGCTTTGGAACTCCGAAAGACCATTTTCTGAATTCCGAAACCAGTTTTCCGAATTCAAAGAAAATGTCGCGAGACCGCGCCTCTCTGAAATAGGCAAGGGGGAAGCGCGGGAACGGCGGAGTCAGCACTTGCGCCAGCGCGCGTGGGGCGCACCTGCGACGGCTGATCATGCTTGAGCATGCCCGAAGCTCGCGCGGAGCATGTAAGAACAACCCCGCTCGCTGCAATGCACTGCGCGATCGCGTTGAAGCTCGCGCTGGACGCATGAGCGCAGACCGTCGCGCGCGAGACGCCGGCGTGCCGGAAAGCCAGTCGCGCGCTCGGAAAAGTTGCCCACCCACGCAGAAATCGGGCGTTGGGAGAGCTGGATGTAGCGGGATCTGCTTTAGTGATGTGCACTGGGGGACGCCCCCCCCCCGCCCCGTTCCACTGTCCGGAATTGCCCTCACCATCAAGAACACCGACTACTGCAGACCTGTTCTAGTGATTCTAACAAATTTTAAAGGCTCCAGGGCCCTACAGTCGGGGCGTTAACCTAAGGAACCCTAAATAAGGAACGAGGCCCCTATTTTCCATAAGTTGAACTTCGCTTTCATATCGGAAATCTAAGGAAAACCTAAGGCAAGCTGCGAAACAATTAAGGAACACGGAGCCCCTCCCCAACGAAAAGGGTTCCTTCTTCAGCGCCCCGACTGTACTACTAACCAGCTCCCCTTATCCGGGGTCCTGGCGATGCCCTCTAGAAAACGCCGCATGCCAAGGCCCAGGGGTCTGGCTCGATGTCAGCTCTGCCGAGGCCTCGAGCGCGCTGGCATTTACACACCGGCAGGCGAAGTCAAGCCGCGGCCTCCTCCACTGGCGCGACGATCAGAGTGCCATTGCCAAGACGAGTGTAATTGCGGGTGTATGATCGCATTGTGGTCCTGTACTACAGTACAGCACGTCTTAGGTAGTCTCCGCAGTCTCCTAAATGGTCTCCCTCCTACCTCTTCATCGTCCACTCGTCCTGCATGTCACCCAAAGTCTTCTCTCCGTCGGGGAAGCGACCCGTCATACTTGGCGGCGCGCACAAGGGTGCAGCGTGACGGGAGGGCGCTCTTCTAAACAGGCAATGTGCTTCCCAGAAGCTCGGAAGCGCCTGCGGGGTTCTGAGAAGGCTCCAAGAAGGCTTCCAGGAAGTCTGGAAGGGCTTCGAACGAGCCCCCTGCCTTCACCAGGGGAACGACGAATGACATATACACAACAACTCCGAGGGCTCCCAACTTCGCGCTTCGCGCTGCGCGAGGCGCGACGTGCGAGAGCCTTCGCGCTCTCGCGCCGCCTCCCAGGGGACAGACAGCCACAGCTAGACAGCCCGCATCCCAGCTCCGGAGGAGCGGTCCCGCAGAGGGGCAGGCGGCGACGGTGGTGAAGCGTGCCGAAAGAAACCGTGAGCACCACAAGTGGCATCAAGTGATTTTGCTGTCTGCCTGGTCGGTCTGCCCGCAGACGTGACTGCGGAGGACTCGGGCCTCGGGCCTCCGCGGGGCGCCTCGGGCCTCGGGGCCTCGGGCCGCGGACCTCCGCGGGGCCTCGGGCCTCGGCGCGTGCGCGTGCGCCCGCCCCGCCGCGCGGCGCGGCGCGCCGTCCTGCTGCCCTCTCGCCGCCCGCGCCCTGCCTCGCCCTGCCGGGGCCCCCCGCCCCCCACGAGGAGGAGGAGGAGGAGGAGGAGGGGGAGGAGGAGGAGGGAGGAGGAGAGGAGGAGGAGGAGGAGGAGGAGGAGGAGGGAGGAGGGAGAGGGGGGGGGGAGGAGGATGAGGAGGAGGAGGAGGAGGAGGGAGGGAGGAGGAGGAGGAAGAGGAAGGGGGAGGAGGGGGGGAGGAGGAGGAGGGAGGAGGAGGAGAGGAGGAGGAGGGGGATGATGAGGAGGGGAGGGGGGAGGATGAGGAGGAGGAGGAGGAAGAGGAGGTGGCCATGAAACTCGGAGGTCCGCGCGGAGTTCTCGGAGCGGCGTTGGACCCCCCTGGCGGCGCCTCCGCGCCGCCCCTGGCGCGCTCCGCGCGCCAGGGAGGGGGGTCCAGCGCCGATCCGAGAAACCCGCGCGGATCTCCGAGTCTTTTTGTTTGTGTCTATGTCATTGCTTGTGCTCCCACATTATTGAGCAGGGACCGCCCAGCTGGCACACCTACAGGCCTACCATGAAATCTTCTTGGAATCCAAACATGCTCGAGAAAGGAAGACGATGTACTCGGAACATACGCCCGAGATGTTGAACCAAGACAGTCTCGGCCAGATATGTCCTAAGGACATGTCGTGCAGACCACAACAGGCTCTTAGAACATTCGGTGGTAGGCATATAGGCGAGCTGGGACGCTTCGCCACTGCTTGATACTCACAGAAGCCCCGCAGGCTTCCCAGAAGGCCGCCCCCCCTCACGCCACCACCTCGTGCGCACCGTCCACACACGTCGCCTTCGGGCCCGACCGCCGGCCCCCCCCCAGGCGGAGCTGCATCTGCAGCGCCTCCAGCGAGACTCCCCGCCGGGCCCTCCGAGAGGCCCCGCCGGGAGCTGTCGGCCCGACGACGACGGACGGCGGGCGACTGTCGAGGCGACAGGCAACGGACGACGGCCACGACGGACGACGAGGGGCGACGAACGGCGGCGGCGGAAACGACGACGGCGTCGGAAACGAGAGCGAAAGGTGACGACGGCAGACGACGGCCGACGGAGGGCAAGCGGCGGACGGCGACGGCGCGAGGCGGGGAATTAATCCATGTCCCCCGCACGTCCTGCGGGCGTCGGATATGGCTGCATCTGGGCCCCCTGAGGCCCTGAATAGATCCATGTCCACCGCCTGCTGACCCTGAGATCCGCCTTCCGCGAAAAGACATCAGCATCGCAGCGGTGACTCGAACAACGCCTTAAAAGCCAATCTTTCTGCGGCACTGCTCGAGCTGGACCGATCTGTGCTGGCCCCAGGGCCCGACAGAAGGCAACCTCGCCCATCGAACAAGCGAGACGAGGGCGACCAGGCGGTGACCAAGCGGCGACAACGCGGGCCGCGCCGCGCTCGGCAGGTGAGGCTTGGGGCCCCCGCCCCAGAGATGTCCACATCCACCGCCTGCCGAGGTCCCGAATATGGATATATAGAGGCTTTCTCGATGGGGTCGGAGCAGATGGGGTCGGAGGATCGCGCCGCATCGGCGACGTCGGCGGTGCACGGCGACGCCAGCGTGGAGCAGAGCGGGCTCCACATCGAGCCGCGTCGCCGATGCAGCGGCGACGCGGCGCGACCCTCCGACCCCGTCTGCTCCGACCCCATCTGGAAGGCCTGGGACATCCACCGCCTGCCGAGGCCCCGAATATGCATTGGACGACCTCGGCGGCGGCGACGCCGGCGGTCTGGCCGCGCGCGGGGCGGCGCCGAGAGGCCGCCGCCGAGGACAGGGGCGCGCGCGGCGGCCGCCCCCGCTGGGCGGCGGGGCGCACGCGCCACGCCGCGGGCCGCGCTCAGCAGGTGAGGCCCGGGCCGCGCACGGCGAAGCCGGGCAGGGCGTCGTACTTGGCCCTCGCCCGCGGCGTCGGGGGGGGCGCCGATCGGGTCTCGGCAGAACCCAGAGCTCCACCGCATCGAAACATACCGTCTCACCAGCCCTCGAGACTCTAGGGCGCGAGTGGTTTCGAGCGCTTCCTCTTCCAGCCCCCCTTCTTCCCCTTCGGAGAGGGGCTTAACCGTGCTCACTATCAATAAACACCAGAGTGTTGGTAGAAACCAGAGCTCCAACACACTGTCAATTTACTAATTGCCGCGAACTGATATTTGGCGAAGGCACCGCGCCAAGATGCCCCGCAAACGAAAGTTCCATTTCGACATGTTTGTTTCTGACATGTTGACATCTTGATATTTGGGTTGAAACATACACTCCCACCAGCCCTCCAGGGCGCGAGTGGTTTCGAGCGTTTCCTCTTCCAGCCCCCCTAACTATCAACACTCTCTCCATCAGGCAACCGGCACTCAACCAAGACCAATGAGGCCCCCAACACACACCATCCATGCAAACAAATATCAATAATAAGCCCATTTGGGGGCAAAATCTTGGGTCATGATCGGGGGGGCGCGAGCACTTTGTATTGTTGTTTGACAGGAGCAGCGGGCCTGCCCACATATTACCTACTGCGCGCAGGGCTGGCATCCCTGTCAGAAAACAATACAACAATGCGCTTCGAGATAAAATCTGTGTCAACATCTGTATCACTGTGCACTGGTTCTGGCTGGGAATGGCGGGGGTGCTGGCATACTGCCTGCAGTGTCCGGGCCCACCAGACGCTACGATGGTCACCCCGCCGCAATTGCGCACTGGTCTTCGACCAGGGTGATGGGGGCTGACACGTTTCCCGATGCACTACCACGTGCGCAGGCGCACCTGGCACACTCTGGCGCGGGCGGGCCCCGAACGGGGCGCACCCGCCACGTGCGCAGGCATGCCCCGGGCGTGGCGCACCCGGCGCAGCTGGAGCACGCGGCGCGCATGGCGCCCACGGATCTCGTGGCACATCTGGCGCCCAGGGCGTGCCCGACACGCCTGGGCCACAGGGGTGCCTGGTGCACCTGGCGCGCGTGCCGCGCCTGGCACGCCTGGCGCACCTCGATCCAGCATTGCGCACGTGGGGTCTGCCAAAGACTACCGCTGAACGCGCTGCGGCTCGGATGCGACTTGTGTGTTGAAAGGACGGTTGGGAGTGAGCGAGACTGCTTGCGGGCGGGGAGGGTGTCTTCTTGACCCCTCCCCCTACCCCCTCCTCCTGGACCTGAACGTGGGAGGGGCCGCAAGGGGTTGGAGCGCCCAAGATGGCCTCGGCGAGAAAGCAAACAACATCACTGATTCTACCAAGGTTTGGGGCGCATGCTGGGGGGGGGGCCTAAGGGAGTACCCCTCCTTTCTTCGTCTATCGCCTCCAAGATGGCCCCAAGATGGCCACCGAACCGAGGCGCCCGAGCGTGCTTCAGGCGCCCAGGACCCGCAGCATGCCCCCAAGATGCCGCCGGGAGGCTCCCGCGAGATCCCCGAGAAGCCCGAAGAGGCCCCCCCGAGCACCCATGACCCCAGGACGCTTCAAGAGGCGCCCAGGACCGCCAAGAGGCCCCCAAGGGGCCCCCGACAGGCCTACAAGAAGCTCTCAAATGGCATCCGAAGAAACTCCGAGAATCATCCAAGAGGCCTCTGGCATTTCTGTTCGCCTCATCCGCCTCCTCCTCCTCCTCCTCCTCCTCCTCCTCCTGCTCCTCCAGTGACCTCCCACGTTGGCAGGGTCTGCGGCCCCCTACCGCGCGGGGATGTCCTGGGGAGTGGAACCGCTGGAGCCCCATCAGGCGCGAGTGCGCGCCACCTGGCCTTCGGCATCGTTCTCGACTGGGTCTTCGGTGCAGGGCAGGAGCCGCAGGGATTCAGCCCCTCGTCGTCACAGCCTCCTGCCCGTCTGCAAGCCAGCCTCGCCCGAGGCCTCCTCACTCACAGCCCGCGGGCGGGGATCAGCGTCGCGGGGAGGACTTGGTCCTCATGCTGACCGCCAGCGCATCTGCGACCGCCTGACGCGGATGGCCAGCAGATGGATCAGCCACCTGGTGGACCCGATGGCCAGCGAGTCTACTTGGATGCTCAACTGCGTCGAGTACGCTGTGGCCAGTCGCGCGGTGACGGTGGAGGTGGCTCGGCGCGTCTGCATGGAGGCACGGCAGCGCGCTGGGGCGATGCGCGAGGCCACTCTTCTCCACCTCCACGAGCTGGCTCAAGCTGATGATCTTCAGCCATGGCGCGACGCTGTGGCATCGATTTGACGTGGTGAACAGGAGGTCACCGATGAGTTCGGACGATTTCTTGGGCCCACCAGACCGCCCAGGTACTACTACGACGACGTCGACGACGCAGAGGCGGTCCCCCAGATGTCCAGGGATATGCGTTCCCCTGGGCTGGGGGCAGATTCGAGCCAGAGCTTCACGTCTTCTTGGCGTTCGGCGTCGGCGATGGCTTCCACGGGTGCTACGAGCTCCACGAGGGCTCCAGGTACTTTGTCGGGGACGGTCCGTTTCTCTCCTTCGGCTTCCTCGTCCACGGGATGTACGACTCCTCGTCTTGCCACGCTACGGCCTGACGTCAGTTCGCAAGTCCTGGGAATGGCCTCCCAGGCTCAATATTTCGACAGCGGCTGTGTGAATCCAGGGGATGGCCTCCCTGGTTCAAGTCGCCACGTTCCCTCGTCCCCACCTTTGCTGCACAAAGCTCAGGAAAAAAAAAAAAAAAAAACACGGTCAGGAAGTCGCAACACTCTCAGAGGCCTGACATGTGGAAATTCTGCACGTCAAACATTACCTCTTGGGGAGTTGAGTGCGACACGGGCTCCAAGCAGACGCGCACGCCGTTCATGGACCTGATTGACGCTGTAGAGTGTGACATTCATCTGTTCCAGGAGCACCACCAGCCTGAGGTTCGGCTCGGTGATGTTCAGCATGCTCTAGTGAAGGCTGGGCTTAATTCGCTCCTCACCCCCGCGGCTCCGTCGGGGCGTTCTGAGTCTGGCACGTCTGGGGGAGTTGGCTTAGCGACGCCGAAGCTCTGGGGCCTCAAGGGTTTGGACGAGCTGCCCCATGGGATCTCCCTTGCTCCTGGACACCGCTTTCGTTTGGGCCTCTGGAGTGGCCGTTGCAGGGGTGGTGTTATTGTCGGCTCGGTTTACCTTCATACGGGGACCGGCTGCAGGGGTCAGAACATCGAGCTCCTGCACAGCATAGGAGAAGTGCTCAGGGCCTACGGGATGCCATTCCATTCATACCTGGAGGCGGTTTTCAGTTTCCTGGAGAGCAGCTGGTTGAGCCGGGGTGGTTGGGGGACCTGCAGGCAGATGTGGTGTCGGATGCTGCCAACTGGACACGCCAGCTAGGAACCTCTCGATCCAACGTCGACTGTGATGCGATGTCTAGCTCGCTCAAGCCTTTCGTCGACAGTTGCTATGTGGCGACTTGGGCGACATGCACGCGGCCCCACCGTCCTGCTGTCTTGCGCATGCGTGGAGGACCACAGCAGGTGATGGTACCCAGGCTGGAGAAACCATCGGCCCTTCTGCTGCGCAGTCCAATTGGTTGCGAACCTCGGCCCCTTGACTGGGGAGACCTGCAAGGAGTACTGGCCCAAGGCCCGATGTCCAAGGAGACTCTGGATACCGTCACCTCCCAGTGGGCTCAGAGGGCTGAGTTGGCACTCACTCGGGTTCTGCAGGTTGATGCTGAACCTAGATACCGAGGCCGCGGAGGCCCCCAAGGTGGTGCAGGCCCCTCTGCTAGGCCCTCCAGCCTGGACGCATCCCAAGGCCATTGGCGAGGGTAGGATGTCGCGCGAGCTGGATAGACGGCTCCAGGATATCCTGTTCCACTGGCATGGGCCTCGGCCCACCTTGGACGGGGGGCGCGGCAGTCCGGGATCCCCTCGAAGAAGTTGGTGGGCTACCAGGCCCCGCTCATAAATTGCAAGCATTGGGAGTCCTGGAGGCTGCGCATTGCGGCCGTCAACCCGCCCAGCGAAGCCGAGCTTAATGAGCTGATCTGGCAGGTCCGCAAGTGAGCCCAGGCGCATGAGTCTCATGCGGCCTCTGAGCGGGCCCGACCTTGGAGGGAGTGGGTCACGGATGCCCTGTCTGGAGGGGCCCGCCTGGGCCACAGGTTCACCAAGGAGGTGCCCAAGTGGGTCGCGTCTGGGCTGTCTCGCTACGCTGGACCCGATGGAGCTCCTCTGGGGATTATGGCGGAGGCTGAAGCTCGGGCTCAAGGCTGGCATAAGTACTGGGGCGTTGGCCTGGAGTTTCCCGATCCTGATTTCGGCCGGTGCAAGGACGAGCCCGAGCTAGAGCCCCCCGCGCACGAGGACCTCCTCGCCCTCACTAGGACGTGCAGCACGCACACGGCCGTCGGCGTCTGCGGCCTGCACCCTCGGCACTGGTCCTTCTTGGACGACAGCGCTGTAGAGGTTGTCCTGGACATCTGTGTGCAGATGCAGAGGCTGTGCTACGGGCCCAGGTGCTGGGCGCTGTTGCTTATTGCTCTACTGCCATCACCTCCGCCTGAAGGGGGGGATCGCCCCATCGGGGTCTTCCCATCCCCGCTTCGGATGTGGCCCCGCTGGGCCCGCTGGAAAGTCGCTTGGCCGTGGGGGCGGGACCATCCTCGGGGCTACTGGTTCGGCGATTCTGGAGCTTCGTGCGACATCTCTGCGTGGAAGCAGAGTTCCAAGGCGGAGTTGGCCAGGGAACAGGGCAAAGCAGCAGGGTCCAAGCTACTTGATCCCATCAAGGCATACGAGCACGTTCCCCATCATGTGCTCGCGGCGTGTGCCAAGAAGCACAGGTTCCACGCGAGACCCTGCAGTTTTTGCTGGCAACGCACGCCCTCGATCGGATGGTGATGTTCGAAATGATTGCGACCAGGATCGTCTCGACGAATCGTGCGATCGTTGCCGGCAGCAATTGTGCGACTTCCCTCTTGCGCCTGGTGCTTCTTTCTCCCGCTGATTTGGTTGTTGATCAGTACCCTTCTGTCGACTTGGCGATGGTTGTTGACGATTTGCAGTTGCGGAGGGTGGGTGATGCCTGGGGCGCGGCCTTCGATCTGAAAGGGGCAGAGGATCTACTCACAGCTGAATTGGCCTAGTGCGGCCTCACCATCTCCCTGCCCAAAAAGCACCAGACGGTTGTTGGCCAAGATATTCGGCACGTTGTTCGTAAGGTTCAACCCCGCTCGGCTCGGTTCCTCACTAGATCTGTTCGGAATCTCGGACTGGACTTCGGAGGCGGCCATCGGATTCTCCATGCGGTTCGGGCGAAGCGTCTCGGGGGGATGGGCTCTAGGGTCCAACGTTGCAAGCGGCTGGCCAAAGCGGGGGGCAAAACAGTCGAGGCGGTCCAGACGGGCCTCAAGCCTGGGATGCTTTGGGCGGTCGAGGCCCACGGGATCAGCAACGCGCGGCTGCTCGAGGCCAGGCAGTTGGCACGTGCGGGATGCGTGCGCAGGCACACGGGCAGGTCTCTCTCGCTCGACCCGATGCTCGCAGGCCGCCAGGTCGACCCCGCTTTCGAGTGCAGCCGCGGTCCGATCTACTTGTGGCTGCAGGCGCTCTGGGTGCACGGTTTCCCCCGGGGCCGTAGGCGACCCGAGGAGGAGGAGGAGGAGCAGGAGCAGGAGGAGGAGGAGGAGGAGGAGGAGTGAGGAGGAGTGAGGAGGAGGAGGAGGAGGAGGAGGAGGAGGAGGAGGAGGAGGAGGAGGTCGGGTCGCCTAAGCCCTTCGGAGAAACCCTGCAGCTCTGGGACGGTTGGGGCGCCAAGATCTGACACGGCGCGCCTCCTGAGCGGGGCGTGGGCTCGTCTCTCGGTTGTCCCAGCTCCCAGGGCGTGGTCACCGACATTCGGGGGCCCGCCTCGGCCCTGGTGGGCACTATGATCCGTTTGGGATGGGAGCTGGTCAACCCGCTCCGTTGGCAAACTCACCGGGGGCCCGTCTCGATAGAGGAGATGTCGCCCAGAAGCGAGGGCAAATTGGCTGATGAGGCCACTGAGCGCTGGATTTGGCAGCAGGTCCTGGCTAAGCACCCGTCTTGGGCCCCGCTCTGTCCTCACCCTCCGCTCCTGGAGCCCCTGAGGTCCCTCCCCCCCCCTTCCTCGAGAGGCCCTGGCTGGGCCCCCAGGCGCCAGGGGCTCCGTAGGTGCTTGTTTGCGGGGCGTTTCTGGTCCCAGGAAAGGCTCTACGACGCCGGCGGGGCGGTCGGCCCATATTGCTCAGTTTGTAAGAGTCGGGGCACGGCGTGGCACTGTTTTACGGGCGCCCCGCTCATGATTCGTTTCGCCGCGCATACAGGGCAGAATGTCAGTTGGCTGGCCAGATGCTTGAGATGGCCCAGTCGGCCGCTGATGTGTCTCTGCTCTGGACCAGGTTTCTCGTCCCTGACCCGTCCTGGCTACTGCCAAGCCCGTGCCTTGAAGAGCGAGTTGTCTGGACCCTGCGGTCTGACGACCTGCTCCTCGATGTGCATGTGCTCGGTGATGGCTCAGGCTTGCATGGGCGGCACAGCCGTCTCAGGCGATGTGGTTGGGGACTGTGTTTGTTCGACGCTTCTTGGCGCGAGGTCGCCAGAATGCATGGTCCGCTGCCGTCCTCTTTCCAGTCTGTGCATGCTGCAGAGCTGTTCAGCTTCCTCATGGCTTTGAGGTATATGGGTGCGCATCTGAAGTTTTACACCGGTTGCTAGCCGTTAGTAGATGTATGGCGCCCAGGGTTTGGAGCTGGCACGTCTGCCAGCGACCCGATGGCGATCCTCTGGAAGGAGGTTTGGAAGTTGGCGGCGGATCGGGGGGTGGAGGCGGCGGAGATCTCTCATGTCAAAGCCCACACACCGCTCTCGGCGGTGGCAGAGGGGCGCATCGCACCTTGGCAGCGTTTCGGGAACGCCAAGGCTGACGAGTCTGCCAAGGTAGGAGCCGCGCTGCATTCGGATATCGAAGGCCTGCGCGCGGCACGCAAGTCATCCATCCAGGCGGTGAAAATGGTTGCCCAACTTTGCACCCGCGTCTCGGCCAGGATCGGTTCGGTCACGGCCCCAGGTGCCCAGGCTGTGGTGCTTAGTAGGGAGATCGGCACCATCGAAGGCGGTTTGGGTCCTCCTAGGCCGCACTCTCGGTTTGATCCCGCTGTCGCGTTTATGGACAGGATCTTTCGCTGCATGCTCTGCCTCAGGTCGGCGAATTCCAGATTTGTACTGCGACAGTTGAAATGCTTGGAACATCCTGCTCAGCATGCGGTGCACCGTGCTGGGCCTGTGCTGTTCTACTCGATAGATGGTGCTTATGCCGCGCCGTGTAGCCAAGGGCTTTCCGAGGAATTCAAGCCGTTTAGGCGCCGTGCGGGCGCTCTGGTCAAATATTCCAAGTGCTATCGGCTGCAGAATTTGCTCAAGGGCTGCCGCCCCAAGTCTGGCAATTTTGCTGCGCAAGCGGAGGTTCTGCGAGACGGCTCATTCGCCGCCGCTTCCACCTCTCCCTGATACCTCTGGGGCGGGGAGTGGTTCGGGAGTGGGGGTGGGGTGGGCGGGACGGGAGCACTCTCCTCCTCCTGTTTCCCAGGCTGATTTGGCCTTGTGGGAAAGCCTGGTCGGTTTCCCCTACGCCAGCGACTCGGACGACGACGATTCCGCTCGCGAAGCGAGGCTGTGGGTCGAATAGCGTCTCCATCGTTGGCCTGTGTGTTTTTTCAAGCCTCTGGCCAGTACGCGTGCGGCTGGTCCTTGTCAGGTCAAAAGCTCCTCCTCCTCCTCCTCCTCCTCCTCATCCTCCTCCTCTTCCTCCTCCCTCCTCCCTTCTCCCTCCTCCCTCCTCCCTTTTCCCTCCTCCCTCCGTCCTCCCTCCTGCCTCTTGCCTCCTGCCTCCTGCCCTCCGTTTCGGGCCCCTAAGGCCCTCACAGATCAGCGCGGCTCGTAAAACTAGCGGGAAGGTGGGGCTCAGGGCTCTGGTCGAATTCCTTTACGATGTTGCACAGTTGTCGAAACGTCGGATCTGAAAAACGAACGGCGAACACATGCGTATCCACGCACTCGCGGCCTGGACTCAGGAGCGCAAGCGCGATCGGCTTCCGCGCGGGGCAGCCGCGAGAAAGCGCCCCGAATCCGTGGGGTCCTGGCCCGAGGGCCCAACCCGCGAGGCCGCGGATATGGACAGGTGGTTCCCCCACGAGGCGTCGAGTCTCGATGTTCGAGCTCACTGTTCTGCGACTGGCTGCGCGTCGAAATCCCGGCCAGAACGCACCCGTGGACAGGCCCGCAGGGCCGACTTCTGATCGCAGGAGGGTTGAGCGAGGGTTGGTGGGCTCCAAACCAGGTGGTGAGACACCCGGTGGTGGCCCCGACTCCCCCCAACAATAATTCTGGGTCACCACCGGGTTTGGGGACACGCGGTCGCCACGAGGTTTTGCGTTTCCTGGGCCAGCCAGCGCTCGAAAACCATTACTCCAGATTTCGTAATACAAGGGAGGGGGTCTGGACCCTCCAAGACAAGCCATTTCAGACCCCCCCCCCGTGGGAGAACCCTCCAAAACATCGTCCCCAGACCCCCCCCTGGCCCTCCAAGATAGCCTGGAAGAGACCCCCCCCGAAATGAGACCCCCCTCCCTTCATTACGAAATCTGAAGTACCCAAATCGCCCAAAACTCACCACCGGGTGTTCTCACCACCACGTTTGGGGACCACCAAGAGGCCTAGAAATTGGCACCATCACCAACACAGGGGGCTGCCTCCGCTTGGGGGAGATGATCCTAGATTTCGGTGGTGGTGGCAATATTTCGGGCACCTTGGAAGCCAGAACATTACCACCACCACCGAGATCGGGATCTTCTTCCCTCGGTGGGGGCACACCGCCGACACTGGTGCTGGTGTCCATCTCTAGGCCTGCGACATCTCGCGGCACAGGAGGCACTCCAGCAGACGGGTGCTCTCACCGCCACGTTTGGGGACCACCAAGAGGGACCCACACCCGGTCCCAAGGTGCCCCCGCCAGGGAGGCACCGTGGGGGGCCCGCCGGGAGCGGCGACGGCGGGCGGGCGGGCGGCGGGCGGCGGCGGGCGGCGGACAGGGACGGCGGGAGGACAGCTCGAGGATCCTCAGAACTCCTCCTCCTCCTCCTCCTCACTCCTCCTCCTCCTCCTCCTCCTCCTGCTCCTCCTCCTGCTCCTCCTCCCCCTCCTCCTTTTCCTCCTCCACCTCCTCCTCCTCCGCCTCCTCCTCCTCCTCCTCATCATCAGCAGCAGCAGCAGCATCAGCAGCATCACGTGTGTCTGTCCATCGAGGCCCTTCGATACGACGCAGGCGATGTGATGCTCTAGTGGCTGGGCGAAAGAAGCGGCATGCAGCTGCGCACACATTGGGGCAGCACACGTCCCGAGGATCGGCGAGCGGCGGGCGACAGTGGAGGACAACGACCGACGGACGACGAATCTTGGCAGGGCGTCGTGCTCTGCCCTCGCGGGGGGGGGGCACCGACCCGGTGCTGCCAGAAGGTGTGGGCCCTTCGGCAGCGGTGGACAAACCTCCTTTTAGCAAACCTCCCCTCAGTGAAAACGGCCTGGGACCGAAACCGACGGGCCTGGACCCGCAGAAATGACGGCCGCGGCGCCCACTCGCGAACCGAAAGCGGCCAATTCCTTCATCGACGTGTCAGGGTACAGTCGGGGCGTTGACCTAAGGAACCCCAAATAAGGAACGGGGCCCCTTTTTTCCATTTGTCAAACTTCGATTTCCCATCGAAAACCTAAGGAAAACCTGAGGCAAGCTGTGAAACACTCAAGGAACGCGGAGCCCCTCCCCAACGAAAAGGGTTCCTTCTTCAGCACCCCGACTGCAAAAGGTCTGCCCACCCCCGAGCCCTCGCCAGGAACGGCACCGAGGGCTCCGGCAGGGAACTCGCGAGGCCGACGGCGGCGGACGGACGGCGGACGGAGGGCGGACGGGGACGGACGGAGGCCGCACGGACGGACGGGCGGCGGGCGGCGGCGGACGACGGCGAAGGGTGGAGGGCGGCGACGGCCTGGGCAGGGCGCCGCGCCCGGGCTCTCGCCCGCGGGGGGCGGCACCGACCGGGGGGCCGCTGGGAGGCATGCTCCGATGTAACGGTGGTGTTTGCTTCGACTGCGGCATCTGCGCATCTCGGGCCGGGCGGAAGGCGGGGATATAGCAGAGGGAGGGTTTGAGAGTCAGCTCACGCAGCTGATGTTCCCGGCGCCTCCCGGCCCTGTGTCGAGGAATGGGCCCCTCGGAGGGGCCGAGACCAGCTGCATGCAGCAAATTTCGTAACCCCCCCCTGAGTTCGGCCCGAGTATCGGGCCCAGGGACGATCAGCACTGGGTCCAGGGCGACAAATTGCCCCAGTCAAACGGTCCGGGCCGCGGATCGAACGCCATCGTGTCGCCGGATGGCTGGGGAAGCTGGGAAACGTGGAGCAATCCTCGGCCTCCAGGGGTCCCTGCCCGTTGCCGGGCCGAGGGGCCAACACGATGGTGCTCTGGATGGCGGCCCACTCTCGCGAAAGCGGGCCCGGAGCTCCAGGGATCCACGCTGTGAGGAATCGTGTCGGAGTGGGCCCTGGGAGGCGCCCCTGGCCCAAGGTGCGTCTTGGACTTTCTTGGGAGGGGCGCCGCAAGGCCGAGGCGCACTGGATATGGATAAAAATTGGGCCTTTTGGAGGCAGATTATAATCCATATCCAGTGCGCCTCATGTTCCTTGGGAAGAAAATCCGAAACTCGAAGACGCACTGGACGTGGAAAAGACATTGCCCGCAAAGGTGCCCCCCACCTCTCTGCCTCTGCACACCTTGGTCGGGGATCTGCTCACCAGGGTCAACCAGACCCGGGCCAGCAGGAAACCAACCAAAAAACTGAAGCGCAAGAACAAGAAAGGCTGCGACGCAGGGCTTCGCAAACCCGGGTCAGCCAATATGGGCCGCCTCGCGGCCACGAGCGGCTCGCTAACCCGGGTCAACCAGAGAGGGTCCCCGCAAGATCCTGCAGGATCCGGTGCCCTGGCTGACCCCCGTTGGCATTGTGAGCGTTTTCTTATTCGGCGTTTCGACTTTAGGCGGAAGAGGGGGGGGAGAAGGAGGTCTGGCTCTGGACCTCTGTTTAGTGCGACTGCTTGCATCCGTGCATCCTGTGGGGGAGACCCAACCTGCCTGAAACAGGCGCCCTGAAACAGCCGAGATCCACGCCACTGAGGAGGGGGGGGCGGGGGGGTGCGAGGGCCCGCGCCGATCGGCAAAACAATGAATGAAAAACGAGCACGTTGCCCCCCGTCTCTCAAGCTCCCACTTGGGGTCCCGTCTGGGCCTCCGTGAGGG
>CAUYUJ010022601.1:106729-121248 GCA_963575745.1 Prorocentrum cordatum | reverse complement strand
AGGCTCCCGCCAGAGACTTCCTCCAAATTCAGGCTTGACGAGCCCAAAAGTGACGACAGTTACAGGGTTCCGATGACCCGCTCGGATTACCAACATGATCTGCGGGCCCCATAAGGAGGGAGCTCCCGCCTGAGACTTCCTCCCAATTCACTCACAGACGAGGCTCCCGCCTGAGACTTCCTCCAAATTCAAGCTTGACGAGCCCAAAAGTGACGACAGTTACAAGTTTCCGATGACCCGCTCGGATTACCAACATGATCTGCGGGCCCCATAGGGAGGGGGCTCCCGCCTGAGCCTTCCTCAGAATCCACTCACAGACGAGGCTCCCGCCTAAGACTTCCTCCAAATTCAAGCTTGAGGAGCCCAAAAATGACGACAGTTACAGGTTTCCGATGACCCGCCCGGATTACCAACATGATCTGCGGGCCCCATAGGGAGGGAGCTCCCGCCTGAGACTTCCTCCCAATTCACTCACAGACGAGGCTCCCGCCTGAGACTTCCTCCATTTTTCAGGTTTGACGAGCCCAAAAGTGACGACAGTTACAAGTTTCCGATGACCCGCTCGGATTACCAACATGATCTGCGGGCCCCATAGGGAGGGGGCTCCCGCCTGAGACTTCCTCACAATTTACTCAACGATGATGAGGATGAGGATGATGAGTGGTGGTGAAGATGAGTGGTGAAGAGGATGGGATGATTGATTGTGAGTGGTGGTGGCGATGATGATGTTTGAATGAGGATGATGCCGATGCCGATGATGATGATATGATGATGATGATGATGTTCGTGAGCGTGTGAGAGAGTGCGAGTGATGATGATGATGAGTATGTGAGTGACTAAGATGTGAGAGAGCATCATCGATGATGCTGATGAGGTTGATGATGAGAGAGTGTGAGTGAGTGTGAGTGGGTGTGTGTGTGTGTGTGTTCCTGTTCCTGCGCGGGGTGTCCAGAGAAAACAAGAACCCCACTTTGGATGTGGGGAAAAATCAAATGATTCCTCATATTTCCCAATATATTCGGTGTTTTCGTCTTCCCCACCACTTCCCGTATTTTCCTATATTTTCTGGGAAATACGATTCATTGTGTCTGTTTTTTTTTTCTCCCTCCCGATTCCAGCGGCACCGCACTGCGAGCGAGGCGGCCGGCGATACAGCAAGATGTGGTCTGGTGGTCACCGATCCCTGACCCAGCAGAAGACTGGAGTGCCCACATTGGGCACACATCGACAACTCTCTGTCGCTATACGGGATTCGGCCTGACCTAAGTGACGATAGATAAAGAACGAAGCCATTGTGTTCCAAGGAACACTAAGGAGGCTCGCCGCCAAAAAGGTAGCGGAACGCATGCAAACAAAAGGAACGACCGAGCCCCTTTTGAAAAGCAAATGTTCCTTATTCAAACCGGATCCTGCATTGTCAGTAATGTATCCTGATGTCACCGCAGAGCGGGGGGGTCCTGGGACGGGGCATGGCGCTCATTAGCAAAAACCTTGCCCCGAACTGTGGCCGCTACGATCCTCGCGGCGACCTCTCAAACTATCCAGTCGGCCCGGATCATAAGCGATGAGGACGCAAGGGCCGACGCCCATGCCGAAGCTTTTCGAGCGGGGCGTGGCCCACGAAAGTGGCCAAGGATGGACCGAGGAGGCAAGGATGCAAGGGGTACCCTTGGGAAGGTTGCCCATCCTTACTATGCGGGTTAATTTTACGCGACGCGACAAAGAGTTGTCTGAAAACATCGGAGAGCCGTCCGAGACGAGGACGACGAGGACGACGACGACAGCCGCGAGGGCCTCTGGGCGTCCGCGGCGGGCGCAGGAACGTCGGCGCCAGCAGGCAGCTGAAGAGAACCGCAGACCTTGTCGGCGGACAGCCGGCACAGGGGATGGGCTGGGGGTGCTCCTCCCCCTCCTCCTCCTCCTCCTGCTCCTCCTCTTCTTCCTCCTCCTCCTCCTCCTGTTCCTCCTCCTTCCTACACCTCTTCCTCCTCCTCCTCCTCCTCCTCCTCCCTCCCACCCCCCCTGAGGACGCAGCAGCAGGAGGAACGGACCTCGTCGGCAGACCTCCAGCATGGGGGAGCGGATTGGGGTGGTGGTCCTCCTCCTTCTCCTCCTCCTTTTCCCCTTCCCCTCCTCCTCCTCCTCCTCCTCCTCCTCCTTCTCCTCCTCCTCCTCCTCCTCCTCTGCCTCCTTTTCATCCTCCTCCTTCCCCCTGTGCTCACCCCTTGAAAACGTAGCATCAGGAGGAAGAGTAGAAGGAGGAGCGACAGTATGGAGGATAGAGCAGCGAGGAGGAGAAGTAGGGATAACATGAGGAGCAGGGCCTGGAGACTGATGAGTACTCTAGAGGTGAGCCCATACCATGACTCTCAGAAAAATTGGGAGCGGGAATCTCTCGAAGGCAACAACACCGCAAGACGACGAATCGTGGAGAACAATGCCCAGCATAGCACACACTAGGGCAGGCAAGCAAGCACGCGCACACATGATCACGCCCCATACTGTAATCATAACACGATTACTCGCATGCAACAAGATGCGCACATGTGTGGGAAGCGGCAAACCATTTGCTCACGCAGACGTGATCGACCTGACCACTGGTTTAGCTCCTTGAATGACGTTCATGTCTTTCCTCTGTCCTCCCCCTGTTGCTCCTCGTTCTCACCCTAACGCCGTCGCCTGTGCTGCTGATGCGTATCCTCCGTTCCCTCGTCTCCTGCTCTGACATTGTGGGGCCGCCTGCTTGGTCTTGCGGAACTTGCAGGATATGCCCAACACGGTCATCAAACCTACCACGTGGCGACAACGCTCGCGATGACTGCGCACGGGTATGCGCACATGCACACATATGTATAGATGCACAGCACCAGGAGGTTTTTAATTTTGGTCCCCCCGCCTGTTTCTCTCGGCGAGGAACAAATCCACCCCTCCTCCTCTTCCTGCTCCTCCTCCTACTCCTGCTCCTCCTACAACTCCTCCTCTTCCTCCTCCTCTTCCTTCTCCTCCCCTCTTCGTTGTCGTCGCTGCGGCGGAACCATCAATTGGGGGCAACCCTTCACGCGAGAGGATGTGTGAACATCTTCTCATGAGGATGGCAATCGAACTCAACGGTTGTGGTTGTAAACGGGATTGTGGTCTCGGTTGTAGTCGTGACTGCGATCGAAATTGTAATGACGATAATGCTCGTAGTCGTCGTCGCGGCGGATATTACTTTCCTACTAAGGTTCGCAACGTTGAATAATGTTTTTGGGCTCTGTCTCCCAACGAATAACGGTCTCTGGGCGACCGTTCACGACAAAGGACTTTTAACCACGTTTGTCAGAATATTGCAATTTAGATCGGCGCGTTCTCAGCCGAAAGCGTTGCTCACAATCTACTATCCGTAGTTGTAGTCGAAATCATGACCGTAATCGTATCGTGGTCGTGGTCGTGATCGTAATCGTAATAATCCGCAACGTCGTCTTTGTTGTGCGGCGGGCACCACGGAAACAAATATGTTCCACTAATGGTGGGGGCCCCAATCCCTCAATTCGCCGGCCCAACGGGCCAGAGGCGTGCTACAATCTCCGGCAACTGGTTAACAATATTTCTAGTTCGCGCGCGCGGAGACCCTAGGGGCCCCTGGACGAAACGTACCCCGGCAAGGTCCCGGGAGAAGCCACCAGAGCACTCCAAGGGAGGGCCATTTTTCGACACCCCTCACGAAGATCGTGGCCTCCGAGGGGGGAGCCGCAATCGACTACCCCCCTTCCCGCCACAAGAGGCCCACAAGAGCTCCCCAAGAGGCCCTCGGGGCTCCCAAGACGCCACCAACGAGCCCCAAGAGACTCCCAAAAGGTCCCCAAGAGGCCCTAAAGAGGGCTCCAGGGCTGGCGGCATGAGCGAAGCGATCAAATAAGGATGTCGAACATATAATGAGTTTCCACGATGGAAGCTGTCTGAAGACGTAGAGTTAGCTATCATCTACACTTAAAAAAGTAAATACATATTGTGTTTACGTGCGGCTTTAGCTAGACAGACAGAAAGAGAGAGAGGGAGAGAGAGGGATCGCCATACATAAATATGCATGCGCATATGTCGGAACAGGGAGAGAGGAAAGGGAGAGGGAGAGAGAGGGAGAGAAGAGCGGTTGGGCGTGAAGGAGTAGAGGGAGGGCAACGAGGTCCGCGGCAATACTCTGGCGAAGCAGAGATCAGAGGTTTGCCACCGTGGGTCCCAAACTGACAGTTATTGCACCGTTGATGTGCAAGCTTCTGTGGTGCAAGCTACGTGGTGCGAGCTCGGTGGCGTACACTGAACGGTGGCAACCACGTGGTGCGAACTATGTTGTTCAAACTGTATCGTGTAAACTGCGTGTTAAGCACAACATGGCGTACGCCGTGTGGCGTGAACCGTGCGGCGCAAGGTACGCGGTGCAAACAGTGCGGTACACGATACGTAGTGGAAACTAGGTGGTGCAAACCATACGGTGCAACCTACGCGGTGCAAGATTTGTGGTGCAATCTGTGTGGTCAAAGCCACGGTCTGCGAGCAATGTGGCGCATTCTATGTGGTGTTGGATGTTTGGCGCACGCTACGCGAAGCACGCCATGCGGCGTAGTGCAATGGCTGTGGTGCAAGCCAAGCGGCGTTAGCTGTGTGGCGTAAGGCATGTGGTGCGAGCCCAGGGGTACTATATACATGCAGACAAATATTTATACATACATATGTATAACATAGAGAGAAAGGTACCTTTAAATATACACACATGTATATGAGAGGGCGCGCCGCTGGATCCCCCAGAGGACGGGGGGTGGTGGGACACCCCCCCCTTTCCCGATCCGTCGTCGGGGATCCCCCCCCCTCCATCGGGGAAACCCCCCACCTTCCCGCCTTTCCCGACCCGTCGCCGGGGAATCCCCCCCCCCCCCTTCCCCCCCTTTCAAAGGGGGGGTGGGGTTCGACCCCCTTCCTATGGCAGCCAAATTCGAAACCCCCCTCCTCCCCCCCTTTCGCCACGGCGCCCCCGGACTCCGAAACCCGACCCCTGCCACCCCTAACGCAAATCCTCACCCTTACCCTAATCCCCAACCCTAACCCCGACCCCCTAGCTCCATACAGCACTCACTAATCATTGGACATTACTCACTACCCACTACTCACTACTCGCTACTCACTACTCACTTCTCACTACTCACTACTCACGACTCACTACTAACCACCCAGTACGCACTACCGACTACCCGCTACTCACTACCCCCTACTCCCTACTGACTACTCTCTATTCACTACTCCCTACTCACTATCCACTACCCCATACTCACTACTCACTGAACACAGCTCACTACCCACGACGCACAAATCACACATCACGAATCACTTACCACTGACCACTAACCACTGACCACTACTCACTACGCACACTTCACTACTCACTACTCACTGCCCACAACTCACTAGTCACTATCCACTAACCGCTACTCCCTACCCACTACACAGTATTCACCAGTCACTACTCACTACTCGCCATTTCCTACACCCTACCAGCTACCCACTACGCACCACCCACTACCCACTACTCACTACGAACTATGCTTCCATTAATCACTACTCACTACTCCCTACTCACTACTCCCAACTCACTACTCAGTACTCAATACTCACTAAACACGACTCACTGCCCACTACTCCTTACCCACTAAGCACTACTCACTACCCAATAACCACTATCCACTACTCACTACTGAGTACTCACAGTTCACTACTCACTACTCACTGCCCACAACCCACTACTCGATGCTCGCTACTCCATGCACAGTACTCACTGTTTACTACTCACTACTCGCTACTGGCTACTCACTACTCGCTGTCCACTAGTCACTAGTTGCAAGTCGCTACGCTAGTCGATACTTACTATTCAGTACGCACTACTCACTACTCACGAACCACTACCCGCTATGCACTCACTACGCAATACTCACTACACACTACGCAGTACGTTCTACTCACTACCCACTACCTCCTACTCCCTACTCGTTACACCCTACGCACAAGCCGCTACTCTCCTCTCACTCGCCAGTACTCACTACTCACAACTCACGACTCGTTACCCCCTACGCGCAAGCCGCTACTCTCTTCTCACTGGTCAGTACTCACTACTCACAACTCACGACTCACTACCCACTACTCACTACCCGCTACTCCCTACGCACTACCCACTGCCCAATACCCATTTCTCACTTCTCACTACTCACTTCGCTACTAGCTACTCAATACCCACTACTCACTACTCGCTATTCCCTACTCGCTACCCACTACTGGCTACTCCCTCCTCACTACTCACTACTCACAGTGCCCGATTCGCGACTCACTATTCACTACTCGCTACTCCCTACTCGCTACTCATTACTCACCATTCACTCCCCACTACCCACTATTCACTACTCTCTACCCACTGCGAACTACTCACTACTAACTCCTCACTACTCGCTACTATCTACTCACTACTCACTATTATCTACTCACTACTCACTACTCACTATCCCGAGGCCAGACTCCCCCCAATTTGCGGGAGAGGCCCTCTCCCCGGGCCCCTGTTCGGCGCAAGCGGGGGGGGGGTTCGACCCCCCCCCCCCTTCCAGCGCCAAAGGGGGAGAGGGGGGGGGGGGGCGGAACCCCCCCAAAAAAACGGGGGGGAGGGTCGGACCTCTCCCCCACCTTAAGGGGGGGAGGGGGGAGGGGTCGAAAATCTCACACCCCGCTTTGAAGGGGGGGGGGGCTGCAAAAATCGCCCTCCTTTACAACTAGCGGGGGATCCACTGGCGCGCTTTCTGTATATGATGTGCGGTACAGGGCTGAACCTAAACGGTGGTTTTCGTTTTCGTTTTGTGTTTGTTTTCCCTCGTTTTGTCTTCAATCCGCCTCTAACAAAAAACGAAATCGAAACGAAAACGGCCCACGAAATCGCCAAAACACCGTTTAGGTCCACCCCTGGTGCGGTATACGGTGCAACCTCGTTGGTGAAACATCTGTTGTGCGACACCTGGGCTTTACGTTGCAGGCTCGGGAACATTTCTCCTTACGCCACACCAAGGCCCCAAGACCAACCGAGAGACAAACGAAACCTTCCGCACCCAATCCCGTCCGCCTCATCGGACCTGTGGTCCAAACGCGCCCCCCATAAAATTCTCTAAACGGGTTCGCGCCGGGGGGGGGGCCTGGGTTGATCCACTCCTTGAATTTGGATTTCATTGAATGGCATGGATCGATTCTGCTTGCGACGTCCTCGAAACCTGCCTGGTTTGGGCCCCGGTTTGGCCTGGTTTGGCTTGCTTGGGCGGCACAAGCCGCCTGAATTTGCTTGGTTTGGCCTGGTTTGGGCCTGGTTTTGCGCTTGAAGCGTCCTGGCCATTTGTTTGGTTTGGCCTGGTTTGGGCCCGGTTTTGCTTGAGACGTCCTCACAATTTGCTTGGTATGGCCTGATTTAGGCACTGTTTTGCTTGAGACGTCCTGACAATTGGTGTGGTTTTGGGCCCGGTTTCGCCTGAGACGTCCTCACAGTTTGCATGGTTTGGGCCGTGTTTCGCGTGAGACTTCCTCGCAATTTGCTTGCTTTGGCTTGGTTTGGGCCAAGTTTTGCTTGCAACGTCCTCACAAATTGTTAGGTTTCTGGTTAGTTTGGGCCCGGTTTCGCCTGAGACGCCCTCGCAATTTCCAAGGTTTGGCCTTGGTTTCCGCGACGCTCTTGCAGCGCCTCTGGTTCGACCTGGCACGCTGCGAGCCTGTCAGGAAAAGTCTCCGCAAGTTGCCCGGTCTCGGGCGCGGGCATGCCCCAGGGTCGCAACATGTATATATATATATATATATATATAGTATATATATTATATATATTATTTTATATTACTATATATATATTATATATATAAATTTGTATATATATATATATATATAATTATAATATCCGCCGGCCCCCTTGTGGGGCCGTAGGACCGTGATTCGCAGTTTCCTGTACCAGTCGTAGGTTGTAGTTTCCAGTGTTACAGTTCTGCTTCTTGCTGGTTACTGTAACTAGTTGATTGACCGCGCGAGGGGAGGGGAGGCCCAAACAAGATTTTTAGCGTGTCCTGGGCGCGTTGTCTGAATTGCTGGGGGGGGCTCGAAATCGACACCCCTCACGCAGATCCGCGGGGTCAGGGTCCAAAAACACAGGGGATTTGCCACATTTCTGAAATTCGGTGCCACCCCTCACGCAGATCCGCGGGGTCAGGGTCCAAAAACACAGGGGATTTGCCACATTTCTGAAATTCGGTGCCACCCATCACGCAGATCCGCGGGGTCAGGGTCCAAAAACACAGGGGATTTGCCACATTTCTGAAATTCGGTGCCACCCCTCACGCAGATCCGCGGGGTCAGGGTCCAAAAACACAAGGGATTTGCCACATTTTTGAAATTCGGTGCCACCCCTCACGCAGATCCGCGGGGTCAGGGTCCAAAAACACATGGGATTTGCCACATTTCTGAAATTCGGTGCCACCCTTCACGCACATCCATCGCAAGGCGTGGTAACCCAAACTGCGAGAACTCCCTCGGCCCTTTAATCGCAAGGTGTGGTAACCGTGCCCGTACACCATACACGTCTTACCAATCGCCAGGTGTGGTAACCCCTCTTGTGATCAGCTTTGGTTTTGCTGATTGCGAATCGGCTTCGCATGAGTTTCGATACTGCTTCACGACAGCGCCAAGGCCTCATGACTTAGCTCTTCCATGGCCCATTATCCGAGAGAGGGGGCCGGCGGCAGGGGGCGAAGCCCTTACGGAATATATATATATATATATATATATATATATATATATATATATATATGTATATATATAAGCTTTTAGGAAATGCCTGAAGCCAGAGAGCTGGTCGAAAACCTGGCGGATGGCGTTGTCTCCCTCAGCACGTCCCCCTCCCGAAGGGGGGAAGCGCTGCCCTGGGGCCTCTCCTTGCCTAAAGGAGAGCGCTCGGCCAGACCGAGACACTAGCCAGCGATGGGCGAGAATGCACGTCAACGTCGTCGTAGTCGTCGTCGTGGTCGTCAGAATTATCAGCATCATCAACATCATCGTCGTCGTTGTCGTTGTCGTCGTCGTGGTCGTCGTGGGCGCCGTCGTGGGGGGGACCCGACGCTCCGAGACACATAATATTTTGTCACATGGTGCAGGGGACTGAAAAAATCATTCATTCACACACGTGGTCGGCGTATACATTCAGAACGATACGGCCCCTGGGTGTTCCCAGTACACATTGGGTGTTGTCGATGTGTGAATTTAGCGAACTAGCATTTCACACACGTCGTGGGTGCAAACACGCGAAACATGACGGAGTGTACTGAACACACATGGTGGCCCACATTCTGCACTGCTGTGCTACAAAATAACCGGGGCAGTGGGTCTGGACATCCGAAGCGCAGTGTGTTCGGCCACTGTACCAAATCGTGCAACCATCGCTAACACAAGGCCTCCTGTTCTGCGGCATTGGACCATGTGGCGGCGTTAGGAGAAATCCTGTCCCAACTTGTAGGTGGTGTGAGCGATGTGGCGCCAGTTCCGCGGTGCAAGCTGCGTGGTGCAAGCTGCGCTGTGCAAAGTACGTCGTGGAAGATATGTGGGATCATGTACTTTGGTAGTGATAACAATTTGTTTTTAAAATGTTTGGCGTTACGAAGCTCTGCGTGGCGACGCCCCCGTCGCCGCGCAGGCCCTCTGCGTGCCTGCGGGGGCGCCGCCACGTTAAGCTCCTGAAGACTACGCATCTGGGGGGGACGTGGGCGGCGGAAGAGAAACGCAGCAAGGCGGAAGGCAACGGCCAGGAGAGGAAGAAAAAGGCGGGGGAAGAGGAGGAAGCGGGGTGGAAGGAGGAGTAGAGGCTGGAGCGGAGAGGCGTGGATGGGGGATGCTAGGGAAGCCCGGCCAGAGCAAGAGCGCGAGAATGTCCTCAGGAAACGAGCCTCGCGGGGAGGATGGGGCGGAGGGAGGCGAGAGCTTCTTCTCTCGTTGAACTCTGCGACGAGGCAGGCGCTCTCCGACACTCTGCGCGCGCGCCGCTAAAGCGCGAAGGCCCGCCGCCCGCTAGCGCGGACGGCCTCGCGGAGCAAGTCCTCAGCCAAGCTCGCGCCAGGGATTCCTCGCGGCGCTCGCGCTGTCGCCCTGCGGCCAGGGCGGCGCGGGGGCGGGCCCGGAGCTGCTCGCGCTGCCGCTGCCACCTGGCCTCGACCAGTCGTGGCTGCCCCACCAGCTGCCGCCCCACCAGGTGCGCTTCTTCCACCAGCCGTGGTCGCCCGCCCAGGCGTTGTCGGCGCCACCAGAGCCCCCGGCCTGGGAGTCCGCTAGCGCGGGCCCCGCGGTGGCCGCTGCCCCTGTGGCCACTGCCACCGCCCATGTCTCCCGGCGCCCTTCTGGCGCCTGCAGCTCTGGGCTCGCTGGCGGCTGCTGTGGGGGCGCCTGCGGTGGTGGGCCCTGCCCCTTTCCCTGGGGCTGTCCGTCGCCGCGAAGCCCGAGGCCTCGCCCTGTCGCAGTCGACCTGTGGCCCGACCACCCCTTCGCGCCGTGCAGCGACTTCTTGGCGTCCGAGATGCCTTGGACGAGTGGGTCTGCGGAGGGGCCGCGCGTGTCCACGCGAACTGCTTTGCCCGCCTTTCCGCTGGCGTCGGGCTTCCACGCCGCCGCGACCGCGTCCAGCCCGCTAGCGCGGGCCGGATTCACACGCACGGAGGCCCTCCACTCGAAAGCCGCCGTTTTGGAAAGCCACGGGACGAAGGCCATCCCCGCGGCGGCGATCTGGTAGTCGAAGAGATCCCCGTGGGGCTCGAGAGCTCGAACCGCGTCGTCCAGAGAGTCCATCATGTGACGACCGATCTCGGCTGTGCTGACGCGCACGAGGCGATGGTCGTCGGAGAAGTCCCCAGAGGTAGAGTCGCCTGCGAGATGATGCCACTGCTTGATGGTTGTTTCCTCGCCGACACTGAACGCGACGCCCTCCCCCGTGCCGTCGCCGACGCCTGCGTCCACTAGCGTGGGCACTCCCTCAGTGCAAGCCGTGCCCTTCCCCGTGGCGACGCGGCGGCAGTCCTTGACCATCCAGTTGGCCACCGAAAGAGTATCGCCTTTAGATGTGGGGCGCCAAGGGTCCGCTAGCGCGGACCCTGGCACTTTGACCCACCTCTTGCCTCCCGCGTCGTTCAAGTCGGGCGTCCGCACCATAGCGCGCGGGCGCGCTGCTGCGACAGGGCGCGGGGGTCGTGGAGAGGGTAGCGCGGCCCGCGCTTTTTTCTTCTTAAACCTGAAAAGGAGCTGCGTAGGCGCACTCGCTCCTGCAGCCCTCGTCGTCGTCGTAGTCGGTCGTCGTCGTCGGCGTTGCCGACACTCCTCCCGTACTCCTTCCTCCTTGCTTCGGCCTTCGGCCATTACACCCCTCGGCAATTACAGTATCTCCTCCTGCGCGGTCTTCCGCTCGCGAAGGTCCTCCTCCCTCCCATCACTTCCGCCTCCTCCTGCCCTCCCCCTGTCCTCCTCCTCCTACCCTCGTGGAGGGGTCCTCCTCCCTCATCTCTAACTCCGCCTCTACTCCTCCTCCTCGGTGGGCCTCCTCCTCCCGTCAGTGCCTCCCCTGTCCTCCTCTTCTCCTCCTCTCTCCTCGCACTCCCACCCCCCTCTCTCCTCCCCCATCTCGCCCCCCCTCCCCCTCCCTCCCCCTCCTCCCATCTTCGTTCCCCCCCCCTCCCTCCCCCGCCCTTTTCCCTCCCTTCTCCCTCCTACCCCCCCCCCCCCCCCCCCCCCCCCCCCCCCCCCCCCCACCCCCCCCCCCCCCCACCCCCCCCCCCCCCGCGGGGTGCCCGGGGTGGGGCAGGGGCAGGTCGAGGTAGGAGGAAGGAAGGAGGTGGAAGGAGGAAGTAGGAGGAAGTAGGACGCAGGAAGAAGGAGGACGCGGGGGGAGGGAGGAGGAGGCAGAGATGGCAAGTAGCGCGAGTTGAGAGGAAGTCGGGGCTGGCAGGGGCAGGAGCAGCGGCGGAGGTGGGTGGCGGTGAGGTTTCAATCCGCGACGCGCGGAACCACTGGGGCGCGCTGCTGAGGCGCGAAGGTCGCCGCCGGAGCTGGGGGCGTGCGCCGACGCGGCGCGACGGCCTCAAGAAAAAAGGCGGCGCTCGGCGCGCGCCGCGCGCGGTCGCGCGGCACCCGCTAGCGCGGATGCTGACTGCGCAAAAGGAGCACTGCAGGCCCTGGCGCGCGGCACCCGCTAGCGCGGATACTGTGGACGCCCCGAGAGGTACCTGATCAGGCCGTGGCCCCTGCGGAGCTGGACGCGCCTCCCGCGCGCGTCGGAGCCGCGGCGGCGCGCTTGGCGGCGCGCTGCAGCTCCTCCCGCCACCACTTGTCCCCGGCCTCCAACAGCGGGAGCCTGTCGCTGTCCGGGAACTGCGCCGTCGTGCAGTCCATCTCGATGCCGACGAGCGTTCCCGGGACATGGTCCAACCAGTGGTCGATCAAGTCCTTCACGGAGCGCACGTCGTCCATCCTCGAGTCGCGCTCCTGCTGAGGAAGAGGGCGGTGCTCGGAAGGAGCGGGGGGGGGTGGTCGGAAGGAGCGGGGAAGGAGGGAGAGGGGAAGGGAGTAGGGAAGGGGAGTAGGGAAGGGGAGTAGGGAAGGGGAGTAGGGAAGGGGGGGGGGGGGAAAGGGAGGAGGAAGGGGGGGAGGGAAGAGGAGGGAGGGGCAGGGAGGAGGGAAGGGGAGGGGGGAAAGGAAAAGGAAGGGGGAGGGGCGGAGGAGGAGGAAGAGGAGGAGGGAAAGGGAGGGGGAAGGGGAGGGGGGAGAGAGAGGAGGGAAGGGGAGGGGAAAGGGAAGGGGAAGGGGGGGGAGAGGGGGGGGGGAAGGGGGGGGGGGAGAAGGCGGAAGGGGAGGGGGTGAGGGGAGCGGGAAAGGGAGGGGGAAGGGGAGGGGAGAGAGGTGAGTGGGGAAGGCGAAGGGGAAGGAGTAGGGAAGTGGAGTAGGGAAGGGGGGAGAGGGCAAGCAAGCGGGAAGGGTGGTGGGAAGCAGTAGGGGGGCTCCGGCCAATCGTCGGGCACGGCCTCCCACCCTTTGGCCTTCGCGTACTCGAGGAAGCCGTCTGTCCACTGCGTCGTCTCCTCCCAGGCATCCTCGCCGTGCAGCTCCTTCCACTTGCGGTCGCTCTCCTGCGACGGGCCCGCAAAGCTCCTTTCCCAGGCGGCCGGTGCGCCAGCCGCGCGGAGGCCCGCTAGCGCGAGCTCTCTCCATGGCGGCGCACAGACCCGCCCTCGCCCCCAGCCCTCTTAAGGGCGGGGAGAGGAAGTGAGCTTTGCGGAGCCCGTCGCCTTCCACGCCTCCGCCGCGTCGCTCGCCAAACCCTTCTCCCTGGCCAGCCGCCAGGCCAGGCCGGTGTACCGGCACGCGCCCCGGGGAGTCGCCGCGCCCGCGGCGTCCGGGCGACCGCCAGTGAAGTACATCTTCTCGCCTTCGTGCCACCAGTGCCAAGGCCAGACATTCGTGTTCTTGAAGTGCCTGATCTTGCCGTCCCGCATCTTCCGAGCGGCCTGCCCCGCCTCGCTGCGGTCGTTCTTCACTCCGCCCTGAGGATCCGCTAGCGCGGTTCCGCTTCGGAGCTTCACGAAGAGGTTGCAGTGCGTCCCCGCTCCGATCAAGTGCCCGTCTTCGCCCATCATCTTCTGGTCGGCCATGGTCTCCTGGGCCCTGATCCTGCGCTTCCACGGGCACGCGTCCGAGCGGCCCTGCTCTGGGATAGCCACCTTCACGTCGGGGAAAGCGTTCTTGGCAACCGCGCGGCAGTCCTCCGCTAGCGCGGGGCAAACCGCGACGACGTCTTCCCCGCCAGGAACTTTCCTGGTCTCCCTCTTCATGATCAGCAAGGTCATGACGTGTCCTTGAAGGGCTCGTGCTTTCCCGCCACCATTTCGGGGCCCACTAGCGCGGATTGCCCATGGTTCGCGGGGTGGCCCCTGTAGCTCTGCTCGGCGAACCCGAAGCCGAGGGACGTCTTCCCGTCGCGAACGGCCCACGACGCCTGCACGGTCGAACGGGCCCTCGACGATGACCGCCTCACCTCCTGCAGCGCCGCCACGCCACCCAGCCAGATGCCGTTGGAATCCCGCGTCCACTGATCCGTGATCTTCGACTCTCTCGTCGCAGGGAGCTCGGTCTTGAGGAAGTGGTGCCCCGCGGCGCCCACGACGGCCAGGCCGATGCCCCTGAGGATCCGCTCGACCACCCACCTGCCCATGTTCGCGTCGCCCATGACCACGACGCAGTTGTGATGGAGCATCCTCTTGCCCAGGCGCGACATGAACTCATCGCTCGACGCCTTCTTCGCGTCGACGTTGTTCCAGTGGAACACGGCGACGGCGAGGTTCGGTAGCCCGAGCCCGCTCCAGTTGTCTGCCGAAGGAACCCCGCCTGGGCCGACGAAGCGACAGTCGACGATCATGGCCTTCGAGTTTCCCCAGATTATCTCCTCCAATACCTCGAAG
>CAUYUJ010022601.1:89229-101729 GCA_963575745.1 Prorocentrum cordatum | reverse complement strand
GGAAGGAGGTGGGGGAAGGATGGAAGAGGGGACAGCAAATGCTTGCAGCGGGCGCAGGGGACGGGCGAGGACGGGCGGCACGGGCAGGGACGGGCGGGAACGGGCGGGGACGGTCGGGGACGGGTGGGGACGGGCGGGGACGGGCGGGGACGGGCGGGGACGGGCGGGGACGGGCGGGGGCGGGCGGGGACGGGCGGGGACAGGCGGAATCGGGAAAGAAGAAGCGTCCTCCTTATCCTGCTCACCCTGCCCTCCTCCACTCGCACTCCTCCCCCATCGTCCTCTTCCTCCCTCGGTCGCCTCGCCCGACTTTTTTTCAAGCGAAGGCGGGTCACCTCCGCGCGCTGGCACGCGCGCGAAGGCGGGTCACCTCCACGCGCTGGCACTTTTTTGGAAAGCACGCGCGCCCCGCTCCGCGCGCTTCCCCGCAACAGCACCGCTAGCGCGGAGCTTGGGCCTCCTAGCGCTGCAGGGCTGGCAGCGCAACGTGGACTCCCACACGCGTTCGGCGTTTATGCTCCCGCCAGGCCTGGATCCGGTCGGCGTTCCCACTGCGGCAGTGGTCCAACAACCTGGAAAGATGGGCCTTGAACATGTTGGCCCAGTCATTGCCGTGGGGGTTCTGGTGAGATTCAAACGCATCCCACTTCTGCCAGTCGTGCCGCAGGTTGCGTTCCTGTTCTGGCGATAATGCAGCCCCGACAAGCATCACTCGCTCGAAAGCTTTCCAACGGTTGTGCTGCGCCGCGCGGATGCCGGCCACCGCGGCAGAGAACATCTGCGGTTCCAAATGCACGGCGGCGTGCTCGACGGCCTTCCGCCGCTGCTCTTCTGCTTGTCGCCGCGCCACCTCGCGCTCCGCAAGCGCTAATCTGCAAGCGTGCTCGCGCAGCTTGGCCTCAACCCCCCTCGCAGCATCAGTGTCCGCTCGGTGTTTTCTGGCTTCCTCTGCGCGCCTCTGGCGCTCATGTTCGTCAAAACGCAAGCGCCCGAGAACCGCCTCGGCCACGGCGGGGTTCTCCTGCTTCGCGCCAGTCAGTTGCTTCAGAAGTTTCAGGCGCTCCCTTTCCAAGTATGCCTGCAAAGAATGCCGCCCGCTAGCGCGGGCATGCTCAATCATGATGTCCACGGACTCCACCTTCGATACCCCGCACTGCGCCCTCTCCAGCTGGGCGCTTGTTTCGGCCGCGCCCTGGGTGCTGCTCGAGGGGAGGCCGCTCGTGCGGACCTCTTCCTCGTCGGCCGCCACGATGGCCTCCTGGGGGTCCTCCTGTGGGAGAACATCGCCCCACGGTGTATCGTTGTCCTGGTCCACGCATTCCCCCTCGTCGTCCTGGCCGGGCAGGTAACGGTCCAGGCACCCCCTCTTCGGGTACACTGTCACGAGGAGTGCAATCGTCTCCTTCGCCCACGGCAAGTTCCCGCGATCGTACTCCTCGTCCACTTCGGCCAGGCACTGCCTCTTCAGCTTTTCCATGTTCAACTCATCCCACAGCCCCTGAAGAGTCGCCTCGCCCAGACGGTTCTGCTTGCCATCGAGACTTCCCCGCGCCATGTTGTGCACTCCAAACGCGCTGGCGCGCTTGTGCATGTCCGGATTGTCCCAAACCGAGCAAAAGCATCGGATGCAGTCTCTGTGCGTCATGCTCCCCATGGATGCGGGATCCGCCTCCTGCTTGGCTGAAATTGTCACGGATTCGTTGTGCTGGTAGTGCCCGCTGAACGGCCCATGCAAGTGGGTGTCGTTTCCTTGAAGGGAACCTGTGGTCCCAGGCGCCACTAGCGCGGGGCCAACATAACCGTGCTCCCAACAAACGTCGATCAATTCCTTTGCCTGATGAGGTCCGTACACGTCCAGAGAGGCAATCCGCCATTCCCGCCCTGGCCGAAGAGGCTCCAGATGCTTTCTCATGAACTCCAGCACCTCCGCTGTGGCGTAAGACGCGCTCGGGGAGACCTGCACGGTGACCTTGTGTGCGGCCGACAGGTTGTCCGTGCGGGCCTCCTCCAACTCCTCTTGCAGCCGACCCAAAACAATTGGGCCGCCCTTGAAGAGGAGCTCCGCAGGAGGAACCGCGCTAGCGCGCAATTGGTCTGTGGCGCACATGGTCATAGCCGTCCACCGCTCTCTCGTGTGCCCGTGGTTCTCCACGATTTCCACGTCCTCTCCCTTCCACGCCGACGTCTTCCTCGCGTGGGGCCCCCCCCTCCGCTCTGTGAATGGGCTTCTGGTCCCAAGAATCAATGTGAGGGTCGTATCCGTGGTGGCGAAACACCCACCTGCGCAGGCGAAGCAAGTTGCACCAATAGATTTTCACTCTCTCCTTCCACATCCACCGTGGAACCTTCCACCTCTTGTTCGAGGTTCGGAGGCTGACGTGATACTCTGTGCGCCAGTCCTTGAGCCAATGGCTGGTGATCTTCGGCACGTCGATCCTCGGGGGCGCCGCTTGGTTCGTCTCCAAGTGCTCCGCGATGTACTTCGCGCGCAGATGCTTGGCCTTGTCTATCAGCGTCTCAGGAAGAATGCGGCCCTTCACCGTTCCACGATAAGAGCAGAACCACTGGAAGAGCATCTCTCTGAAAAGCGGAGCCTTCTTGCGCCTGCCCAGCGGGGTCCTTGACGGGGCCCGGCAAGTCTTCCGACCGCTGCGTTGCAGGACGAATCCACTAGCGCGGGACGTCCCCTCGCGCTTCTGCACCCATCTGAAGCGTCGCACGGCGGCGCACGTCTCCCGCTGGGAAGGCCCCCTGCCCAAGCGCTTCTGTAACCAGGTGGCGACGAAACCACGCGGCAGGCGGCCCTTGGGCCCAGAGACATTGGCTGCGGCAACATGATCCCGAAGATCTCGCCCGATTTCCAAACGCGCTTCAAGTTTTTCAGACCGATATCCCCCTCTGCATCGCCTGCGAGGCTGCTCAGGCTTGGGAGGTCGAGGGCCCATGGCCCGTTTCCTCCCTCTTTCCGACAGCATCCCCAGCACGATGCCCGCGTCGGGCATTTCTGATGTGGGGTTCAGGCCAGCCACGTTGCAAATGCCGTGGACGAATGCTGCTGTCTCGGAATCTCTCGCGCCATCGTCCTGTGCACCCTCTCCCGCGCTCGCTAGCGCGAGCGCTGGAGGGCCCGCTGGATGTGCTCCCGAGGAGAGCGCTGCCAACCTCCCCATGGCCAACGCCCAGGCAGCGCAGCACGCTGGGCTGGCGGCCTGGCTCGCCAGAAAGGACGCAACCTTCGCGCGCTCGGCCAACCGCGTCTCCTTTGTGTCAGGTGCGCCCCTGCACCACAGGACGGAGCGCGGCAGGCAATCCCCGTCCGCAAGCACTGGCCACATACTCAGTCCCCGAGTAGACAAGTTGCTGGCGAGGCGACTGCTGCACGGGAAACCTCGGCCGCCGCACTTGGACCCGTCGCAAGGCACGCGAGGCGAAAAACTTTGCAACCCTGGTAAGACGTACACGGGGAAGAAGTGGATCCCCTTCGTCTTGCCAACAAGGTCTGCCAATGACGATGCATGATGCAACTCAGTGCAGTCCCCATCGTGCCGCGATATCCAGCCCACTCCTAATCGCAGCGGCGCCTCGTCTGGATGGTGAGCTACGCTGGCCTGGACATCGCCTCCGGCTCTGCCCATCGCATCGGCCGCCTCCGCGAAGAGTTCTCCAGGAATCTGGAGGCTCGAACGCTCAAATTCCAGAAGCAGGCGGCGGCCGGTCACCAACGACCACGCCACCGCTGCTGAGACGTCTGCGTAGTCGAACTCCCGTGCAATCTCGGCGGCCACGCAAGACAAGTTCGCGGCAGCAACTGCCGCGTGCCCGTTGTCTAGGCGACCCGGGCTCCCTGGCGGAGGCTCCGCTGCGTCCGCGTGGTCATCGCCCGCGGCGCCAGCGCCTCCCGTGCCACCAAGGCTCGCTAGCGCGAGCCCCGCTGTGCCTGCGCCCTCCTCTGCGGGGCCTGCCTGCCCCAGGCAAGGGGAGCTCGGTGGCGCGAGGCCCGCGCCGCCCGTGCCCTCCTCTGCGGCCGCGCGCGGCGGTGCTGGAAGCTTCGCCGGAGCGTCTGACCCTGCGTCCGGCGCCGCCCGTGGCGGAGCGTCGCGCACCCGCAGGATGCAGCACGGCGCATCATTCGGCTGCTTCAGCTTAGCCCTCGGCTTCGGCTGGCATGGAGGCGGGGCCCCGCCCCCGGAGGACGCGCTCGCCATGCTGGGGCCCCCAGCACTCCTCGAGCCCAAGGTGGCCGCGGCAGCAGAGAGGATTCCAAGGGCTGGGACAAACGAAGCCACCCGCCGTTGCACTGCACCAACCGACTCCTGCGAGACCCCAGACGTCGACTCTCACTCCCCCCCGCGCCGGCGGACCACCCCTACGTCGCGACGCTAAACCTCCCCGTGTCTGCGCGCAACCCCTACGTCGCGACGCTAAACCTCCCCGTGTCTGCGCGCAACCCCTACGTCGCGACGCTAAACCTCCCCGTGTCTGCGCAGAACCACTATGTCGCGACGCTAAACCTCCCCGCGTCTGCGCGCAACCCCTACGTCGCGACGCTAAACCTCCCCGTGTCTGCGCGCAACCCCTACGTCGCGACGCTAAACCTCCCCGCGTCTGCGCGCAACCCCTACGTCGCGACGCTAAACCTCTCCGTGCCTGCGGGCAACCCCTCCGTCGCGACACTAAACCTCTCCGTGCCTGCGCGAACCCTACACTTCCGCGAGCCCCGCAACCCGCGAAACGAAATCCCCCCGTGACTCCGGGATGCCCACACCTCGGGAAACGTTTCCCCCCCCCCCGCCCCCCCGTGCATGCAGGAACCCTAAATATATCACCCCGTGCAACCTGTCCTGGTCGGCGGGGGAAAACACAAGCAGCCGCCCCGACGCCCTCCCCTGGCAGGCCCAGACGTGCCGACGCGCCTGTGTCTCTCCCAATGGCGACAGGGTGGGGCCCCAAAGATGACGGCTGGCGGCGTGGCAACGCTTGAGGGCGAGTTGACAGATATGCACGGGGATCGCGACGAGTTTTTTTGGGCACGGACGCCTGGAGGGCCTCCGCTAGCGCGGAAGCCGCGATCCCCCCGAATCCGGTTCATGCCGGACCAAAAAGTGTCTGCGCAGGGACTTGTAAGCCCGCAGGCAATGATTCTCATATACCTCGCGCATCTGCCCATCGAACACGGCGAGCGTGTCTTTGAACATGGCCCTCTCTCTCCTGCGCCCCTCGCTAAGCTCAGCCGCGCGCTTCAGAAGACCTTGCAGTGGGCGGCCAACGTCAAGAGTGGTTGTGAAGCCCAGCTCAGGGCTCTGGTGCGGACGACGAATGTCGTAGTTCTGCCGCGCACCCCAGTCCGTGATGGCCTTGGACGAGACGAGGTAGTCGACGTCCTCAGTCGTCCAATCGATCCCAGGGTACTCGAATGGGGGCACCACAGGCGGGTCATGCCCGCGGAACGCAGCTGAAACCGCCTGCGCTATAGCCAACCCCATGTCGGTCGAAGAAGGATCTAGTCCGCTAGCGCGGACGCGGCGCTTACCACGAAGGAAGGGATGCCACTATCCACGCCAGGAGCGCTCACTTCCAACTTCGCAGGCGCGCGGCCTGCCCCCGGGCACGCGGAGACGGACTCGGCCCCCGCTGGCGCGGGGGCCGCCGCGGGCTGAGATGAATGAGGCCCTTTGGTTCTCATTCGCCGTCGAGGAACCACGAGCGCGGAGGCGGGCTCGGCCCCCGGGCACGCGGAGACGGACTCGGCCCCCGCTAGCGCGGAGCGCTTCCGCACGTTGACGGCCTTCCAGGCCGCCGTCCTGCGGAAGCACGGCGGCCTGGAATCCTTCCCCGTCCTCTTCCTCCTGGCACTCCGCATGGCGCCCCCGATCAATGGCGACGGAATGCTGTCTGGATACCGCTCGGCCACGGAGAGGCATTGAAGGAGCGGGATCTTGGGGCGAGCATGCGCAAACTCAGTGTCGCTCGTACGGAGGCGTTGTATGTCTTTCGATCAAATGATTGTGATATCGTTTCACCCGTCCTGACATCCTGAGCCGTCCTTTTTTCGTTTCGATATCGGTTATCCATGCTTCCTCGTGTCAAAGCAGTTTTCGTTTCGATATCGTTTCCCCATTAGTGCGCATTGACGTGGACTCGCCGCGGGTTCGGTTCGAAGTTCGCCCTTGTTCCGATTCGTTCGATGAACCGAAACCCTCCGAGTGGGAGGGCCTGAACGCACCAGCGAAAACAATAGCTATGGGCGCCTGTTGGGGGGCGAAGAGGAGGAAGGGAGGGGGGGGGCGCAGGAGGAGGAGGGCGAGAACTGAGGAGAAGAGAAACATAGGCAAAAGAAGAGGTGGATAACGACATCAAGCTTTCTCCCGGAGAAGCGCGCCCCGGCCAGGGGCCCGGGTACCTCTTGGCGCAGCGCCCCACTCGCCGGCCAAACCAAAGAAAGCTACCTGAGGCAAACGCCCCCGTGAGAGACGCGGCATCACGTTCGCTAGCGCGAGCGCTACAGCAACCGCGCCACGCCTACGCGAGGCCCCACCTGGCGTCGAAGCCATCGGGCTTCTCGAACCCCGAAGCCTCGGCCATCCGAATCAACTCAGTCGCCGCAGCGAACTTCTTCGACGAGAACTCCTCCGGGTCCAGAAGCTCGCGGGTCGGTCCCGACGAGCGCCCGCTCCCGTAGGTGCGCTTGTAGTTCTGCACGTGCTTGCTGAGCGAGACAACCTCGGTGTCCTTGATCCAGGAGAGCCTCCACACGCGGTCTGCCGGGCTGTAGATGATGTTCGGGTAGTCCTTCGGCCCCACGCGTTCGTGGCCCACGCTAGCGCGGGGGCACTCTTCCTGCATGCGAAGCAGAACCCACTCCAAGTCATCCTCCAGCAGCCACACATGAGCCTTGTAAGCCTTCTGCGTCCTCTTGGCTGCGTCCCCAGGTACGCTGAGGATCACCAGCGCCTTGGGCGGCTCATCGGAGCTCAAACTGGGCACTGTCACAGCCATTTCCACTTCCGTCTTCGCTGTGGGCGGCTTTTTCTGAGCCTTCATTTTCGCTCGCGGTTGCGCCGCTAGCGCGGAGCTCGCGGCGCTGCTGGGGCTGCTTCCGAAGCCGGAATCCAGATCGTCCAACGCCCCCCCTTTCGTCGGAGTTGCAGCCTCGGCCTCCTCGACACTTTTGAGCTGATCCACAATCTGATGGATGATGGTGTTCTCTGGAACGCTCGGGCCTGCCGCCGTGCTGCGCGGCGGTTTCCCGGTCAGGACCTTGCAGACCCACTCGTCGGCCAAGTTGAACTCGACGAAGGTGCGTCCCTTGAAAGAGCGCGTGTTCACTGGCCAGTTCTTGTTGGAGAATCCCCCACTGATGTTCATCTTCATGACCTTGCGAATAGGCTTCCACGACGGTGGGGCCCGCGGACCCTTCCCCATCCAGGAAATGGCGCGCGCGGGGGCGTCCTCTGCAGATTGGCTACAAGGGCTCGGGCCGAAACGACTGCGGCGCCCCGATCTGGCCGCCGGCTCTCGGCAGAATCGCGCGCGGGGAAAGGTGGGGAGGTTGGAAGAATTTCGTGTTCATACATCACGTAAATGCCTTGCAAGCTCAATACTACAGCTACGGCGGCGCGACTTCCCGAGCCAGGGTGCTACGCGCCGCCGCAGGGTGGCCCAGGGGTGGCACCGCTAGCGCGGGGCGTCGTCGCGAAAGAACCCCTCACGGAGCCTTGCCCTTCGTGCAAGGCGTCTTCTGAGACAGCCACGTCGAGGCAGTCTTCGCTTTCGGAGTCTTCTGCGTCGGCGGGACGTGGCAGACGATCTCAGCCCCGTCCTCGATGTCCTCGGGGTTCGTCCACACGGGAATTTCGGTGGCCTCGCTCTGCAACTGATCGGCCAAACAGCTCACGAGGTCCCCCTGACATTTCACAGTGCTCATGACGGAGAGCGTGATCATGTGAAGGTTTGCGGCCTGCTTCACGCTGTGCTTCTGGGCCAACCAGAATGGGTGAAGGAATTTCGTCTTCGCGTCCCAGCTGATGGAAGGAACGATCTTGTAGGGGTTGCTCTTCTCGTCAGAATGAACTGTTGGGATCGCCTTGTCGGATATGCTACTGCTCGTGATGTTCGCCGCCGACTTGGGCAAAGGAACGAGCACCAGCTGCCCAACTTTGTAGCTCTTGGCGGCGAAGACCTTGACGTCAGTCGGAGGGCGTGTCGGCGCCTGGGGCCCGCTATCGCGTCGCCACTCCTCGGACCCCGCCGCCGCTGTCTCGAGATACGAGAAGGTGGCGACCACTTTCAAACCAGCTGCGGATATACGCGCCTGCTGGTGCGCCAGGGCGAGAGCCCTCAGGATCTTGCCAGCCACCAGAGACCCCCCTTCCTGGCATGGCCAACGTGCTCTCCCACTCCACCGCCTGCTCCTCGGAACTCATGCGGGAGGCCTTCACGCCCTCAGTTGCCACGCCGTCAGCGCTGTACAGTGCCAGCCTCGGCGCCAAGGCTGAGGCCTGGGCCGCCGCTAGCGCGGGAGCTGTATTCCCCCCGCTCGCTGGCGCTGTCCTCTGGACGGGGCAGGGAGGCAATTTGCTGCGGATGCCCGGGTGATCTGCCAGCTCGGCGCGCAACCCATCCTCACAGCGGCAGGCCGCCTCCAGAATGGCTCCTTGAGCGTCTGCGGTTGCCCCGAGAAGAGCGGCCTCGGCCAACTCCATCCCCACCTTTCCAAGGAAAGCGTGCCTCTCCTTGGGGGTCATCTTCTGGTAGGCGCCGCGCTTGTCGTAGGTAATGTGAAAGCGTCGCAAATGCTCTTCGATCTTGGCAATGGCCTGCTTGCCAGTTGACTTGGTGGGCAACCTGCCCGCTAGCGCGGGCGGCACCCGCGTGCAAAAGCCGTCCTCGATGGGGCTCTCGGGCGTAGTTTTGTAGGCGAGCTGGATGCACGCCGCTGTGGCGAAAGGCGCGTTGAACCATTCGTGCACCGCTGAGATGTTCTCCAAGCGGATCCGTCTCCCCTTGTTATCAATGCAATAATGGTGGAATGCTTTCAGGGCGTCCCACGCGGGGCTCTGGGCCATGTTCAGGGCCACCTGCAGCAGCTGCCTGTAGTTCTTCATCTCAACCACGCGACCTTGCCCGATCATCAGCAAGTGCTCCTTCGCTCTCTCTTCGCTGATGGTCCCGTTCGCCAACTGCACGCCCTTCATGCACACGGTGTCCGTCAAGGAGGCCAGCACCTGAAGCTCGTGTTCGACAGCCTGCGCGTGCGACTTGTTGTTGATGCACCGCTGGATCATCGTCACGCCCTGCGGTTCCTCCTCGTCGAGCATGTAAGACAGGATCTCCCACATCAAACCTGCCTCTGCGGCGTCCGCTAGCGCGGGCGTTTTCCCCGCGACCAACTTCGGGTCAATCCTGCCGCTCTGGTCGGCCACCGTGTTGAGCAAGGGGGCGAGTGTGACTTGGGCCCGGCCCGTAATATTTTTCAAGCATTGATTCAGGTGGGTATGCGAAATGGACAAGTACTTCGCCTCGGCGGGGTCTGGCGGTGTCAGTCGGGGCCCCCCTTCGCACTTGTCCCGGTTGTGCTTCAGCCCACGCGTGCATCCTGGCTTGACCTCCACGCAAATGCAATCGTGGTCGGCCTCCTCCTGGTCCCACTTGAAGACCAGGTCCATCAAGAGCGACTCGCACCGACCTGGGTTGGGGCTCAAACCCTCACGGTTCACCCAGTGGGCCATCACCTGCGGCGGCTGGAGTCGTCGCTTGGGCGCCCCCTGCAATGAGCACACGCGATACTTGGCCCGCATGGCAGCGACCTTCTTGTAGTCCATGGTGTCGGCCTCGATGCGATTCACCTCGGTCGCGGAGCTGCCGATGACGGCGCCCAGGGGGGCGACCTTGATCTCCGCGGCCTGCCCGGGAATCGCCGCGGCGGGGGCCGCGGCTCCATGGCCTCCCTGAGCGCGGCGACCCTCGGGCAGCGCCGATCCGATCGCCATTTCCTCCCGCGCTGGAACCGCCGCGGGCGCGGCGGCACCCGCTAGCGCGGGCGTGTCTTTCGCCTTCGCCCTCCCTCTGCTGTGTTCGAACAGCGCCGTGTCAGGGGGAACCCCTCTCGCAGACTCGAACCGCGCCTCCGCCGCCGCCGCCGTTGTGGGAGACGCTGCTGCACGCTGTGCTGCGCGAGCGGCCCTCGCCCTCCGCGGAGCGCGGGTGCGGTTGCGGCTGCGCGAGACGCTGCTGCCGCGAGGGGAGCGGCTGCGGGCGTGCCCGCTCTGGGGTCTGCGGGCCCGTGGTCCGCTAGCGCGGGCCCTGCTCCGAGGGCCACGGCCGCTGCTGGAGGAGCGGCTGGAACAGCGGCGCCGGCTGCCCGAGCGACGCGAGCTGGAGCCACTGGAGCTGCGGCAGCGGCCGCGCCCCATGAGCGGCAGTGGGACGAAGGGAAGCCGTCCTGCAGGTGCGTTTCGGCCGAATCGCCGAGTGTAGGCTCGAGCCGAGGCAACGGAACACATGGCGTTTGCAAATGTATGGATCCTGGCTGTTTGAATGCAAACAGCGTCAGAATTAACTGAACCAGCGCTCGCGCAGATTCGCTGGAATATCGAAACACGTGATAGAACCACATTGAAACATAATGAGCGAAACGGCACCAGGCGAAACATAAACATCACTGCAACACAACACACGAAACAAGACAACGAAAAATAACAACACCGAACAGTCACACACGAAACGTTAAAAACACGGGAACATACGAACAGTGAAAGAGAACCTCGAACTGTCGGAACACGCATGCCAAAATACAATAGAAAACAGAACGCGCAAAGTAGAACAACATGTGCGACACGAGCCATGCGGAACACTGAACGTCATGAACCAAACGCCAAGAAGACGGAAGACAACAAACGAAACGAATTCGAAACGAAAATGCATGTAAAAGGTACGCAACGACAACGGACATCGGAACGAACATCGAAACGAAAATCGGGACGCCCATTAGAGCCGCATCGAAACCGAACATAAAAATCGAAACGAAGCAACAAGCCAACGAAACGACAATGGGCCAGACAAAAAACATCAGAAGGTACGACATCAAGTCGAAACAATCGAAAAGAAACGAAAACCGAAAATGGCACGAAACCGAGCCAGAAAACGAAACAGCAATCACACGAAGCGAACACCAATTTCGTAATAACTCCAAAAGCAACGACAATCACATCGAAAATGCGCGAAACGAAACGAAACCCGAAACGAAAACACAATCAACGCGGACCTTGAACTGAAGCGAACTAACGTCGATATCGAAATCGGATCGACGCCGAACAACGAAAATCAAACAAAACAATCGAAAAGCCGAAACAATTCGAAACGAACATTGACACTAGAACAAAACAACCAGCGAAGTGAAACAAACAAAACAACAACGGCACTCTGTATGCGCACCACGCCGCCATAGCCGCCAAGCGAACTAACGCGCCTGCGGACCAAACACCAACTTCGGTAACTCGCGAGGAAGTCTCGAGCGAGAGCGTCCTTCCTGTGTTTGGGAGCCTCTCTGGCCCAAGAATCTCGGAGTGAATTGCGAGGCTGCATCGGGCGGGACAACGGCGGCGGCGGCGACGACGGCTGCCGACGACGACGACGACGACGACGGCGGCGGCGGCGGCGGCGGCCTCGGAATCGAATGCCCCGCGGCCCACGTCCTGCCACCGAACTCACGACAGGGCGCCGCCAGCGGCGCCCGGAACCCGCAGTCGGCCCCTCGCGGACTGCGCGCCGAGTGGCCCCGCTAGCGCGGGGCCGCATCCGGCGCTGGCTGGCCCCGCTAGCGCGGGGCCGCATCGCGTGGAGTCGCCCTAGGCAGCTCGCGCGCGGAACGCGCGCGCCCTCTCCGTCGAGGTGGCAGCCCTGTGGGCGAAGTGAACGCGCTTTCGCCCCACTGGCCGCGGGCGCAGTGGCGCAGCGCGTGTGCTGCCGCTTGCCCGTAGCTTCCGAAGCCTCTCCGCAGTCGTGGCGGGCCTGTCTAAGAAAAATGTCCGCGGCCTCCCTTTCTTGTTGCCCACCGCAACACCCAGGTGCACGGGCTGCGGCCCGACCGGTCTGGTTACAATGGGCAGCGTGCGCCCGCTGGAATTCTCGGACGCCTTCGACATTTGGGATGGCTTGGGGGCCAGGGACATGAGGTCTGGAAACGTGTCGCAAATGCGTGCGCAACACGCGCGCTGCGCCCTCAAACGAGCCCGCCTCCCCGCTAGCGCGGACGCGTGCCCCCCCTTCATCCTGTGCGTGTTCTCCACGCAGACAAACCGGAAACGCAAGACGCACCCCGCTGCGTTGAACATCATCGCGGCCAATAAGTAATCGAACGCGAGCCCGCTCCACGACGGCAACCCTTTAGCAAGGGCGCCAGCGCGCATTGCGAACATGTTGCCGTTGAGGCCGCCGAACTTGAGCGACGCGACGTCCGCGCCCATGGGCATGAACTTCTGGGCGCAGTTGACGCTCCACGC
>CAUYUJ010022601.1:74727-84129 GCA_963575745.1 Prorocentrum cordatum | reverse complement strand
TGAGGCTGAGGCTGAAGCAGGCTGAGGCTGAGGCAGAGGCAGGCTGAGGCTGAGGCTGAGGCAGGCTGATGCTGAGGCAGGCTGAGGCTGAGGCTGAGGCTGAGGCAGGCTGAGGCTGAGGCAGCCTGAGGCTGAGGCCGAGGCTGAAGGCAGCCTGAGGCTGAGGCTGAAGCAGGCTGAGGCTGAGGCTGAGGCAGGCTGAGGCTGAGGCTGAGGCAGGCTGATGCTGAGGCAGGCTGAGGCTGAGGCTGAGGCTGATGCAGGCTGAGGCTGAGGCAGGCTGAGGCTGAGGCCGAGGCTGCAGGCAGACTGAGGCTGAGGCTGAAGCAGGCTGAGGCTGAGGCTGAGGCTGAGGCTGAGGCAGGCTGATGCTGAGGCAGGCTGAGGCTGAGGCTGAGGCTGAGGCTGAGGCTGATGCAGGCTGAGGCTGAGGCAGCCTGAGGCTGAGGCCGAGGCCGACGGCAGACTGAGGCTGAAGCTGAAGCAGGCTGAGGCTGAGGCTGAGGCAGGCTGAGGCTGAGGGTGAGGCAGGCTGATGCTGAGGCAGGCTGAGGCTGAGGCCGAGGCTGAGGCTGAGGCTGATGCAGGGTGAGGCTGAGGCAGGCTGAGGCAGGCTGAGGCTGAGGCAGGCTGAGGCTGAGGCTGAAGCAGGCTGAGGCTGAGGCTGAGGCAGGCTGAGGCTGAGGCAGGCTGAGGCTGAGGCTGATGCTAGGTGAGGCTGATGCTGTGACTGCGACTGCCGTTGCCACTGCGACTGTCATCGCCAATGCGACTACGACTGCGAGAACAGCAGAATTCTACAACTGGATTCTCATCTGAATCTTAAGGGGAATGCTTCAACATATGCTCCTGCACATCGCTGTTATGTTGCTTTGCCGGGATAATTTTTCATCTGAGTTGAGCAAATGCGCGCGGGTAGAACACCTGCAAGCTTGGCGCGGCAACACCTGTTGTTGTTAGTGATTACCTAACAGCGAAGACTGATAGGGTCTCATAGGGTCAAACAAGAGCATCTTGACTCCCCAGGGGGTCTGGACGGGATCCGGACAGGGTGCCCCGGGGGTGCCCCGGGAAACCGGGGACTCCTTTTTTAGCCAACAGTAGCGCACTTCGTGGTCTTCGAGTTCCCGGAACTCCATTCCTGGGCATGATTTTGAATGCCTGGAGCCAACTGTAGGCCACTTTGTGTTCTTCGAGTTCCCAGAACTCCATTCCTGGGCATGATTTTTAATGCCCGGAGCCAACTGTAAGCCACTTCGTGGTCTTCGAATTCCCAGAACTCCATTCCTGGGCATGATTTTGAATGCCCAGAGCCAACAGTAGGCCACTTCGTGGTCTTCGAATTCCCAGAACTCCATTCCTGGGCATGATTTTGAATGCCCGGAGCCAACTCTAGGCCACTTCGTGTTCTTCAAGTTCCCAGAACTCCATTCCGGGGCCACATTTTGAAGGCTGATGCTGAGGCTGAGGCAGGCTGAGGCTGAGGCAGGCTGAGGCTGAGGCCGAGGCTGAAGGCAGACTGAGGCTGAGGCTGAAGTAGGCTGAGGCTGAGGCTGAGGCAGGCTGAGGCTGAGGCTGAGGCAGGCTGATGCTGAGGCAGGCTGAGGCTGAGGCTGAGGCTGATGCAGGCTGAGGCTGAGGCATCCTGAGGCTGAGGCCGAGGCTGCGGCAGACTGAGGCTGAGGCCGAGGCTGAGGCTGATCTGAGGCAGGCTGAGGCTGATGTGCTGAGGCTGAGGCAGCTGAGGCCGAGGCTGAGGCAGCTGATGCTGGAGGCAGGCTGAGGCAGTATCGGAGGTTGAACCAGGCCCTGACGAGGAGGCATGCTTGAGGCTGAGGCCGAGCTGAAGGCAGACTAGACTGAGGCTGTAGCAGGCTGCGGCTGAGGCTGAGGCAGGCTGATGCTGAGGCTGAGGAGTGCTGATGCTGTGAGTGCTGATGCTGAGGCAGGGCTGTAGGCTGAGGCTTAGCTGATGCAGGTGCGGCTGGGCAGGCTTGAGGGCTGAAGGCCGAGGCTGAATGCTGACCTATGCTGAGGCAGAGCGGACTGATGCTGAGCGAGTCAGGCTGGGCCTCGAGGCTAGAGGCAGGCTGGGCCGAAGGCTGAGCATGCTGATGCTGAGCAGGCTGATGCTTGAGCTAGGCTCATGCAGGCTGAGGCTGAGGCAGGCTGAGGCTGAGGCCGAGGCTGAAGGCAGACTGAGGCTGAGGCTGAAGCAGGCTGAGGCTGAGGCTGAGGCAGGCTGAGGCTGAGGCTGAGGCAGGCTGAGGCAGGCTGAGGCTGAGGCTGTGACTGCGACTGCCGCTGCCACTGCGACTGTCATCGCGAATGCGACTACGACTGCGAGAACAGCAGAATTCTACAACTTGATTCTCGTCTGAATCTTAAGATGAATGCTTGTTAGGTTGCTTTGGCGGGATACTCATGTTAGGTGTTAGGTTGCCTCACACAGATGAATGCTTGTCAGATATGCTCCTACACATCGCTGTTAGGTTGCTTTGCCGGGATACTCATGTTTTGTGCTGTGGTGCTCGCATAACCAGACTGTTTGGTGTGATGTTAACATGTGCGCGCGCGTGGTGACTCATTCTATTGTTTACAATGGAATAGTGACACATATTTTCGACTATCAGCAAGTGCGCACGCGCATTGCACTCTTTGACAGGGTTGGTAAAAGGGTGCCGGTGCCCGTTGGGTTGGGATGGTATGGTTCATATGGAAGTCATAATGACTTGTGAACTGTACGATCTCTGGGGGTACCGATATGTCCAGGGGGAGGGTGGTGGAGCCTATACATCGAAAGGGAGCATATGTGTGGTATAAGCTATGTAATGTACATGGTATACCATATCTGGTGCTTTATGTATACATATATAGCCATATAATCAATGAGTACAGAACGAGAGAGAGAGAGAAAGGACAGAGCGAATCATAGACATATATGTGCATATATAGATATGTGCATATAGCTGTTTACATATATATATATATATATATCATGTATTCCTCAAGGATGGGCATACTCAAATTTGACAGTGCACGTCACGCGTAGCAGCTCAGCCCGGCGGCGCGCCAACGGGTCGTCCGTCAGCGCGGAGGGCGGGCACAACGGCTAGCACCTGCGTGCGGCCCGCACGCTGTGCAGACCTCCTCTCAGCTCTGTCCTGGCCGTAAAGGTCGGCCACGGTGGCTGGGGGCAAGCGAGGGCAGTGCTTCAGAACGAATTCGCCACACCTCGGAGGACGCTTGTCGCCGAGGTGGTTTAGAAGCCGCACCCTCGTGCAACATCGACGCAGCAACATGGCCACGCAGAAGATCGCACTCGCTCCCTGTAAGGAGATCGTACGCCGTGCTTTGCGCGCACGTGCGAATCCAGAGCTCTCTGCGTGGCAAAGACGCACAGGCAAGACGGGCAGCGAAAAGACAAAGCTCGAGACGCGCTCCTCAGCGGCGGCGGGCGAGTGAAATTGTGAGAGGGTGGTCTTGAGCACGCTCAAGCTTCGCTCTGGAGAGGTGGAGGGGGCGGGGGAGGGGGGTAAACTAGGCGGTGCGAATTCCAACGGAAATACAAGTGGGAAAGCACGGAGGGGGGTGGGGACGCTTCGCTCTGAGAGGGGGGGGGGGGGCGAATTCCCACGCAGTGCCTGAAACACGATCTCTGGAGAGGGGTGGGGGGACGCTTCGCTCTGGAGAGCGAAAGGGGGGACGAATTCACCGAATTCCTGACGCACAACTCTGCAGAAGGGAGGGGAAGGGGGGGGCGAATTCCAAGCTCGCTCAAGCTTCACTCTGGAGAGGGGTGACAATTCCACGAATTCAGTTTAACGCACAAGCTCTGGAGAGGGGGGGCGCTTCGCTCTGGCGAGGGAGGGGGGACGAATTCCAAGGAATTCACTGACTCACAACTCCTGGAGAGTGGGGGGGAACGAATTCCAACGCTGGACTGAAGCGCGCAATACCTCGGGGGGGGGGATTGTCGCTCGAACCCAGGCGGGGGCTGACGCCATTCAGGCCCCCGAGGAGGGGGGGGGGGGGGCGACGCCCATTCAGGCGGGGGAGGGGGGGGGGGGGGAACCCATAGGGGAGGAGGAGGAGGGGAGGATAGGGGGCTGACGCCATTCAAGCCCGGGAGGGAGGGGGGGGGGGGCTTCGCTCTGCCAGGGGGGAAGAAGGGGGGCTGACGCCATTCAGGCCGGGGAAGGAGGTGGGGGGGAGGGGGGGGGCTGGGCTGACGCCATTCAGGCCTGGGAGGGAGGAGGAGGGGGGGAATGGGGGAACGCCATGGGCAGGAGAGGGGGGGGAACGCCATGGCTGACGCCATTCAGGCCCGGGAGAAGGAAGTCGGGGGGACGGGCGGGGGCTGACGCCATGGCTGACGCCATTCAGGCCCGGAAGGCAGGAGGGGACATCCCATGAGTTTGGCTGTTCACGCGAGATCGTTACTTTCGAATACCCGACGGTTGCCCAAGCGAGTTCAACATCTCTATCTTATGAGGATGTCTCGAACGAGCGCTCTTCTTTAAAACATACAAGGTCATCCGTTGCAAACATAATCGGTAGCACCCCGGATCGGCGGTACTGGCCGGAGGCCACCTTTATATTCATATTTGTGTATATATATATATATATACATGACCCGCGCGCGCTTCGCGCGCACTTAATATCTAACACATGCAATGGCGTTAATAGCTGGGCGTGTTTTCCAGGCCGGCTCATTCCATGCCTTGCCTTATCTCGTCCTCCAAGATTCCTCAGACATCCTTCCTCGTTAACCCTCCAATCTCTCTCGGTTGTCCTCGCTTTTCGTTTCTCGTGCATATCGACGGCCTCCTTTTGCTTGGGGTCTTTGAGCTGTTCAGGGCCGGCGTGGGGAGATATTGAATATGAAGTGGAATGGCTTCGAGTGAAGGGGTCTCTTGGGGATCTTCCTGTTCGGGTTGTCTTAAAGGCCTTGGGGCTCGCTTGGGGCCCTCTTGGGCTCTTCTTCGAAGTTGTGGGGTCGTTTCGAGCCTCGGCGCCATGTGAAGCTCTCCCGAAGCCATCCGAAGGAGAAGAGCGTGAGATTTACTGAATGAGGAGACGCCTGAATGGCTTGTGCGTTCATAGCTCTCGGGGGTCATTTTTGGACGCCTTTTTGCGAGCTCCACCGGGGCACCTTCTGGCCACCGGGGGCCACCTTGAAACATCTTGGAGCGTTTTGGGCCACCAAGGTCACCTTGGCGGCCAGCGGGCGTCCTCCTGAACCAGCTCAGACCCCTCTTCAGGCCGAAAGGAACACCCAAAGACCCCAAGGCGGATCCCGGGGGAGTTTGGGAAAAAAGGCCAAGACGGGGGGAGTTTGGGAAAAAGGGCCACCCCAGGGCCAGAAGCCCCGTCGTCGGTGCACAGAGCCAGGTGGAGTCATAGCACACTGGCTGGTGCACGAATGGACGCACTGAACACGTGGCGGGGGGTTACGCCGGACTCGCAAAGACATACACTATAATATCTAATTGCGTACTCTCGGGGATGGACAGACCCCCCTTTAGTAAAACGTGGTTTAGTGAAAACGACCTGAGGCCCAAACCTGGCCGGCGCAAGCCTGGAAAATAACGGCCACGGCGCCCTCTCGAGAACCGAAAACGGACAATTCACTAATCGACGTGTCACTGTTGGGGGTTCTATCCACCCCCGATACTCCCTGTGGGAAAGGCGAGTAACGCGAGGAGGGACGTGAGAGGAGTAAGGCGGAAAGAAACGGAGGGAGCGGGAGAGAAGGGGGCAGAGGGCGCCGGACGCTCCAGCGAGGCCCCCCGGACCACGGAGGGGGCAGAGCCGAGATATGGTGACGCCGGGCGCCCCACCGCTGTCGTCCTCCTCCACTCCCGTTGCCTCTCCTCCTGCTCCTCCTCCTCCTCCTCCTCCTCATCCTCCTCAGTTCGTGTTCCCGTTCCTCCGCAGTCAGCTCAGTTCAGAGCTGGTTATGCTACTGCTCAGTAGCTCGGTTCAGAGCTACTGCTGCTCTCCTCCTGTTCCTCCTTTTCCCTCCTCATCATCCTCCTACTGTTCTTGCTCCTGTTCCTAGCTCGCCCTGCTCAAAAAGGGCCCGAATAAACAGCCCGATTGCAGGCAGCATGGGGGGACGGACAAAATTGTGCGACATGGGCAGACGATTTGCCTCCTTCACTCGTCGCCTTCTCCTACTAAGTTCGGCACCTCTCGACCTCTCGACTCTCTTCGTCGGAGGGGACGGTCGATCGCCGTTCGACATGCTGCACACGTGCAGCGTACCGTCCCGATTCCTGAGGTCCGAGAAGCAAACGTTGGCGAGGTGTTCTGGTAGGGAAGCATCGCTTGTCGTATACTTGCCTGCCCAGCGCTCCAAAGGCGCGCGCACAAGGCGTAGCGAAACTCCTCACCGCCCCTATGGGCCGAAGAGTGAAGAGTGCACAACAGGTTGTGACATTGATTAAACGCAGATCTGGTCGACTGCCCACGGGTGCGCGCGCAAGGCATGACAAAAATAAACGATCGCCTCCGCGGTGAGCTGAAAGAAGCTGCACTGGCGGAGTGTCGTTCCAGAGACGCAGTTGCCTCGCGCGCACTTGTCAGGCCGAGTACCCTAGGATTGCACGCAAGGTGGAGCGGCCAGCTCCTGAACTTAAAGAGATGCGTATGATTCCCCAGGAGGCAGGGCGGGGCAGGCGGAGCGAAACAAACGATTGTCTCCACGGGAAGTGGATAGAATCCGAGGTTGGGAAAGAGATCGAAGTGACCAAGAGACCTCCCGCAAGGAACTCGGTTTCAGTTTCGTGCCGTGCGTGTGGGCAAGGTGAAGCTGCGTCGGTGGACAAGAAGAATGAAACCTTCGTGCTCAGGGCGAACACGGGACAACTTTTGTTGTGCGCCCCGGTTGGCCAGCGGTGGCCCGGGGGTGTCCCTCGGTGTTACCCCCGGTTGGCCGGCGGTGGCCCAAGGGTGTCCCGCGGTGTGCCGTAGTGTCCCGTGCTATGCGATGCTGTGCTATGCTAATGCGATGCTGTACAACGCGATGAAATGCTATCAAAACGATGCTAAGCTATGCGTTGTGATGCTATGCGATGCGGTATTATGCGATGCTATGCGATGCTGTGCTGAGCAATGGTATGCGATGCTATGCTACACCATACTGTGCCATGCGATGATATGCTACTTTATGCTATGCCATGGTATGCAATGCTACGCTATGCTCTGATATGATGTGCTGCGCGATGCTATGCGATGCGATGCTATGCTCAGCTATGCGATTATATGCTGTAGCTACAGTTGGTCCCCCCTTCTCCTCCCCACTTCCACACACAACCTCCTTATCACCCGAAGGGTGGTCGTACATGTAGGTATGCACTGGCAGGGTCTCTCGGCCAGAGACGCAACCGCCTCACGCACACTTGCTTAGAGTGGGGAGGCATGGGGAGGAATGGTCTGGGAGAGACAAGTGTGGGAGTTCCCTGGATCTCCTGGGAACCCCCGAAATGCCCCGAGTTGGAAGCTGCTTCAAATGTTTTTCCATCCCGGCTCCTGGGAGGGGGGGGGAGCTTGGGAAATCTTGAGGGGCTCCCGGGGCCCGACACTTAAAAATTAGCCTGGCGAGAAACCCAACCATATGCAGTTGTCAGTACCGCAGCTGCGGGTTTCATCTTCAAGGGAACTCCCCATAGGACCACGGAGCGTGTGAGGGGTGTTCCGAGATGGGTGCCACTGGGGCATTCGGTGAAGCTCCCGATGGGGACATGAAACACGCGCGGGGCGTGCCGACATGGGTGGCGGAAACGCATGTGAGGGCCGCCGCTGGGGCCTCCAGTGGAGCTCCCTATGGGTCCCCGAAACATGATGTTGCTGCGGGGGGGTGCCGGGATGGGTGGCAGAGACGCATGTAAGCGCCGCTACTGGGGCCTTCGGTGGAGCTCCCTATGGGGCCACGAAGCGCGTGAGCGGTGCACTGGGATGTGTGGCGGGGACGCATGTGAGCGCCGCCACTGGGGCCTTCGGTGCAGCTCCATATGGGGCCACGAAACGTGTAAGGGGTGTGCTGAATTGGGTGCGGGTGGTGACGCATGCGGGCGGTGCCACTGGGGCCTTCGGTGGAGCTCCCTATGGGGCCACGAAACCTGTTGTTGTGAAGGGCGTGCCAGGATGGGTGGCGGGGACGCATGTGAGCGCGGCCGCTGGGGCCTTCGGTGGAGCTCCCTATGGGGACACGAAACGTGTGAGGGGTGTGCCGAATTGGGTGGGTGTGGGTGACGCATGTGAGCGCCGCCACTGGGGCCTCCAGTGGATGATGGGGCCACGAAACCTGTGAGGGATGTGCCGAAATGGGTGTGCGGGACGCATGCGCATGTGAGCGCCGCCACTGGGGCCTTCGGTGGAGCTCCCTATGGGGCCACGAAACGTGTGAGGGGTGTGCCGAAATGGGTGTGCGGTGACGCATGCGGGCGGCAGCACTGGGGCCGTCGGTGGAGCTCCCTATGGGGCCACGAAACGTGTGAGGGGTGTGCCGAATTGGGTGTGCGGGACGCATGCGGCGGCAGCACTGGGGCCTTCGGTGGAGCTCCCTATGGGGCCACGAAACGTGTGAGGGGTGTGCCGAAATGGGTGTGCGGGACGCATGCGGGCGGCAGCACTGGGGCCTTCGGTGGAGCTCCCTATGGGCCACGAAACGTGTGAGGGGTGTGCCGAATTGGTTGTGGGTGACGCATGGCGGGCGGCAGCACTGGGGCCCTTCGGTGTGGGGGCCCCAATGGGGCCACGACACGTGTGCGGGTGTGCCGAATTGGGTGTGCGTGACGCATGCGGGCGGCAGCACTGGGGCCTTCGGTGGGGCCCCTATGGGGCCACGAAGCGTGTGCGGGTGTGCCGAATTGGGTGTGCGTGACGCATGCGGGCGGCAGCACTGGGGCCTTCGGTGGGGCTCCCTATGGGGCCACGAAACGTGTGAGGGGCCGAATTGGGTATGCGTGACGCATGCGGGCGGCAGCACTGGAGCCTTCGGCGGAGCTCCCTATGGGACCACGAAACGTGTGAGGGGTGTGCCGAATTGGGTGTGCGTGACGCAAGCGGGCGGCAGCACTGGGGCCTTCGGCGGAGCTCCCTATGGGACCACGAAACGTGTGAGGGGTGTGCCAAAAGGGAGGATAATGACGATGATGATGATGATGATGATGATGATGAGAAGGAGGAGGGAGGCGGGGGAGGAGGAACGGGGGCGGGAGCGGGAGCGGGCGTTGTCTCTTCAAAACAAGGACCCAACACCACAGGATGGTTGGGAACACTATTCTTTCCCCATGAACCACCAAAATCTCCAGAAAAAAACAACCCGAGCGCGAACACAAAAAACGATTGGGGGTGCGGGATGGGGGTTCTTCGAGGGGCTCCCTGGAGCGATAG
>CAUYUJ010022601.1:67227-69727 GCA_963575745.1 Prorocentrum cordatum | reverse complement strand
ATGCGAACAGAGCATTTGGGCCTTCGGAGGTGCCCTGATGTGGCCACGAAACGTGCGAGGGGTGTGCCCACATGGGCGCGGTGGGCGCATGCGAACGCTGGCATTTGGGCCTTCGTTGGGGCTCCCTGTGGGGCCACGTGCGGTGGGCGCGTGCGGGCGCTGGCCTTTGGGCCTTCGGTGCGCTTCCCTGTGGGGGGCCACGAAGCGTATGAAGGGGTGTACCAAAGGGGATGCGGTGGGCGCATGCGGGCGCTGGCGTTTTGGCCTTCTGGGGCTGCGGAACATGTGAGGGGTGTGCCAAAGTGGGCGCGGTGGGCGCATGCGAACGCTGGCCATTGGGCCGTCGGTGGGGCTCCATATGGGGCCATGAAATGTCAGAGGCAGGGATCGGAGGCGGAGGGGGAGTGAGGAGGGGAAGGACGGAGGAAGGAGGAGAACGCGGGGCGCTGTGTCTTCGAAACGAAAAACCAACACCACGAGATGCTTGGGGACATAACTGTTTCTGACCCCCCACACCCGAGCGGAAAACGTTCCAACTCGGAGGTGCTTCTGTTGCTTGTCGGTGGTTCTGAGGCCCGGCAATTGAAAACAAGACTATTTCTGACCCCCCCCTCGGACAACTCATTGAAAAAACCTCCCAACTCTGGATTTGGTTATGTGTCATATCGATGGTTCCGGGGCCCCGCAAAAAAAAAAGTTTTGCGTGTGAAAGCCCATCGGAAACACCAAACAAACATCCGTAACTCTGGTGTTTGTGTTTTTTTCCTTGAGTTTTGGGGCCCCGCACATAAAATCAAACTGATTTCTGAAAACCACCCGGAGAATCCCAGATACAAAACAACCAAACTCGGAGGTTTTTTTGTAGTTTTCCCCACATGTTTCGTGGGGTTATGGTTTTCATGCCTGCCGCGTCGCACCCGCGATCCTCACTCACCCCCCTCCTCCTCCTTCTCCTTCTCACACAGCGCAGCACAGCTCAGCACAGCTCAGCAAAACACAGCTCAGCACTGCATAACACCTCAACGCAGCAAAGCACAGCACAGCACAGCACGACGATCGTCCAGGGCACAGCAAACGTGGGGTTTGTCGACACCATACTACATGGCCGCGGGGCGGCTGTAACATATAACTGGTTGCGAAACGCTTAACAAGCACTTCGCCAATACTTGAGCGCAACGACTTGGTGGTTGTTTCCTAACTTCCCATAGCACCCCAAAACGTTGCATCATCCCCCATAACGGCTCATACCTTCCCATAACTTGTCATAACGGTCCATAGCGTTTCATCACTGTCCCATACGCTTGGCACGTACGGTTGAATCTTTACACGGCGACGCGGCCGGTTGCGTGAACAACCCAAGACAACACAGCAAAACGTCATTGCAGTTGCAAGCCATTTTTTACATACAAACAAAAAACAAACATGCTCAAGCCCCCGAGCTGCCCTCCGAGATCCACGGCGCGCCCGCGGCGCGCGCCCAAATGGGCACGGAAAGAATGGGCACAGTGCCCAACAACAAAAGTTGTTCCAAACCAGCAGCGGCCACTCTTGGGCAGGCGGATTTCGGTCTCAAATGGACACAGGCCGCGGCGAACAGGACCTGCACAAAACTGAGCACGAACTGTTGTTGGGCATTGTACCCATTATTTCCGTGCCCATGTCGTTCGCGCCGAGCTTCCGACCCCATGTCGCCCGCCCCGTCCACGCCCGCCCTCGCGACCCCCGCCGACCCAGAGCTCGCGAAGACGCGCGCTGCCGCGGCGCAGGTTTGTGAGAATTGAGGAGGGGGATGGGGGGCAAATGAGGAGCGAGGTGGGGAAGACGAGGGGCGAAGGGGGGAGATGGTGAGGGGAAGAGGGGGGTGATCCCGCGCCAACGCCCGCCGCGATCGCCCCGAGAGAACGAGAGTTTCTCGGTGCTTTAGCGTTGGGCCCTCCTAGAGCCCCAGCGGAGAAATCCCGCGATGCTCTCGCTCGGGGTGGCGATCGGGGTGGGGTGGCGGCGGGGTCGCCCTCCCAGGCTGACATGGGCCATCAACCAGATCCACTATCTCGTAGCGAAGATGGACAGTCTCTCGGAAAATGTCCGCGGGTGGAAAGGGCTCCACCGAGGGAGCGAAGTGATTCGCGTTTCGCGGCTCGGCCCCACTCCCCCCTCCCAGCCCCTATTGCGTTTCTTTTGATGGGGGGTCGGCGCGAAAGCGCGAAGAACATCGCGCTTCGCTCAGAAACGCGAGTTCGGAACCCTCAAGGTTGTGCCTCTCGAAGCGGAGGTGGCCGCCCTCAAGGCCAGGCTGGGCGGGGGCCCCAAGTCGGACTCGGAAGGGGTTCTCGGCCGCGACGGGTTGCCGGGGGGATGGGAGGCGCCGCCAACGCCACCAGGGAGGCCGCCCCCAACGATGAGGTCCACCCACTATGCCACCCCGGGCTGGGGATTGAGGGCGTGTAGAGCGGGAGGGGGGGCGCGCCGCCAGGCCCCCCCCCTCCATGGCCCCTTGCAT
>CAUYUJ010022601.1:47147-67127 GCA_963575745.1 Prorocentrum cordatum | reverse complement strand
TTGGCAACGCGGATTCCCCCGACTCCAGGGAAGCTGCCCATGACATGGTCTCTGAGGCGCTGGCGGCTGCGCCACACTTTTCCGAGTCCTTGGAGCCCTCTGCGCGCGCGGCCCAAGGTCCGCCCCAAGTCGGGGCGTGGGCCACCTCGGCTGCGATGCGCACCAGCCAGGTCGCTGTCCCAGCGGCCGCGGTCAGGCGCGCGCGTGCCGAACGGCGTGCTTTGGCGCGGCTCCGAACCGCGGTCGACGCTGTCGATGCCGCTCTGGCCGAGGTCGAGCTGGAGAGAGGTGCGGAGACTGGGGAGAGCGCGGGAGAGCTGGCAGAGCGTATCCTGACGCTCCTCGCCGAGCTCGAGCGCCGTAAGGCTGCATTGTGCAGCGCCCGCTCACGTCTTGCCAATTGCGTCAGAGAGGCCGCGTCCGCCGGGCCCCCCGCGGCGGCGGCGGACCTTTTTGCGCCTGCGGCAGTGCCGGCTGCCCCCGCGGAGGTGGACAGCGCCGCCGAGGCTGAGGCGAGGATATGTGCGGTCCCGCACAGCGAGGCTGACACGGCGCCGCAGGGCGGTGGCCGTGCCGCCATTACCTGGCATCGGCGAGTCCCCCACCGCGCGCGCCGCCGCCGCCGTGCAGCAGGTGCTGCGCCTCCGAGCGCTCCGCGGTCAGGCGCCGTCCTGTCTTCGGCTGACGCCGCACATCAGGGCGAGCGGCAGCGCCCGCGGCTTATGGCGCTAGACGGCCCAGGGGCCGAGCTGTCCCCAGCCGCGCCGACGCCTTCTGGCTCGACCGCTGCCGCTGACTCCGGTCGCGGCCTTAGCCCCGCGCCTCCTCTCGCGCGAATCTCGTTCGCCCAGGGCTCTCGTTTCACCCCCGCTGATGAGAGCAGGCGTACACGCTCGCTCGATGCATTCGAGCTGTGGCTAGGTGAGCACACGGGCATTGTCCCTGACACGCTCTACCGCAGCGGGATCTTAGCAGGCAGATTCTTGGCCACGTTCGGAGTTTGGCTCCACGACGCGGGGCTCCCGCAGTACATCCTTGTTCACGCCGTGCTGGGCGTGCAGGCCAATCACCCTCACTGTAGGGGTTTGCTGACTGAGGCCTGGGATGTTGCTAAATTGTGGAAGCATTCCGAGCCTCCAGCGCGCTTCTTCGGGCATGCCCGCAGCTTCCCCGGGCTCCGCCCGCCGCTTCCCCGAGCGCTCCTTCGCGCGATGGTTAGCTTGTGCCTGCTGTGGGAGTGGCCCGAGATGGCTGCCCTGGTGCTGGCTGGTTTCACGATGTCCCTGCGTCCAGGCGAGATTCTCCACGCGAAGCGTTGTGACTTGTCGCTGCCATGCGACCGCCTTGAGCCGGAAGGCGACGCCTTCTTGTCGATTGCAGTTCCTGAGAGTTGTCGGTCTTATCCGATTCAATACGCTCGTTGTTCGGATCGAGCGACCGTCAAAATTATGGATATTGTGTTTCGGCATGTGGGCCCCACCGATCCGCTCATGACCACGACCTCTGGTCAGAGCGGCTTCCGTACTCGGTGGAACCATCTACTTGTCGGCTTGGGCGTGCCGCTCGCCAAGATGCCTGCGGGGTTCGACATCACACCCGTTGGCCTTCAAGGCACAGGCGCCACAGACTTCAATGTCGCTACGGAGCATTTGCCACGCGTCTTCTGGCGGGGCCGCTGGCGCCAGGCGTCCACCGCCGAGGGATATCTGCAAGACGCTGCCGCTTCTACTGTCCTTGCCGCCCTCCCTGAGGCCTCTCGGTCTCTGGTCGAGTACTTTGCGTCTGTTAGCGACTACCTTGTCGCGTCATTCCTGAATGCTGGCCTTGCCGGGTGGCCCATTCAGCTCGCAGCCGCCCGCCGAACTCTTGTCACTTCGCAAGGGCTTTGAGCATGGGTATGGCTGCTACGACCTCCTGATGGTCGTCCAGGGGCCCGTGTTGGACACGGCCACCTGAGTGCGCCGCACGGTGCGATCGCGGCGGCCCGTCTCTCCCTACGGCCCGCCGCGCGCGCGCCGCGCGTCCGCCCCGAGACGACTGCTCTTCTGCGCAGCGAGCGGGGATGCACCTCTCTATTCCCCATTCGCGCCCGCTACGCAGTCGTCTGCAGCTTCTCGGCCCCCACCCTCTACCTCCCTCCTTCTTCAAAGGCTGGCCTGCGGCGATGCTACGACCTCCTGATGGTCGTCCAGGGGCCCGTGTTGGACCGGCCACCTGAGTGCGCCGCACGGTGCGATCGCGGCGGCCCGTCTCTCCCTACGGCCCGCCGCGCGCGCGCCGCGCGTCCGCCCCGAGACGACTGCTCTTCTGCGCAGCGAGCGGGGATCCTCCTCCTTCTCGTCCTCCCCCATCCTCCACTCCCGATCCCCTCGTCCTCCTCACCATCCGCCTCCTCAAGTCCCCCGCCCGCGGGCCTTCTCGAGGGCCTCGAGCGGCTTCCTGAGGCCAGCCACGGCCTTGTCTTTCATGATGCTCTTCTCGGCAACCGAGAAGACTACTTTCCATGCCCCGAGCTTGCCCTCGGGGACTGCGTCGACCCAGCGGCCGCCGCCAGAGAGCCCGCCGCGCACGTTGGCGACGGGCTCGAGCACGGCCTCCACCTGGTCCTTCGCCTTCTGCGCGGCCGCCTCGCCGAGCACGTCGAGGACCTCGCGGCCCTTGCGGGCGCTCGCCTCGGCGCGCTGGCGGATGCCGACCGCCGCCTCGACGCCCGCGAGGTCCGTCACGTGCTTGACCACCTTGCGCTGGAGCAGCTGGATGGTCGCCACCTGGGTCGGCTGGCCCAGCGCACCCTGCACGTCGAAGTTCATCTCTTCGGTCTTGTGGTCGGCCATCAGCTTGTCGCACGCCCCGTGGAGCGACGAAGCCTCGACTAGGATCTGCATCATGTCAGCGGTCTGGTCCGCGCTAACGCCCGCGCCAGTCCCCTGGGCAAGGTCGACGGTGCAGCTCGCCACGCGATTGACCAACTTGCTCGGGAACTCGTCGACCGAAAGGCGAAGGCACCACGGACAAATCCTTTGACGAGCTCGAGGGTCGGCTCGGGCAACCCCGCCAACCCAACTGCACCAACAGCCGCCTCGACCGTGCCGAACGTCTCCTCGCTCTGATCATTCGCGAAGGCCTCCAGCGCCACGTGGAGCGTGTTGACGTCGTTGCCCCTCCTCTGGTTGTTCTCCTTGGTCGTCGCCGCGTCGAGCCACTGCGGGAACTTGGTGTTCAGCGGGAACGTCTGCACGGCTTGCTTCAACATCGCTTGCAACAGAAGTGGTGGGAGGTCAGTGCCGTCCGAGCCCAACGTGTCCGTGGCGATCTTGCCGACGCAATTCTCAAGATCGGTGACCAGGGGCGCCGTGAGCACGCGTGGCAATGCAACAACCAGAGGTGGAGCTCTTGCCAACACGTCCGTCGCAGTCTTGATCGCAGCCTCACGGTCGGACGTCCAAGTACCAAGCACGGACTGGGATTGCGCCCGGACGGCGTTGAACTCGGCCCTGTTCTCGGAGATCCTGACCTTGTTCGTCACCAGCGAGTTGATCACGTCGTGGTAGCGCGGCACGTCGGCAAATGCAAGGCTAACCATCTCCAAGATGGGCTTGCTCTTTTCCTCGCGCTGGAGCGAACTCAAGTTGGCTAGATGATCTTCGCCAGAGTCCTCGTTGAAGACGCGGATCGGGTCAAACACGGTCGCCACGGTGTCGACCAGGCAGGTCATCTCGCACATGAAGGCGGCCTGGTCTTCGGTGATCGTGGCACTCTCGGCAACCGAGGTCAGCTCGCGATCGAACTCGAGGCAGATGGCCTGCAGTAAATCTGACACGATGGCCTCGCCATTGGCGATCAGCTTCAAGAAAAAGGTCCGAATGAATAAATCAATGAAGAGCCTACGCTTATCAGCGAAGACAACGTCGATCTGCCAGAGCTTCGGCGACGTCGGGCTCTCATCGGCGACGGCTCCCGCAGACAGCGGCCACGTCATGCGCATCAGGTCGATGGCGTGGTCAACGCTCGATGCCTTCAGAGCTGCCGTGGTGGCTTTCGCCTTCAACACTGCAACGCTGACGCAGGCAGGAATGCGAACCACAGATGCGACAGTAGTCAGAGCAGCGTCCATCTCGGATTGTTGCAGCTGTCCGATGTTGTTCGCGTGCAGCGAGTCGGCTAGGGCGAAGAGCTTCAAATGTTTCTTCAACTTCTTATACTCGGTCTGCATATCGGGATCTGCGTTGTACTTGCTGAGAGCCTGGGTGGCGAAGTTCAGCTGCACTCCGAGCTTGCCCTTCGTCATGGCCACGAACAAGTTGAGCTTGTTGATGTGCCTGTCGGCGTCGTCCAGCTCTTCGACGGGCTGCGCGCCCCCGAGGTCGCTGTTCGAGCTGGTGCCGACGGAGTGGGCGCCCAGCTTCTTCGCCGACGGCGGCGCCGTCGCGCCCTTTCCTGCAGCTGGCGCCCTGGACGCCCCAGCAGGCTGCTGCGACGCCTTGCGGTCGGATGGCGGCGAAGGCGCGGGCTGGTGGGATGTCAGGCGTTTGCTCAGCAGCCTCTTGCCTCCGACCGACGGGGTCACCTCGACGTCGCCAAATCCGACATCGCCTTCATCATCTCCCATGTTGGTCTCGTCCTCGCCATCGTCGCCAAACCTGGTCGCGCCGTCGTCCGTGGCTGCATCCTCGGGGTCAATGCGTGATTTCCCGTTTATCTTGGCACTCCAGGTTTTCACGGTGTAGAACTCTCTCTCCAGTTGTTTGTCGAATGGTACTTGCTTGCTGTCAGAAACCTCGCAATCGTGGATCATGTTGTTGACCTTCCAGTTCATGATGTCCTGGGCCTGGTTCTCGTACATGTGGGAGGCGGTGTCCATCATGACGCAGGCGCGCTCAACTCCAGACGCCTGCTCGATCACAACGCTCCTGAACGGAAGGTCGGGGTCGTAGCAGAAGAGCCACACCTGCTCGAGGCCAGGCGAACCCCGCTCCTTGGGAATCATCATCGTCGGAAGCCACCTGGTCTGCCGAACCCGAGGTGGCTGTAGCACAACTTTCTTGTACTCCGCAGCGTTCAAGGCCGTGAACTTGCGCTCGGCCCTGACGCGATCCACGAACGACGAGGTGACGGTCTCCTGCTGGAAAGTCGTGTCGCCTGTCGAGGCAGCGGTCTTGGCCTCGGTCCAGTTCGCGACGAAAACTGTGTCATTGCTGGCCAAAAGGGCCCACACCTTCGAGATCGGCAGGTAGCTGAAACCACGCTCGTACACTACCGACTCCTCCTTGCACAGCAGCCACTGGCTCTTGTTGCCGTCGTCGTCCACGTCGTCGTAGCTGACCAAGCCGCCCATGGCCTGCGGCGCACGCCAAGCCCCGTTCCCCAAGTGATGGGGGGGGGGGGCGGGGAGGGGTCGTGGAAGCACCCCCAGCACGGACACGGACAAGCATGGACGCAAGTCCTTCTCTCTTTTCTCCCCCATTATGTGTCTTCTCCTCCTCCTCCTCCTCCTCCTCCTCCTCCTCCTCATTATCCTCCTCATCATCCTTACCTTCCGCCTTCTTGTGGTTTCTTCTCCCAGGCGTGGCCTTAGAAGCGTGAACCCCGCAGCTGAGGCAGCAGGAAGGGTTCGGCCTCTGCGGTGCACTGGCCCTCGCCCTGGACTTGGCATATCGCCCCTTCTTCCTCGGCGGATCAGCTGCTGGGCTCACCGCGCGGCTGGACGCGTCCATCTTGCTGGCGGCCATGCGGTTCGGGCAGGCGCACGCCTGCCCGCAGTGCTGGCAAGTGCGCGCGGGGGCGCCGCCTCGAAACTGCCCTCGCAGAAACTCGGCGCCAATGGCTATGCCGCGAGGGGCAAGGCAGGGCAAAGCACGCGTGCAAAGGAAGAGTATGCCAGCCACGCTGATGATGGCCATGTTGGGGGAACGACTGGAGGCACGGGCGGCGACTCAAGGGGTGGCGCCGAACGAAGCACTTCGACGCACGCAATCGCGACGAGTTGCTGACACGCACCACGGGAGGCCCACGACCACGGCCCACGACCACGGGAGGCCCATGGGAGACGCAGGGCGCAGCGCGAATGGTTGGGCACCAGACGGCAACACGGCACTCGACCCGCATAACTTACAAACGACATCGCATTGAGACGCCACCCAGAGAACCCGTCTGGCCCAAGTGCCCCCGCAACAGGAATGGCCAGCCCCACTGCCCAGCGGTGACCAAACCCCAGCGGCCCAACAAGTGACCAGGTCACCCGTTGCTGGGCCGCTGGGGCTGCTCGCCCGCTGCTGGGCCGCTGGGGCTGGCCACATGTTGCCGAGCACCTGCTGCGCTCAAGGAACGAGAGAGATACATAGAGTGAGGGGGGAACTTAACGAGGGGAAATAGCGCACGATTTCACCCCCTGATCGTTCGGATCCAGCACACTACTATAATCACTATAGCAAGATACGCCCGCTGGCCCACCGCGAGGCCGCATTGTCCGAGCACCCCATGGAGCTGACGCTGATCAGGCAGCCAACCCAAGACATCATTACAGACGAATGGCCTGCAACCGAAACTACAATGCATTCTACAAAGCAACTGCGATGAAGAGCCTAGGCAATGCCAAATGCTCGCCCGTGGGCGGACCATCGAGCAACTCCAGTCGTCGCGCGGGTCGCGCGAGCTGGCTATCTTAACTCACTCGGCGGGCCCGCGGGGCCCGACTCAATCCACGCCGAGGGGCTGAGATCTACTGAACTACTGTCCCCCTGGTAGTCCACGGCCTGGCCCTCGCTGCCACTCGCCGTGGACGCGACGGGGGACGCCTCGACGCCGCCGCGAAACGGGAGGACCAGGATGCTGGGCCCGCTTGGCGTGCACGGCTGAGGCAGCGGAGGATCATGAAGCTGCCCGTTGGAGAGGGCGATGACCTTCGGAGTCTCGTCGACCGTCGTCGTGTACTTCTTGGCCCATGCTTTCTTCAGCTGCAGCTCTGGCTTCACAATGCGGATGTTGTCCGAATGCACCTTCATAGCTTTGGCGGCCCTCCTCATGAACAGCTCCTCCTCGCGGTTGTTGAAGAGAGAGTGCTTGCCCTTCTGGATGGTGAACATGTTCGTGAAGATGAACTTCCCACCGTTGTTGATCATCACCTTCCCGATGGCGTTCGGGAGCGCCTGGAGGACCGACTGGATCATGGCCTGGTTGCCGCCGATCTCGTCGGCGATCTCGCGTGCCAAGAGCGTCATGTACTGCGCCTTCGTGTTCGGCTTCGGCTGCGCCCGCTGCGGATCCGCTAGCCGTGGATCTGCTGGCCCGCGGTCAGCGGTGCGTTGCTGGGCGCCGCCTCCGTCGGCCGCGTCGGCCAGCGGCGCGTCGGCCAGCGGCGCGCTGCTGGGCGCCGCCTCCGCGCTGCTCATGTCGACGTCATTGTCGGCGTTGCCCCCGTACAAGAAGCCGATGGCGTCGGGCACGCCGCACAGCATCTTCCTGTTATACTCGTTCTTGTCCACAGCCGTCATCCTGGATCTTGGCGCCCTCGTGGTCGCCGAGGCCGCCGGCCGCTGGGCCCTGCTCGGCTTGGGGAGGCCCACGAATCCGAAGGCGCAGGTGCTCCGCAGGAAGATGCGATGCACAACCCAACTTGCCTCGACGAGTTGAGCCAACATGGCTACGGAGAGGAGGGAACGGGGACGCAGGGACAGGGCGGAGCGGATAATGACCCAAGACGGCCCCAGGAAGGCCCACCGAGGGACCCAAGTTGGGCCCAAGAGCGAGACAATCGATGAATAGATTTACGCCAGGGGGCCGCTCGCCCTCCTCCCTCCGAGGCGTGCGTCTCCCCCCTCCGTCATCCCACCTGCCTCTGAGGCACGCGCCGCATCCCCCCCCGGCCCCCCCCCCCCACCCCCCCCTTCTCAACCGTTCGCCCCCCCGCACTCTCATCCGCAACTGCGGGGGCGGACGACGCGCGCGCACACACACACACACGCACGCGCACACACACACACACGCACACACACACATATGTGCATATGTATGTATATATATATATATATATACACATACATTGTGCACGCCCAAACTGCCGTCGCCCCAGGCGTTCTCAGGTCGGCGGCCTGAGTACATACATGAGAATGAAGGCGAAGCCCGTAGATATCATTACTTGTCCAGCCGATCGCTGCTGCACAGCGAGCTTCACAACAAACCAGGTGCACAGACTGGAGGCTGACGATCCGCTGACCACGGCGACTGAACGTTTTCCTCTGGCCGTAAGGCCTCTTAGGGCCACGGGGGGAAACACAGCGAACCGAGACGGCGAGAGGCCAGCACGCTGCATTGCACAACCCCCACTGTCGGGGGGGTCCTCTTGGGCCCCTCTTGGAACCCTCTTAGGCCGCTCTTGGGCCCCTCTTGGAACCCTTATAGGCCCCTCTTGGTCCCCTCTTGGGCCGCGCGAGCGGCCTTGAGCCAGGGGGGGTCAACCTAAAACGGGGCGGATGTTAGGGTGACCCTTCCAGCCCTTGAGCCACCCCTAATTCAATAGTTTCCGAATGCTCAACGAGGGCCCCATGAGGAGCCCAAGAGGGCTACTCGAGTGCCCAGGGGGCCCACCCGAAAAGCTTGAATTCGAGGCGCGGGTGGGTCGCGAGCGGGTCGCGGGTGGGTGGGTCGCAGGTGGGTGGGTCGCGGGGTGGGTCGCGGGCGGATAGCTGGTGGGTCGCGGGCGGGTCGCAGGGTGGGTCGCGGGTGGGTCGCGGGCGGGTCGCGGGTGGGTCGCGGGGCGGGACGACGCCAAACAAAAAGCACACAACAACAACAACGACGACGACGACGACGACAACAACAACAACGACAACGACAACGACAACAACAACAACAACAACAATAACAACAACAACAACAACACCACCAACACCAACAACAACAACAACAACACCAACACCAACACCAACAACAACACCAACGCCAACAACAACAACACCACCAACACCACCAACACCAACACCAACAACAACAACACCAACACCAACACCAACAGCAACAACACCAACAGCAACAACAACAACAATAACACTTTGCATCGCGACATCCCAGTTTAGCCACGCACCCAGCACCGACGGAGCTGGGGGCGGCGCTCGAGAAGGCGGCCCAGGGCACAAGGCTCACACGTACTCATCGTGAAACAATGGTTGAGAATGGGGCCGCTGGCAGCAGCGACGGTGGAGGCGACGGATTGGCCCGCTAGCCTCCGACCAGTTCACTGAGCCTCGATGTGGTCGTGAGGAAAATCTGCTCGGGCGCCTTTGGGTCCAGTCCGACGCGCGGCAGCAGCGTCGCGCGGGAAGGGTGGTGGCGATTGTGGTGGTGGTTGTGGTGGTGTGATGGTGGCGGGGTGGTGCATGGGGGGGGGGGGAGGGGGGGCGCGGCGGCGCGCGCGCGCGTGTGCGTGTGCGTGTATGTTTGCGGGAGGGGGGGGGGGGGATGGTGGAGGGAGGGGGAGGGGACTTGGTGGTTGGGTCGGTGACGACGGTGGTGGCTGGTGGTGGTGGTGGCGGTGGTGGCGACTGGTGTTTTTTTTGGGGGGGGGGCATGCGCCTGGCCACTCCTGTGGCGTGCGGAACAGAATGTAGGAGGGATGACACGTATGTGGCATGTTTACTGGGGTGTCTATGTGATTACAATATGTAGATGTATGTGTATGCATATGTCTGTGGTGCACATGTATGTCATATATACATCGTTGGATGAGTATATACAGATATGCATTCACGTATGGATCATACGGTATAGTTGTGAGTACGTGAAGGGGGGTACTTGCGTAACACATATATCAGAGTGAGGGGGCCGAACGGTCATTCACTGTCCCTGGCCGCGACGCACGAGCACGGGCATCCTGCAGCTGGGGCGCCATCGTGATGGGGCGTAGCACCGTCGCGCCCAAGACTGTCGGGGGGGACCCAACACAATCCCTGGGCGGTCCGCCGCAGGCTGTCAGGGGCTCCGACCAGCCCCATGGGCGTCAGGCCCCAGATTTTCGGTGGCCCCCACCCAGTCCCTGGCCGCCTGGGAGCCCCGTCCAGTCGGGTCGGGGACCCCGCCCTCCCCCACCACGGGACTTCCCCGAGCTCAGGGAGGGTCCCATCCGGTCCTTGGGCGTCCCGTCCCAGACTGTGGGGGTCTCGGGCCGGTCCCTGGGTGTCCTTTCGCAGACTGCAGGGGGGCCGCCCGCGCACGGGGCGTGCGCCAGGTCACCTTTTTCCTAACTTTTTCATAGCTTTTTGGACCTAGTGGAGACTGTTTTTCTGAAAAACGGCTCGGGCCGGGACAGGGGGGGCACTAGTGGCGCCCCCCAAGGGCTCGGGCCGGTCCCCTGGGGGCGCTGTTGGGCCCCCCCAGGGGGCCCGATCGGTCCTCGACGGGCACCCCCCCCCCTCCACCTCAGGGCGGGGGGCCCCCTAGCGGGGAGGGCCTGCAGGCGCGCCCCCAGAGCACCGTTTGGGCGCTCGGGGAAACCAGTAACCGCTCCCAAAGGCGCGCGAGCGGCATTTAAACGGCCTCCCCAGGGGCTCGCTCGGGCGCTAAAAAGATCCGACCAGACACACCCCAGCGGGCTTTCGCAGGCCCCAAGAGGGCCGCCTGGGGCCCACCAGGGGGCCCCAGGACCAGGAGAGCCCCAAGAGAGGCTTGAGCCAGCGCTGGATGATGACAACAATGATGAGGATGATGAGAATGACGATGGCGACGGTGACAGTAGATACGGCGACGAGGCCCCCAGATATATACTAAGACTGTAGGATTACTGGCGTGCTCTGCAGAGTTACCCTGGCATGCAGCATGACAGCCATGAAGGCAACCACATTGATGGTCAGGGTGAGCGTCGTAGAGTGGCAATGAGTATGCATGCTTGTGGGAGGTAGATGACGGCGCGAAGCAGGGCTACATAATAAGGAATGCGATCAATCATGCTACCTCAATCGCAGCACCCCGCAGTTGCTGATAAGAGTGCGGGGGCGAACGATTGAGGAAGGGGGGACGTGTGCCTCAGAAGCAGGTGGGAGGACGGAGGGAGGAGACGCGCGCCTCGGAGGGAGGAGGACGAGCGGCCCCCTGGCGTAAATCTATTCATAGATGTTCTCGCTCTTGGGCCCATCTTGGGTCCCTCGGCAGGCCTTCCTGGGGCCGTCTTGGGCCCTTCAGGAAGCTCCAGAGGGCCCCAAGAGGGGCCCAAGAGGGGCCCAAGAGACCCCAAGAGGGCCCCTAAGAGGGCCTTGAAAGGTCTCCAAGAGGGCCCCCTGACAGTGGCACCCAAGAGGGCCTTCTGGGTGCCACTGTCGGGGGGTCCTCTTGGGCCCCTCTTGGAACCCTTTTGGGCCCCTCTTGGTCCCCTCTTGGGCCGCGCGAGCGGCCTTGAGCCAGGGAGGGTCACCCTAACACGGTGCGGATTTTAGGGTGACCCTTCCAGCCCTTGAGCCACCCCTGGTTCAATATTTTCCGAATGCTCAAAGAGGGCCCCAAGAGGAGCCCAAGAGGGCTACTCGAGGCCCCAGGGGGCCCACCCGAAAATCTTCAATTCGACGGGCGGGTCGCGGGTGGGTCGCGGGTGGGTCGCAGGGTGGGTCGCGGGTGGGTCGCGGGCGGGTCGCGGGGCGGGACGACGCCAAACAACAAACAAACAAACAACAAACAACAACAACAACAACAACAACAACAACAATCACTTTACCCGAACGCTCAGTGTTCTCACCAGTGCCAGGGTTTTCATGCGACGCCAGCCAATACCCCCACTTTGTGGGGGGGCAGTGCAAGCTCTACCAAATATCCACACGACTCTTCGCCACCACCCACACCCAGCTTCCCGCCCTATGACGTTCGGACACTTCACTTCGTGGCCTGCGGACGACCGTGGCTACTACACTGGCGTGGAGTACACACCCACAGAAGTTGTTAAGCCTACGTTCGTACACCCACAGAAATTGTTAAGCCTTGTTAACCCACAGAAGTTGTTAAGCCTTCCACAGAACATCTCTTGCATATGATGCGCGGTGCTAAAATTCTTAAGAAGCCCAATGGTTTTTGGAGATTTCGGCGTGCGCGCGCGAAGAAAAAACGAATGTGTCCCGCATGGTATATTTGACAGGGATGATGGCCCTGGCAGGTGCGCAACCGTTGTCGCAGAAGTTCGAAAAAGTTGCTCGCAAAAGCCCGTTTGACAGAAATGTTTAAAAAAGTGTTGGTTTTCCTACGAATCCGCAAGAGCGCGCGGGATGAGATTTTGACATTTTTTGTTGAGAAACCATTGGTTTTTTTGATGTTTTTATGTTAAAATCGCTGCGAACACTAAGTTTTGGAAGGATTTCGTCTTGCGCGCGCGAATGTCCACTTTACCTTATTTTTTGCAAGGGATTCTTGAAATTTGATTATATTAGAACAAGAAATGTCATTTTATAGTGTTTTTTTGCAAGGGAAAACGGATTACAACAAAACAACCGGATCTTGACACATCGTATTACCTGAGGCTTCCTCACGAAAATGATGAAAATGTAGCTGCGGCCTAGGCGGCGCAGGGGGGGCGCGCACCAGGGGGCCCAACAATAATTATTCTTTAGAATTAATAATGTTCAACAACAACAACAACAACAACAACAACAGCAACAACAACATCAACAACAACGACAACAACAACAGCAACAACAACAACAACAACAACACCAACACCATCAACAACAACACCAACAGCAACAGCAACAGCAACAGCAACAACGACAATAACAACAGCAACAGCAACAACAACAACAGCAGCAACAATAACAACAACAGCAACAACAACAAACAACTGCAACAATAACCATCATCGCCAAATCCCACTTTAGCCACGCACCGAGGGACAGTGAATGACCGTTCGGCCCCCTCACTCTGATGAGCGTACAAATTGGGGGCCAATGGGGATACCTGATGCGGTAACACGGAGCATGCGGAGAGACGGGGTCAAGGGATTTGATGACGGAGTGCAATAAGCAGTGACAGGATGAGAGGGGGAAGGGTGGCACGGATGACGAGTTTGAGAAGAAACGCGGTGGACAAGGATATCACTGGGAGGGAAGGGGGGGCCACGAGGACCATGACTGCGGGAAAGGAACGGAACATGTTGGGAGACAGAATGGCGACGAGGGAAACGACGAATAGCGAGGATGTGGTAAAGAAGGGGCCCAACAACTCACCCTCCCCTCCTATCTCGCCGCCCCTCCTCCATCATGATCTCCTCCTCCCTCCCCTCCTCCTCTTCCTAATCCTCCTCCTCCTCCCTCCCCTCGTCCTCCTCCTAATAGTCCTCCTCCTCCTCCTCCCCCTCCTCCTCCTACATCCTCCCTGGTACTGCTACCTCCTCGCCATCACCATTGGCCCAATGTGGGTTCGATGTTGTTTCCCATTATGGATGGGGATATAAACTTCAGTCCCAGGCTCAAGCCAATCCGTCTGGCTCGGAGTCCTCGCCATCCCTCTGGGGGCGCTCGTATGCTGTGATATCGGCGCCGCCTGGCATGACTCTGTACGCATGCCTCGCTGCGCGGCGGGCTGCATGTGGGAGGGCTACAAGCATGTGAAGCGGGGCTTTGTGGGGAATGTTGCGGGCCAGCGCTTCTGGGCCCCAATCCAACCACGCCCAGATCGCGCCCATGGGGCGGCCCTGCGCGGCATTCCCATCCCGAGCCCTGCTGGTGCGGGTGAGCCTGCACGGCTTCCCTCCGATCCTAGGGCACACGTTGCACGATGCCTCGAAACGTTCGTACCGTGCATAGTACTTCACTGTGCCGTGCGGGTGAATGAAAAACGCATCTGCGTGCCCGCGATCTGCAAGGCCAACTGCGGGCCCTGGCGGAGGCGGGGGTGGAGGGGGCGGCCCTTCTGGCGACCCCCCCCCAGGCGGCGGCGCATCAGGAGGCGGGTCATTGGAGCCAGACCCCTGGCTTCCCCCAGCACCGCCACCGCCATCACCCCCATGAGGTTCGTGAGGGCCAACACCGTCTCCGCCGTCGTCGCTGACCACGTGCACGTCGCCCTCGTCGCCAGCCAGGGGCTCAGAATCACCGCCATCCGATAGAGAAAGAAAATCCCACCAGAAATCATCATCGAGAGATGCTGGTCCATCCTCGTGAACAAACGCGTCGACCAACGCGCGATGCTGGCATTGCCCCCCTCGGCTGCGGCGGCAAGTTCGAATGCCTCGGGGATGCGGGGCCACTTCGAGCTTGCGCGCAGACAGCGGGCATATGCCAGAACACGTTGGTCGACGCATTCGGCGCCTCGGATGTCCTCGCTGTCCGCTTCAGCGGACGCCTCGTCGCTGCCCACGTCGTGCTCGAAATGGTCGCCCTCCTCGTCGCTCGCGCCGTCCCCGAACTCGTGGTCGTCGCCCTTGTCGTCCAGGTGCCCTGCATCATCTGCATCTCCATCGCCAAGCCCGTCCGTGTCGCCATGCATCCCACTAATGGGCTTCGTTGGGTCCCAGAACGGTAACGGGACAGGCTCGGTAACTAACCTCTTAACCAGTACGTCTCCTGGGCGAAAGTTGTCAACGATGCGCCCGCCCTCGCAAAGGACGTAGAACTCACGCGCCCACGAAACATCCCGTGATAACGTGGCGAACGCGTCCCAGTCAACCAGCTTGGAGTCGGTAGCCTTGGCAGAACAACTAGTCGCATATCCCAATCTCGCCGCGGACCCACTACCCCCCCACTGGGCGCATCAACAAAACATGATGCGATGAGTCGCCATTTTGAAACGACATTCCCGACTCGCACCAGACACATAAACAATACGACCTCTCGGGTGGGGGCTCGGGGATTTGCGGGCGTGGTGGGATTTGCGACCAGCGCGCTGCAACCTTGAGCAACACCTCCTCTACGCCAGAGCGCTCCTCCGCAGAGCAGAAGTCGAGGACGCGGTAGGTGCCCCTGAAGGGGTTCAGGCTGTGGGCGCTGATGTGCCACCACACGTCCAGGACAGGCTGCGATTGCTCGCCGCACGCAGCGCGCCAAGGCGACTCCTCGAGCGGCGACTCGCCGACCAAGTGCAAGAACAGCTTTCGGCTGGCAAGAAGGTCTGCTCCCTCAGTGTTCTTCCTCGTTGGTAATTTAAGTAAGGCGTGGAAGCGAGCACGTAACTTGAGCAATCGCGTGCCTGCTGGGCCACACAAGCACCTGCCAACGGTATAGCACGGGGGCTTGATGGGCGCCTTCGGGGCCTTGCCGATGGGGCGGCACTCCTGATGCATGATCGGCTTGTGCAGCGATGTCCAAAACTCTTCCAAATACTTGTTCAGGTTCGAGGTGCTGGTAGAGTTCGACACCACTGCCGCGCTCGCGGCGGAGAGCTCGCACGGGTGCTTGACGGTGTAGACGTGTTGACGGCAGTTCGGAACCGCATCGATGGACTCCTTGCAGATCTCAAGGCCAGGCACGGTCTCGTAGAGCGTCTTCTCGGCGTCGATTTTCTGAATGCGTTGCCATTCGGTCAGGCACTTGAACGAGTCCTCATCGCACTTCTTCAGTGCCCTCAATTCAGACCGCAAAGTTGCACGAGCAGACTTGGAAATCTCTTTGAGGTCGAACTCCTCGGCGTATGACCGTCCAACCACAGCGCTGGCGATGGCGCTGTCACACAAGACTGCGGTGTCAACCACGGGGGCCTCGGACTGAATGGCGACGGCCCTCGACGCAAGGCCTTCCAGACGTTGCCTGTGCAGCGCGCGTTGGACGTCCTTGGCCCTGAGACCAAACGAGCTGCCAACTGCTGTACCATTAGCGCCATCCCGCCACTGCTCAGTAGCATGTTTGCCTACCACTCGAAGGTCGGCCAGTTCGGCTTCTGGTAGTTCACGGTACCTCCTCCCCAATTCTCGCAGGTCTGGACGCCCAGTCGAGTTGGCGCTCTCGCGCCGAACGAAAGCCCTCCAGGCTCCGCCGCCACCGCGCTTGCTCGACTGGCCACTGCCGTCATCATCTGGGTCGCAAGGGCCGCCAAGGTTGATGTGATGCGGCTCGCAGGTCGACTCCCACTCCTTCCCGAAACGCCTTGCCCTGTCCAGCATGTGTTCTGCACTGAGCTCCGCGTGGCCCTCAGCGTGCGTCTGGTTGCCCTTGGCGAAGAGCCGCCGTCGCACTGCAGAGTGGGTTGCCTCCACAGGTGCGATGTTCACCCCTGCTAAGTACGCATGGAGACGCAACCCTGCCCGAGCCACATCGCCGTCAACGAAATCGGGGTCCTCGCGGTATCTCTCCAGGAATGCCCAGGACCAATCGTCGTACATGCAGGGGGGGAAACAAGTGATGTCTGAGGATTGGGCGCCGCCTAAGAGACGAAACATCTTCATCGGGAACGTGCTGTGGTGCAAGTCAAGGGTCTCCTGGATGAGGCAGTCTGCTGCTGAAAGGAGCCTGAACGCAAAGCCTCGGAGACTGAGCGTCTGTCTCTCGGGCGCGATCAAGTCGACCCAAAGAGCAGGGTGGTCCATGAGAAGCTTGACCCGAAGGTGGAAGGACGCCTCGAACTGTCCCATGGCGCTCTCGACGATTGGATACGCGCGCCCCTCTCCAGGTACACCCTCATTGGTACAACTCTGGGCAGCTGCAGCTTCCTGGCGATCTGCGTACGGAACTCCGCAATGTTCGAGGTGTTGCTTCAAGAGGTTTCGGAGCGGCTCCATAGTCTGACGGATCACCAGGGCACATCCCAAAGGGTCGCTTTGCAAGAATGTCGTAGCCAAGCGGCGATGCAGCGCGTGCTCTTCTCGATGCGCATTTGCCCGAGCTTGTTTGGAACTATCGTGCTTGTCGGCGTCGGGCTTGGGCACATTGGCGTCGCCCGAGCTGTCATACATGGGGGCGTCCATCACCGCGGCCAGGTGGAGGAGAGAAGCAGCTGTGTCATGCGGCACCGTCGGCGCGTTTGCGCCATCAAACTGCGAGGCAGCAAGGTCGCGCGCCTCTCGGCACCAGCGTTCCCACGCGGCCGATGCCAAGCCGTGGCACCCCTCCAGCAAGCAGAACTCGTCCCACGCTGAGTCGCTCCTGGTCCACTTGCTTCGATTGTATACTGTGAAGCGTGCCCCCACGAGGCATCTCGTCAACGACTCCGAGATGACCTCCTTCACGTAGTCCTCGTCGTGCGTGGCGTTCTCTGGTAAGTACACCTCCACGCAGTCCCTCTTGCGCCAGTCACCGTTGGGGAGGTACGCAAGCGAAAGCCTGCGGATAAGGACGCGGCTTCCACGAGAGCAACACAAGCGGAGAAGGTGACGACGATGTCGCACTGCCTCTTCGGGCGGGCGCCCTCGCCTGAGAAGACACGGTGGCTGCAACACCTGTGCTGGTCCGTCCCCCCCCCAGAGGGTACGTTTGCATTCAAGTATACTATGTGCGGCATGCGTGGGCATTGGTATGGACACGATCACCCTCACCAAAAACAAAACATCAAGAACAGCTCAAACAATGAGGCTGGGACCCAAACCTACAGCTGAAAACAAAGCCTGCTGGACGGGAAGGGGGGCCAGAATCGATGGCTCGGTCGGGGCCACGCGACGGTCAACGGGGAGCCTGCACAAGCTTTACAGGCACCGATCGCCGAAACTGCATGCGAGCCTTCACGGCCTTCTTGACGCACATGGCGAACCTCGTGAACCCCGTGCCCTCGTTGATGGAAAGAGCCAAATGTATTTGCCCCGAGATGAGGGCATCGCACAGCTTGAAAGTTTTTTTGTGGGCCAAGGCAACCAAGTGCACCTCGCAGAAGATGTGCAAACGCTGCCAGCCACCAGCAACCTCGTTCAGGTCCTTGAGGTACGCCCTCTCTGCCTTCTCGTTGGAAGCGGCCTTGTCAAGGCATGTCAACCTCGTCTTGCTCTTGAACTTTTCGCAGAATTGTGTGATGCTGCTCCGTTGGCACGTGGCCTCGCGCAGGACTTCCCCAGTGGTCCTGTCAAGAAGTTGAAGCCAAGTGCTAGAACGACCCCAGCAAGCAGCGAGCTGACCATCTCGTCTGCGGAAAAGTACTCCCCACGAATCTCTTGATTGCAATATTTTGGCCGCCGTCTTCTCTCTTCCAGACATCACTGGCATCCCTGGCATGGTCAGGGCCAGGGAAGTCGATGCCTCCGCAGGGTTGTGGGTGTGCTGGATGTTGTGATCATTCTGCCGCTGGAGGCCAAGCTTGAGCGGCGTCTCGTCGTTCATGCTGGCGTCGATGTACACCAGTAGGTCGCAATCGTGCAAAGTTGTAGCCAACGTCGACTCCACGGCGAATCGAACACCCCTGTCGACGTGCACGACCATGCTCGCAGTGCGGTACAACGTGGACAAGATATTCTTACGGTCTACCCCGAGGTTCGCAGCCAAAGAAACCTTGGAAGATACCCTGAAATCGACGTTGGCTCGGGAGCCGCTCTGCGCCAAGTAATGTCTCGCGACTTTGGTAGTTGTCTCATCGCGACCTGCATTGTCCATGCGAATGTTCTGGATGACCTCCCGCACGCATGGTTCGAGAGGCCACTGTGTGCGAAGGCGGATGTCCATCTCCTGCACCCTGCTGATGGTCTCTGCTGGTACTGCCGGCGGAGGCGCAACGGCCATGGCTAGATCAGCAGGCCGTGGAACCACCAACGGGCGATCCCGTTCGCCATCACGTTTTGCAGCCTTGCACTCTCTTGCGTGCTTCAGTATGTCGTGCCTGTCACGAGTGGGTGGATGCTCTATGCCAACAACGCCAGCATCTCTCAAAGCTTCCTGGAACAAAGCACTTCTCCGAAATCGCCGTGGGCGCTTCCCAGGATGCTCTGCGTCGTGCTCGGCGCTGGGCTCGATCAGGAGGCCGCCCCACGGCACGTCGTCGTCGGCGTCGATCGGGACAGCCGCGTCTCCGTCCAGGTGGCTCTCTGGGCGCTGATCACAGCGACTCTCTTGCAGCTCCTGTGCTGCAATCGACCATGGATCGTCGCCCATGCAAGGGCGGAATATGGAAGGATATGGAAGGAGGCAACTCCGAACAGCCACCGACAGCCACCGACGCGGCGAGTATGGCAATCATATTGCCGTGCACAACAAAGGGCCGCGCGGCCAGCGCGACGTTGGGCAAAAATGGCGGCGGCAGGATCGAGAGATCAGGCTTTCATCATTGCGTGTGTGTGTGCGTGCGTGCGTGCGTGTGCGTGTGTGTGTGTGTGGTGGCGTGTGTGTGTGCGTGTGTGTTTGTGTGTGTGTGGTGGCGTGTGTGTGTGTGTGTGTTTTTGTGTGTGTGTGTGTGCGTGCGTGTGTGTGTGTGTGTGTCGTGATGGTGGCGGTGGGGAAACAGGACTGCTGCACGTGCCGTTCAGGCGCCTGCAACAGTGGCCGCGCGCGGCTCTTCCAGGGGCTCTTCCAATGCAGCGGCGCAGCAGTTGGGGCATGAATGCCCACGGCACGAAACTGTCGTCGTTGCCGTCGTTCTCCCAAGAGCGCGCCAAGGGGGCCCAGGAGGCCGCCGAGAGGGCCCGAAGGGGCTTCGAGCCAGCCCAAGATCGCCCCAAGACGCACAATATGGACTCATGACGGCCCAGGATTCCTCCAATACGGCCCACGAGGGCCCCAAGAGGAGCTTTCAGGGGGCACGAATAACATCGCCCCAACCCCTTAAGGGCACGCATATGTTTACCGTGCGCCCCGTTTCGGTCTTCAATGCAAAGGAATGCCCCCAAACCCATGTGTCCACAGATTTGTTTCCTGTTCGGGGCCTCTCTTGGGGCCGCATTGGGGGCGCATGTTGGGGCCCACGTGCACCCATCGCGGGCATCGCCCGCCCGCGCGCATTGCAATGCATCCCCCCCAAAATGATACAAGGGACGCCCTACGAGGCGTCGGTCGGAAACATTGGTTTTGGGGGTCTTCCCATCGCACCTCCGCCACCAGCACCCACCCACCCCCTGCACACGCCGTCGCCCCTCCTCCCTCCCACCCCCCCCCCCGCGCGCACACACGCGCA
>CAUYUJ010022601.1:10000-47047 GCA_963575745.1 Prorocentrum cordatum | reverse complement strand
CCCCCCTCGTTCTCTCCTTGCCCTCCGCCTGCCGCCCGCCCGGTCGAGCTGTCGTTCGCGCGCGCGCGACCGACGCCTTTTCCGCGGCCGCGCGCGCGCCGCGACCCACCCGCGACCAGCTTGCGACCGACCCCGCATCTTTCAGCGCCCCCACTCGCCATGACCTCGGGGGAAGGAGGGGGGGGGGGGGGGGGCGAAGAGGAAGGGGGGGGGGGCGGGGGGGGAAGAAGATCCTCGTCGTCGATCCACCCGGCGGGGCGCGTCGGAGCCCGATTCGATGGCCTCGGCCGCGCCGTCGCTGCCCTCGCCGCTCGTGACCCAGCTGTCATCGAGGGGCCTCGGGGGGCCGAGCGGCAATCGATCGACCCATCGATCGACCGATCGCCCTTCGGATCGGGGGTCCTTGGGGGGGCCCTTTGGGCCCGATCGATCGGTCAGTCGACCATCGATGGCGCTGCCTAAGCTCCAGGCTGCGGCTGCGGCAGCCACGCGAAATGGGCGCGGTGGGCGCATGCGAACGCAGCCGCTGTAGCCTTCGGGGGGGCTCCCTGTAGGGCCACGTAACGTGTGAGGGATGTGCCGAAATGAGTGCGGTGGGCGCAAGCGAACGCAGCCGCGGGAAACTTCGGTGGGCTGCGGCTGCGGCAGCCACGCGAAATGGGCGCGGTGGGCGCATGCGAACGCAGCCGCTGTAGCCTTCGGGGGGGCTCCCTGTAGGGCCACGTAACGTGTGAGGGATGTGCCGAAATGAGTGCGGTGGGCGCAAGCGAACGCAGCCGCGGGAAACTTCGGTGGGGCTCCCAATGGGGCCACAAAGCGTGTGAGGAGTGTACCGAATTGAGTGCGGTGGGCGCATGCGAACGCAGTCATTGTGGCCTTCGGTGGAGCTCCCTGTGGGGTCACGATGCGTGCGAAGGGTCTGCCGAAATGGGTGCGGTGGGCGCCTGCGAACGCAGCCACAGGGGCCTTCGGTGGAGCTCCCTGTGGGGCCACGAGACGTGTGAGGGGCATGTCGGAGCGGGTGCGGTGGGCGTATGCGAACGCAGCTACTGGGGCGTTCGGTGGAGCTCCCTGTGGGGCCACGAAACATGTGAGGGGTCTGCCAGAATGGGTGCGATGGGCGCGTGCGAACGCAGCAACTGAGGCCTTCGGTGGGGCTCCCTATGGGGCCACAAAGCGCGTGAGGAGTGTACCAAACTGGGTGCGGTGGGCGCACGCGAACGCAGCCATTGAGGCCGTCGGTGGAGCTCCATGTGGGGCCACGCGACGTGTGAGGGGTCTGCCGAAAAGGGCGCGGTGGGCGCGTGCGAACGCAACTAGTGGGGCGTTCGGTGGGGCTCCCTGTGGGGCCACGAAACGTGTGAGGGGTATGCTGGAGTGGGTGCGGTGGGCGTATGCGAGCGCAGCTACTGGGGCCTTCGGTGGAGCTCCCTGTGGGGCCACGAAAAATGTGAGGGGTCTGCCGAAATGGGTGCGGTGGGCGCGTGCGAACACAGCCACTGAGGCCTTCGGTGGAGCTCCTTATGGGGCCACGAAGCGTTTGAGGGGTGTACCGGCATGGGTGCAGTGGGCGCATGCGAACGCAACCATTGTGGCCTTCGGTGGAGCTCCCTGGGGCCACCGACCGTGTGACGGGTGTGCCGAAATGGGCGCGGTGGGCGCGTGCGAACGCAACTACTGGGGCGTTCGGTGGGGCTCCCTGTGGGGCCACGAAACGTGTGAGGGGTATGCTGGAGTGGGTGCGGTGGGCGCATGCAAGCGCAGCCGCTGGGGTTTTCGGTGAAGCTCCCTGTGGGGCCACGAAACATGTGATGGGGTGTGCCGACATGGGTGCGGTGGGCGCACGCGAACGCAGCTACTGGGGCCTTCGGTGAAGTTCCCTGTGGGGCCACGAAACGTGTGAGGGGTCTGCCGAAATGGAGAGGAGAGGAGGGGAGAGGAGGGAGGGCGGCGCTCCTGTGGGAGGAGGGAAAAGGAGGGGGAGGAGAGAGGAAGAGTGACGCGGGGCACTGTCTCTTCAAAACGAGTGCTGCTGATGGGGAAATGGAGGGGGGGCATCGGGAGGAAGGACGCGGGCGCTGTCTGGTCAGAACGAGGACCCAACACCACAGGATGGTTGGGAAAAACGAATTGGGGGGGTTCGGATGTTTCCCGGAGGGTTTTGACAAATACTGTTTTTTGTTTTATCGCGGGGCCCCAGGCCCATGAAAAACCAACCCAACAACAGAAATGGTGGGCCGCAAGGTATAACAAATAGTTTTGATTTTAAGCGCGGGGCCCCAGGTCGGGATTTAAATAAAACTCTGAAGGGTTCTCTCTTGCAGCGGGATGCTGTTAAGTACTGGGTGTTGCGTTGGGGACGGAGGTTGTTGAATACCCGATATTGTGTTGGAGACGGACGCTGTTGAGTACTGGGGGTTGCAAGAACGCGGAAGCACGGCGAACAGGCGGCGGGGATCGGGCGGGATTTGAAATGACCTCCTAAGGATTGGAGACGGACGTTGTTGAGCACTGGGTGTTGTGGTGAACGCGGAAGCAAGGCAAACGGGCGGCGGGGGGCGGGCGGGCGGCGGGCGGACAGTCGGCTGGCGGATCGGAATTTGACCAGAACTCCAAAGGAGTCTCTCTTGCATCAAGATGCTGTTGAGTACTGGGTGTTGTGTTGGAGACGGGAACTGTCGAGCACTGGGTGTTGTATTGGAGACGGACGCTGTTGAATTCTGGGTGTTGTGTTGAACGCGGAAGCACGGCGGGCGGGCGATGGGGGGCGGGCGGCGGACGGGCGGCGGGCGGGCGGCGGTCGGTCGGGAGGCGGGCATGCGCAATGGGAGTTTAGAAAAACTACTAAGGATTCTCTCTTGCAACGGGATGCTGTTGAATACCAAGTGTTGCGTTGGAAACGGAAGCTGTTGAGCACCCGGTAGTTAGTGTGTTGGAGACGGACGCTATTGAGTACTGGGTGTTGTGTTCAACGCGGAAGCACGGGTCCTCCGCCTCCTCCTCCTCCTCCTTCCACCCCCTTCATGCAGAGAGCCTTTAAGCGTCTTCGAGGCCTGTAAGGGTTGGGTCGGGCATGTCCCCCTACAGGCAGATTTTGGATGAAAAAGAAAAAGTATGAAGAACAAACATCAAAATAATCAAACAATCATCAAAAAATCGTCCCCAGACTATTTCGAAACTATTTTTGTATGTTCCTGCTGTGGAGGGGCACGCCCGACTTAGTGTCAGGGGCCGCTTGGAGTGCCTTGGGGGCCACCTTGGGCGCCTCTCAGCGGCCGTTTTGGAGCATCTTTTTGGGCCTCTCAGGGGCCTCTTGGGGGCCCTCCTGGGAGCCTCTGGGGGCGGGAGCCTTGGATCTTCGGTCGGTACCCCCCCTCTGAGGATCCTCCTGGGACCGTCTTCGGACCCTCTTGGGCCGTCTTGGGCGCCTCTTGGGCCGTCTTGGGCTGTCTTGGGCCAGCGTGGGGCGGTCTTGGGGGCCTCTTGGGCCGTCCTGGGGCGGTCTTGAGGGCCTCTCGGACCGCCTTGGAGCGTCGGAAACTAGAACAAGCCAAAAAACAGAAAACATTGAACAACCAACGGGGAAAAAGGGTTTTTGCCTGTTGGAGCCCTCTTGGGAACGTTTTTATTCGACGCAAGTACGCCCCCACATCTGATCAGTGGACCGCCCGTTCCTGCGAGGCGGTCGCCAGACATCAATGGCCATCAGGGCCAAGAAGGAGGGAGGGGGGAGGAGAGGCCGAGGCAAAAGAGGGGGGGAGGAGGCGGAGGCAGAGAAGTGCAACACTGATGCCCAAGTTGATGTGTGAAAAGGCTGCGTGTGCTTGACGTGACCGGCACTTGACGTGACCGATCGATTATAGTGGAGCGCTGTCGCTCTTCATAACGAGCATCAACCTACACATCATAAAGCATGCTTGACCAGGCCGAGCGGCCCCGGCCCCACCCTCTTGCCGCTAGGGCGCCCCAGGGCTGGCCCTCACAAAAAAAACAGCCATCAAGCCGACTTCATCAAAAAAGGGGCCATCTCGCAGATGGCCCAAGTGCCAGAGAAGAGCAAAGGAAATTGTGGGGCGCGCCGTGGCTCTCCGAGCCAGGCAGCGAAACAAGCAAGTGCAAGAGTGGGCCCATGCTGCACATGGCCCAGGCGCCGGAACGCTCAAGGCATTCACAGCATGAAAGTCCTCCTGGATGGGGTCCAAGTAGATGGGGTCGGAGGATCTCCCAGCATCGCCGATACATCGGCGATGCATCGCCGATGCATCGGCGATGCATCGGCCATGCACTGGCGACGTCTGCGATGCATCGGCGACGTCGGCGTGGAGAAGATCGGACCCCACATCGAGCCGCATCACTGATGCATCGGTGATGCGGCAAAATCCCCGACCCCATCTACGCCGACCCCATCTAGGAGGCCTAGACGCATGTGGCTCGAGGCTGGCTTTGAGTATGCCACCCTCCTGCCCTCTCTCCCCCCCCGCCCCTGGTGCAAGCACCTCCTCAAAGAGTATCTCGCCGGTGCGACGGCCTGTTGTGCCGAAGTCGCTGCCAGGGAGATGCGGTGAGTCTTCACTTCGGTCGGGCGTGTCCCCCTTCAGGCGGATTTTGTATGACAAATAAAATATACTCAACAAATACTAAAAAAACAAAATACTAACAAATCGTCGCCATACTACTTTTGCCTATTATTGAATATTTCTCCTGTAAAGGGACAGACCCGATTTCATGCCAAGGAGATGCGGTGCGCCCGAGTGTTCCTGAACTCGAGAAGTGGCAAACGAGGCAGGCGGTGGACAGCGGACGCAGTGTGCCCTCCCCCATCTCCCAGTTCCCCCACACCATGGAGCCCTCGTGGGAACGGTCTTGGGGCTTTCTCGTAGGGTGTCCAATGCTTCTTGAGCTGTCTGGAGGCCATCTTGGGCGTTTGGAATGCATCGTTCGACGGCTCTGGGGCCCTCTTGGGCCTCTTTGCGACCTCTTGGGGCCCTTTCCGCCAATTCAAGGGTCTTGGAAGCAATCTGGGGCCCCGGTCCCCCCATGGAGGGTTGAGGCAGCTGTTTTCGGGCCCCGGGCCTGCCCCCCCCCGCGATACATACACATATATATATATATATATATATATATATGTATGTATATGTATATATGTGTATATACACATCCATATACATCTATACATCTATATATATATATGCGTATGCCTGTCTGTCTGTCTGTCTGTCTGTCTGCCTGTCCGTCTGTTTGTACGCATGTATATACATATAGATACAACTATAGATAGCTCAGTACATATATATATATATATACTCATACATACAGGTATATAAGTAGATCTGGATAAGACACCCCGGCTTCAACATCGAGCGCCACCTCGGGGAGGATTCTCGCGAGTTCCGCTGCCTTCGGAGGCCGAAAACCACGAGGGGGGGAGGAGAGGAGGCGGCGGCGGGCCTACGGCGTCGGGATCGAGGCTCTCAAGAAATTCCCAAACGGCGCCAAGATGCTTGAAAAATGCATGAAATAATGCCCAAAGAGTCCCGCAAGAGGCCCCAAGAGGTTTCAGAACTCTCTGCGGACAGCTTCCAGGAGGCACACCGAGATGTCCATGCATGTATGCAAGAACTCCGCGCGGACCTCCGAGTGGTTATGTTTATGTCATTTTTCGTTCCCCGAATTCAACCTTAGAGTCTAAGGGCGGGGCATGGCCCACGCGCTCGCCCTTGGGGGGTGCGAGCAGGCGGGGCGCTCGCCTGCGCAGCAGGTCGCGGGCACTCCAGCGGGGCGGCGGGCCGTCGCGGCCGCCACCGCGCAAAGGGGGGGCGAGCGACAGGAGCCTGGCGCATAGTTGGCCGTCAAATGCCGCGAAGGCAGAGAAGCCACCCCGAGGATAGCCAGGGCTCGAGTTCAACCGTGTTTTCCGTGGTCGTTTTGTGTTCGTCGTCCCTAGTTCTGCCTCCGTTCCACACCTGCTGCAAAACGGAGTCAAAACGAAACCGGTCCACGAAATTGCCAAAACACCGTTTAGCTCGAGCCCCGAGGATAACCACCCCGACACCGACGCCGTTTAGGAAACGCAGCCAGGGGAAGGAATCGAAGAGGGCAGGGCCGTTTCGTACACGCCCAAAGTTGTTGAATAAACGTCAATTGTCGGGTCCGGATGTTGCGGATTTTCTGTTGTGGAAATTTTAGAAGAGTCGCCAATCGCGCGCTCTTCCGCCCACGCGTCCCGCAGGATGCACGGCTTAGTGGTGGTGGTGTCGGGTCCGGGTGGTTTTTCCTCCCTTGAATGTCAGCCGTGCGTCTGGATTAGGTGTCCGCGCACCTCATCAGCAAGATCGCCAGGCTGTATTTGATAGTAAGCACGATGTAGCCGTAGATGCCGAACTCATGGATCACTACCCTCCATGACAGCCACATCAGGAAGTGGGCGAATGTCATGGTCAGAATGCTCAGGACGGCCATACGGGCGAGGGCCACACCAGGCTTGCACCACATTGCGAAGGACCTCATGACCACATTGAAGAAGAGCGGGTTGAACAAAAACACCAAGGACATCTGCTGAAGCATCAGCCTCCAAGCGAAGACGCCCTCGCCCGCTCTGTAATGCCATGCGACCCTGCCGACCATGTCCCACAAAATGGGTGGCCCGATGCAAGCAACGAGGTAGCGGTACGGAATGCGGGCATGCCTGACCGTGTGGCTCAGCAGCTCCTCTCGGGCGAATCTATCGAATCTGTCCACGTCGCCAAACCAATCGATCACGGTTGCTCTGATGAGTTCCCTGTCGCACGGCATGGCATTATGCGTCTCGGGGTGCTGATGGCCGTTGCTGCAGCAGAAGCACTCTGCGTGTTCAAGGGAAAAGGTCACCAGCTGTTCCTCCTGCTCGACGAAGGCGCAGACATGCCGCGCAAGAAAGGGGGACACGACTGAGCCAATCATGCAGAGGGTCATTGAGAAGGGAACCACTCGCAACGCAATCTCCTGAGGTGGTAACGCCCTGAACATCGACGGGAGATCGTCAGCGCCTATCAAGAGACAACGGGTGGCAAACTTGAAGGCCGTCAAGCCGACAAACAAGATGGCGAGTACGCCTCCGTACATGGAGGGCAGCACCAGCAGCGCGTTATCCGAGGCATGCTCCCGATCCGACTGCCGTCTCAGGTGCGCCGCAAACTCGAAGACACACCAAAGCCGCCGGAAGTACGTTTTGTCCCAGAGAACCAGCACAGTCCTCGACATCCTCAGATAGTAGGCGAGGCTCAGGATGCCGTTCCGTTTCGCTGTATCGTCGTCCTGAGGAATGCACGCCCTGTCCAGAAACACGCGCTGCCGACTCGGCCACGCAACCAACACCACCAGAGTTACGCACAGCCCTGCTGCCATGCACGGAAGGCCTGCGCGATAGCCACTCACTGACATCTGTGCCGGAGCCACCTCTGCTTGCAACAGCAAGGCAGTGACCGTGGCCGCGGCAACACCCGCCAGGAAGGCCTGCCAACAGTTGTAATAGATCAGCAAACTGCTGCAATTCATTAACGGCGACGCGTGCCGGCTGTACGACCAGAACTGGTCGTACCGGTCGACCTCCCGGGAGAGCCTGTACTCGTCTCCGCAGCTGCGGAAGACGTTGCTGAGGAGCATCATCCCATTGTTTGCAGGGATCGCGTGCATCCTGGCGTAGGAGCCGGCGGCCGGCTCCATCGAGAGCCTCCGCGGCCTCGCCTGCCCGAGGCACTCTGGGACCGGCCGCGGCAGGACGTGGCCCTCGCAGCGCCCGACCATGATGGCCCCCGGCGCGTCAGGCTGGTCTCCTGCTCCTGCCTCGCAGACATCGGGCTGGGCGTCAGCGCCCGGGGGCGACAAGGCAACCTCTGGTGGGCCCAGCCTCGACATCTCAAGGGCACTCAATGGCTCAAGGCCTGGCGCCACCCTGGAGCCAAAATGGCCGCGAAACTGGTCAGCACGTGGTCTTCGGACGCTCATTTTCGGAGGTCCTCGGACGTCGTCCTCGGGGGGTGGTGGAGGCTTCCCACTAGGGCAACAACCTTCGCGCTTCGCGCTCCGCGAAGCGCGATTCTTTTCGAGCTTTTGCGCCGCCCCCCTCCCTGGAACAGGATGAGGGACTCGCGCCTCGCTCTGAAATCGCCCAGAGCGCTGTGCATCGCCCATACCAAAAAGGAACTGGAAACGCCATAAGAACCATTTCTAGCAGGTCCGCGCAGACCTCCCGCATCGGCGCTGGACCACCCTCCCTGGCGCGCGCAGCGCGCCAGGTGCGGCGCTGGAGGCGCCACCAGGATGGCCCAGCGCCGATCCACGAAATCCGCACGGACCTCCGAAACAGTTTGGTTAGGTCGTCGCTGTTCTGTCAAGCGTTGTGCGCCACTCCCCGTCGAGCGAGGCCGACGCGCAGGCGGTGCTTGGAAGCTCGGCTGCGGAGCTCTTCGGACGCCGCCCAGGGCGCGCTCTGCTCGCTCGCTCGCGCGGGCTGCGCGCTCGTCGCCCTTGGGGCTTTCGCGCAGCGGTAGCACGAAGCCAGGACAGGGACAGACTGGACAAGGGTTGACTCGGGCGCCGGGGCCTTCTCGGAGCGTCCCAGAAGGAACTGAAAGCGCTCTGGCCAGCTCTGAAGCGATGTATCCTTGTCCTGGCTCCGCCCCGGGCAAGCTGGAAGCCTCGCAAGTGGCGGTCCTGAAGTCATGCGCTCAGAAATGTTGCCATCTCTCGGGGCACCTTTTTTGGCCGCCCCTGTTCAATAACCGCCGCCTGGCTCTGACCCTCCGCCGAGAGAACAGGAGGCAACTCCTCGATCCTTCGAAGGCGAAGCCTTTGCAGACTGAGCAACAGGCCGGGCCAGAGGACAACGACGGGTGTCACCCACAAGGGGCATGAGACAGACTGCTACAGCTTCCCAGCTGAGGTCCCGTCGGTCTCACCGCCCATCCTTTGATGCATTTCGCGGGACAAGCCTGGGGACAACCGCGAAGCACCGTGGGACTGGATCGGGACAACCACGCCACATACGTGGGACAACCGCGAAGCACCGCGGGACTGGCGGGGCAGGGGAACTTGTTGTACGACTTCGCCCCAACCTCGCGCACCTTCGCCTCGTCCACACGCGCGGCACGGATCGAAACCGACACCGGCTTCTCGGTTAGGGCGACTGCGCTCACACTCCTCAGCCTCAGATGCGCCCCAGAACGCAACTCTCGGCGGTGGACAAACCTCCCTTTAGTGAACCTCCCCTAAGCGAAAACGGCCTGGGACCGAAACCGACGGACCTGGACCCGCGAACATGACGGCCGCGACGCCCTCTCGAGAACCGAAAACGGCCGATTCCTTAGTCGACGTGTCAGGGTAGGAGGTCCATCAACCTCTGACACTCGGCCATCGAGCGAGAGGGGCGTGGCGAGAGGACGGGAGGGCGGACGAGGAGGGGGGAGGGAGCGAGAGGGCAGGCTGGAATGCAGGAAGCAGGGGTCGCGAGGCACAGGACGCGCGGGCAGATCCCTGAGCTGGCAGGGCCGACCTGCCGAGCCGGGCCACCCGTGTGGCGAGAAGACGGGAGGGGACGACGAGGAAGGGGCGGGGGGAGCGGGAGGGAAGGGGTGGAGCGAGAGGGGCGGAGGCTCGAGCGAGAACGCGGAGGGCGAGGAGGGAGCACGGCTCGCTCGCTCAACGGTGGGATGCAGTGCCTCGCCATCCAATTAGTGACGCGCGTGGATGGATTAACGATATTCCCACTGTCCTTATCTGCTATCTAGCGAAATCACAGCCAAGGGAACCTGCTTGGGATAATCAGCGGGGAAAGAACCTGTTGAGCTTGACTCTAATCCGACTTTGTGAAATGACTTAGGAGGTGTAGAATACATGGGAAATTAGGCAACCTTGAAATATCACAACTCTTAATGCCATTTTACTTATTCCGTTTGACTGAGTCTTGCACCGCAGCGAGTTTGGATCTAAGGTTGTCTTTTTTACGAAGCCCAAGGAGCTTGCATCTTTAGTTCGCTGTTGACACTGTGGAGGGGGAACAAAAAAGAGGGACGAGGGAGCCTCCGGCTCCCCCTCATCCTCCCTCTCCCCCGCCCCTCCCCCATCTCTCTCCTCCCCTACCCCTCCTTCTCCCTCTCCTCCTCTCTCTCCCCATCCCCGTCCCCCTCTCCTCCTCGTCCGCTTCCTCCCTCCCCCTCCCCGTTCCCGTTCCCGTCCGCCTTCTCCTCCTCTTCCTCCTCCTCCTCCTCCTCCTCCTCCTCCTCCTCCTCCTCATTCGTATCCTCTTCCTGGTGGGACTTCCTGACCTTCACCAGCACCGACATGCAAGGATGGGACAGCCTGAGTGCCCCACCCAACACACATACAAGGTTATGCCGACCCCCAAAGGCAGCAACACTACGCTACAATCCGCCTTCTCCTCCTCTTCCTCTTGCTCCTACACCTCCTCATCCTCATCCTTCTCCTCTGAGGCCCTGTGAGGCCGTCTTCGTGTCTGAAGGCAGAATTAGAGCCGTCTGAGGGGCCTCATGATGGGACATTGTGGGTTCTCGTGGGGCCGTCATGGGGCCCTCTTGGTGAACCTTGAGGCGGTTCTGTGCCATCTTGAGGCCGCCCTGGGCCCTCTTAAGGCCATCATCGGCCATCCGGGGCTCCTCGGGAACCCTACCGGGGGCCTCGTGGGGCTGGCCCAATCCATCTCGGGAGTCTTGAAAACTTCTTGGGGTCCGTTTGGGTCTTCTTTGGCTCGCCCTGGAAGAATTGTGTAACCCTTGCGCGTGATCCGTCCCCCCGCGCCCCGACCAAGAGGCCCCAGACACGGCCCCAAGAGGCCCCCAAGACGGCCCAAGAGGTCTCCAAGGCGCTCACGATGGCCTCCGAGACGGCCCAAGAGCCCTCCAAGAAGTCCTCCAAGAAGGCCCGAAAGGGTCAAAATGGCCTCCAGACGGCGCGTTATTCTATGCGTATCCGTTTGCCGTCGGCCGCAGCCGCCTCAACATTGAGATCGGGGGTCCGGCGGGGGACTCGAAGGCTGGCCTAGGCCTTCGCAGGAGGAGGAGGAGGAGGAGGAGGAGGAGGAGGAGGAGGAGGAGAAAGAGGGGGAGGGAGGAGCAGGAGGAGGAGGAGGAGGTGGTCTCTTGAAGGTTTTGGCTCCTCGTTGGCTCGCCCGAGGCCCTTGTCAAACCATCACAAGTCGAGAATGTCACAACTGCGGAAAACTCAAAGGATTCTTGGCATTTGGGGATGCCTTTGGCCGTTCGGGTGTCTTCCTGGGGGCTCATTAGTGCTGTCTGGGGGCGATTTGGGGGCCACCCTTGGACAATCGGTCTCCCTCCTGGCACCCCGGGCTGCTGCTCAGGCGTCGGGGAGAGCCGGAAGTACTCCCGAGGGGCTCCGCGCGCCAGGGGCGAAACCAGGTTACAACGAGGGCCATGGGCCCTGTGCGGGCCAGAACGGCCAGTTCTGGAAGTCAAAATGAGCCTCGATCTGAGGGAACGCGAGGGCCACACCAGGTTGCAACGAGCCCTGCGGGCCAGACTGGCAAACACTGGGGGGGGGCCACACCAGGTTGCAACCAGGGCCGGGCACCTGTCTGGGCCACACCGGCAGGGCCAAAAACGGTACCAACGAGGGCCGGACAACCCCTCCAGGTCACATCGGCTATGGCCTATGCTTCTCGGATATTTGTCTTTCTCTCTCTCCCTCTCTCTATATATATATATATATATATGCTATCGATATCCTCCACAATGCCGCCGGGCATGGAGTGCGCATGTGCTCGGATTCTTTGCCTCATCCTCTGAACTTCAATCCTGTCCTGAAGACCTTCGTAAAAGGTCCGGGGCCCAAACTCGCAAATCCCTTCGGGCTTCCCGCGTGCCGACTGGGATCCGCGCCACCTTCCCGCACGACGTCTTCGGGTCCAACAGGGTCTGGAGACGGGCCACGAGGGCCCCGCGAGGCCCCCAAGATGGTCCAAAACCGCCCCGAATCGCCGAAAGATCGCTCCAAGACGCCCAAGGAAGGTTGCGTCAAGATGGCCGAGGGATAACCGAGAAACGGCCCAAGAGGCCCCCGAGAGGCCTTCGAAGAGGCCCCGAAAAAAGGGCAACCAACGATCATTGATGTCCTCAGGCTCTTGACGGACTTGGTCGGTCTCGCTTTTTCTGTTTCCCAACCTGCCAAAGCGGCCAAGCAGAGTTTGAAGGGACTTGGGAGGCCCAACCAGCCGCTTCGCTTAAGGCGACGCCCGTATCCAACTCTGTTGTACCGAAGTAGCGATAGTCCCAGAAGTCGGAGGTCGTCGCGGGAGCGACGGGCAATCTCAAGCGAAGATGGTTTCGGTCTCGATGGCAAGTAGTGTGCCTCGCGATGAGGCGCAGTCGTATGTTGGCGGCCGGCCGCTTGAACACAAACGGTCGCGGACAAACGCTCGCTATCTGTCGCCTCTGCCCCTGCTCACTTTAGAGTCGTCGGGGGGGGAGACGAAACGTGAGTCCAACGCCGTTTTACAGCAAACGCTATGTGCACAAAATGCAGCAAGAGGCAGATTCGTAAGGAAAGCGAACCCGCACGCAAGTGCCCTTGCACGCACGTTGCCTTGCGAGCAGATCGGTGAACGAACGAGTGTTCCTCAAGCGGCCTCAGACGATGTAGTCTGGCCAGCCTGGTACGGAGTATGACGTTTCCATTCGTGCTTGGAGGATTGCATTCCTCCTATGACCTGTAGGAGCATATCTCTGTTAATGCTCCACCTTGCGTGACCGTCCGCAGTCATGTCGCGAGTGTCACACCACGGAATACTATGCACGGTACCTCGCTCTATCATCTGTCGCATCCAACTGATGTGTCCTAACAGTGTGCACTCGGTCGGCTTTGTTTGTTCAGGTCTTTGTTTCACACGGACTTGAAGACAGATTCAGCATCGAACCTTAATGCCCAGGCCACCCATCTCCAGTATGTCCTTTAACTGAGTGGGCGTCAGTGGTCCTGCGTGGAGTTCGTGCAGGGTAACGATCGTAGGATAGCAGACTTCCAAGTTGTGGGCTGCTGCTCGTGCTTCTGCAGAATAGCTCGAGCGGACTTGCAAGCGGCGGGGCTTGCAGTGCGCATCGACGACAGGCGCCCCAGTTGGCGCGTTTCCACGCCGTAGCAGGCTTGCCCGGCGAAAACCATAGCCTTCGACCTCGTCATCGGCATCTCCACTAAGACGTCGCCGCGCAGGTCAACTTCGCCCGTTGGGGTCATCGATCGGTAGACGATTTTCTTAGGGCAGGCCTTCAACTTCCTGGTCGGCGCGTTCAGTCGTCGCACCTGTATGACAATTTGTAGAGAGACCACATGTGCCATCAATCACCTTTGCGAGATTCATGCGTAAGCCAATGCGCCTCTGAGGCAGGTAAACATGCCAGTAACCATCTTGGATGCTTTGGCGTCAACATCTGCGCCTGTGAGTTCAGGATGTTGTATAGGACGGAGCTGTTTGATGTGTTCGTCTTGATCCATCCTAGCATTACTGTCCCCAACCTGGGTATCTCACAGCGCAAGTGGTACATGTGTCCTTGTTGAGTTTCTATGTGCCAAACGTGTCCTCGGCACAATTGACGCCCTTGTTCATGGCGTCCTCAGTGCTGGCCATGTTGATGCCATCAACAAGTCTGGCTGGGAGAAGGTGACTGCTTGTCTCGAACTCCTCGTCGTAACACGTGGGTCTGAGACCAAAGCCTCTCGTGGTCTTTCTGAGCTTCAGTGGGAAGGCTCTGGGTGCACCCTTAGTGCCGGTACCTGGCTCGAGGCGCTGTAAACAGTGCTTCGACCCATCGTAGTGCTCGAATCCCAGGGGGGGATCGAAGCACCGATGCTGGTCCAGGGTGCAAGGTGGATCGCGCCACACGTTCCTTTTCACCTGTTGCCTCAGCAAATTCCTGATAGGTCAACCCTTCCAGGAAAGCCATGTTGATGTCAAGGGCAGCTATGAACCATTGCTTCTTGCACGCTGCCGTGCTTGCGAATAATCTCCGGCTTAGCCGCCGCGCCGTTCCTGACAGCGTTTGCACGCCGAAAGCCTTGAGGCCAATGAAAACCAGAAGAACCAGGCGTAATACGATTGCACGCCCCATCTCGCCCTTTTCGTTCTTAACGAGCTTCCACGTATATACGTACACCGAAGTCATAATGGTTGACGCCTTTGATACATCTTGCATCTTGAAACGAATGTTGTCAAACCGTGTCTTCAGTTCAGTGCATAGGGCCTTTGATACCTTGGCAGGATTCGCCTGACTGTCGGCCTTCGCGAGGAGGTCGTCCTCCCTGGCGACCGCAGCTCGTTTTGCGGCAGCCGTTGCATGCACTCGCATGGTGGTCGTGCGGCAACAGTCTAATATCCGATGTTGTTGATCGGATAACTACTTTTGACATGTCTGCAGTAAAGCAGAATTCTACAGATGACCCATGTACGCCCGAGTCCAGTCCGTAAGTCTGGTCTTCGCCCGTGGAGCATAGTGGATCATTATACTTATCCGCGATGTCGGAGTCGTGTGGATGGCCCCACGTAGGCAGGTCCCCCCGGTATTCTTCAGCTACCGCGACCAGCACACACTTGCAAGTGATCATATGTGCGGGTACAGTGCGAAGGTCATCTAGTCAGAGCTGCCTCCAATAATTCCCTTTTGTCATGTAGCTCTGTGTACCACGCCTCCATAATATGTGCCTCAAGGCCAGCTTCCGATTCCTCATTGATCTTAGAGAGCCGCCCGTCCTCCTGTGGTGGTTCGGCTTCTGGGGCTTCTGTGGCGTTGTTGTCCTGCGTCGGTGCGTCGGCCAATTCCTCAAACTTCGTCATGTCTTGGTCGAATCCCGCATGAGATTTAATGGGCTTTAGGCGCTGGCTGACCCTCGAATGTGCTGATCCGATTATATCATGTGCATTCAGGGCAGTGGGTTTGGCTACATAATAATGGAAGCCTAGATTCGCGTCGTTGTCATAATGCACCAATGCGCTGCTGACAGCATAAGCCACAAGAGGTAACTCATGGATACTCTCAGCTAACCTGACAGAGTTTACGTTTTCGATACGAAAGAAGTTCCGGATAAGGTACTGTAGAGCTATCTGTACCTTAGGAGATAGTCGTCTCGTACTTCTGTCATCTGAAGCGTTCCCTTCTTGGTCGGAGCATGGCCAAATGGCAGAGCAGGGCTCCCCGCAGGTAAACTAACGACAAATGTCAACACTGTTCGCAGCGCAGTGTTGTCTGAGCCAATCTCTCGGGCTATCACAGCTTCGATGTATAGTGAATGTCGTGCGTCACTGCATTGGACTTGTACATCGCGGCGCCCCACTCGGATACTGGACCCCGGCCGAGAAGGGGCTATTCCAGCCCAACCGTCCTTCGTAGTTGTGGTGCGATGATAGTCGACCAAGTCGACTTCGTCGCAGTAGTGCTGACCCGTGATTGTTGTCTTAGTACGTAATGCACGATTGGTCTTGGCTACTGCAGTAGCCTGTGTGATATCTTCAATGCGTGCACGGCGGAGCACCTGTTCTCGGGGGCGATCAGATGTCTGTCGGCTGTGGATGATCCACAACAGGCAATTCGGGCAACATTGCTGGTTGCCGTCCAAACAAGGCGTTGCATGGAGACACCTCGTTGTAGGAAATCAGCGCGCTTGCGGAAAACGAAGCTTCATGCAGCAGTCGTGCGAACACAAAAGTATGTGTAACCTTTTGAGCTCAGTTTCCATGACGTGAAGTAAATGGCGTGATCTGCCACTTCTGGCTTCAATTGTCGTGGCGCGTTGTCCACTTGCGTGTGCTCTCAGCTCGGTGCCCTTTGCCTTCAGGACTGCCTTAGCAGTTTCGTTGTTAAGGGCGCCCTCCCCGTCGGAGTAGAGTACCTTGGCAGGTCCAAACTGCATCCAGCACGGGTGCTACGCATCAAAAATACTGGTCGTTGTCTTATCTGGCATCTCCATCCCAGTGGCATATCGAATGCAACGGCCAACGATGTGACATACATGATGTTCCTGTTTGTAAAACCTCAGGTCGACATGCACTTCCTCGTTCAAATCGCCAGGTAGCGCAGTAGATGGCATGCCATCATGCCTTGGCTGGTCCCAAGCCCTGCGCTCGCGGCAGGTGTCACATAAACCCTTTATCAGGGTAAGCCTGACGTTCTCCAGACCAGCTTTGGTTGACATGAGTCGCATCTTAGGTTCCTTGGCATGGGGCCATCGCAAGTGTAGTTCCCGCAGCTCGGGTGTTACCATACTTCGTAGATTCTGTAAACCGACTTGGACATCGAACCTTGACCAGTCCGGGAGTTGCGGACGCGCAGCAGGGTTACCCGCAAGTGGTGGTGGAAATGGATACCCCCCATGCTGTCGGCCACGTCTAGCTCTGATATGTGGCAATCCTCTGATCATCCGAGCTACCGGCTCCGCTCGAGGCACGTTGCCCCGCAGCAAATTCAACAACATGTCTGCTTACTGTAAAATCATGGCTGCTGGCGCCGGCTGTGGGTCCGGTCCTGGAGCCAGGTCTTGGTGCTCGTAGCCGCGCAAGTGGTGGTGCGGCCAGTGTCTCGGGTGGTGGTGCTGCCGATTCGGAAGGAACTGGAGGTTCCTGTCCGTGGTTGTCAGGCAGCTTCAATGGTTTGGCAGACTTTGATTTGCGGGGCGTCCGTAAGTGACCAATTCTGATATGGCCGTAGTTCTTTTTGCAGCTCGGACATTCCCAGCTTGTCGTACCACCTACAATGTTTGGGGCGTCTGTCATGCGAGGGGGAAAGCGCGTTGAAAGTTGTCCGCGCATGCAGGACATCGAGGGATAGTTGGGTAATCCAAATCGAATCCTCGTGCGTTGGTAGCAGGAACTGAAGAATAATGAGGATGACCATGGAAAGGAACACGCTTCGCTAGGGAAAGATCGTGTGCGATCTGAACTGCGCCGGCAAAAAGGGACTGCATCTTCGGAGAATTGTGCGCAGCCCTGGGCAGTGCATCATAGCAAAACGAAGCGTGTTGATGATGGCCGGTACACCGTTTCCGTTCAAAGTGTGCAAGTAGGAGACGGCGTTTAGCCATTGGATCAACAGGTCTACGTAATCATACTTCATGGGAGTAGCGGGGGTCAGTCGTACATTGCCCATGTTGACTTCGCAAGTGCCCTCGCGTTTGGCCAATGTTGTCCATGGCGGTATTTTGTCCACCCAGGTGCACGCTGGTTGTTCTCGCAAATAAAACCGTCAGGGGTCGTTTTGACGCACGGCAACCTTCCCACACACATTGATATGTAGAAAAACGTACCTGACTTGGGAATTGAAGGGCGACCGTAGACCAGTCGTTCTGCAATTAAAGTAAGACGGTCATCCAAGTAATGCATCACTGCGTTTGTTTGCAAGGTCAACATATGAACGTTTGTCTAGGTTTCCTCCTGAGAACAAACCTCGGCTGGAAGCTAACTGTGATATTTCCCCGCTTCCTCCACGCAGTTCAAGCGCATCCACCTTGTTGTGTCGACCGTAACACAAGGTTGGGAACATGGAGAAGCCATCCGAATGTGCATCCGCAGATAGCCCCGCTGGTAACGCGGTGAAAGTTTCCTCTTCGCCGTCACTGTCGGTGTCGGAGTCAACGAGGCCGTCGGTGTAGTAAGCGCCACATCCGAGACCCTTTCAGGTCTTCGCCGCAATCATCGCTGCCGCCTTCGACCACTTTGGGTATATTGCGTGGCTCGATGCCCGCTTCTTTGTCGACCTTTCGCCTTGCTTTTTGCTTGATCCAAGAATCCGTTGGTAACGCTGTCTGTTCTCCTGTGTCGGATGAAGTAACTGTCGGAAAATCGAGAATACGGGGGGGGGGTGCGCAGCCGCGCTCAATCGATGGGGGGGGGGGGGGGGGGCGATCGTCATCGACGAACGCAACCCACCTTGAGCGCGGCTGCTGGCCCTCGGGTCCGATAAGGACTGGCGCCAGAGTCTCCCAATACAACCGGGTGCGAATATTTGTCACACCATTCGGTAACGGCGCAGTGTAATTGTACCCCATAGGTTGGTCTTGAATCTTGATATCTTGTATAGAAACATTGCCGTCAAGATTCATCGTCGCCCGTCTCGCGACATGGCCCCAGCCAGGGCCATTCTTAGGAGACTGAACGTAGGTTCGAGCTCCTTTATCCACCCTTGTGTGGACACTCAGGTGCATTGCGCTTGTGTGAGTTCTCTTTGTTTTGTGCAAATCTATTTGGCAAATTATCCTCACAGTCGTGCTAGCAAATGTTTTGTTGCGCCATTCCGTCTTTTGGGCGCCTTGCCCGTGCCAATCCAATTCATGCTCTGCATGATGTGCAGGCTTCCCGGCAGTTTGGCATGTGCACCTCCGCAGGTTCGTCGGGATGCGCGCGTGGGTGGTCGCCGCCTGAAGGCATGATCGGCTAGGTAATTTGCTTGATCGGACGCACTTTAGACCGAAGTAGCAACGTCGCATACGCATGACCTGCAAGCCTCAATATTCAATGGTATCCCGTATGGGACCCCAAGCTTCCAGAAGTAACCTGGAGGTCGCAAAAGTGCGATCGGCATACGTAGGGCCAGAACTCTCATAATAAGTTCTTGGACACGTTGATCATATGGTCCAGCCCGAAGTGGTAGACCCCTGAGAGTTATCCACCCCAATACTGTGCACCTGTAGAGGTCATAACCTCTGCGTGAGTGATACGATCGCACATGTACCCTCGCGCTCGGAGTTCAGCGCCAGCTGTTCGTATGTCTTCGGTAACAAGAGCACAATAATGATGTGCTGAGCGTTGATTTGCTGCGGCGGCCACGCAATTGGGCCCACCGCTGTCTCTGGCGGCCTCGCAGCCGGGTCCGCCACTGTCCTGGGCGCGCGCAGCCGGAGCCTGGGAAAAGCATGCAGGTGCCCCCACGCCTGGCGACATAACCCCAATGTTCGGCCTGTCTGAGCAAGCGCAAGTGGCCGCGGCGCGCGCCTGCCCCCGTCGCTCATTTTCAGGCGATGGGGGCGTCCAGCTGCCCAGGCCGCGCGCCGCAGAGCTACTGCTCGAAGTGAACATATCAAACTTCTCAGCAGTGTCATCTGCTCCAGCAGGTGCCCCTGCACTCACTCCTGCAAGTGTCCCTGCAGCGATGTCGGGCGGCATCCACTTGCTGCCCTCCTCGTATAGGGCCTGATAGACCTTCGCCTGCAAATTGCGCAAGCGAAAAACTGGTCGGCCGGCGTAGGAACATTCCCATCAGTCGTGTTCCTGCGCTGCCAAGTCTTGAGGGTGTTGCTCACCAAAGACTGGATCGCGTAGGCGAATGTCTCCTCGCTGATGATGAAGAGAATGCCCTTGGTGTCCTGAGACACCATGTGCGCGTGGACATCGCTGGTAGCGGGTGTCCCCGCACTGCTCGATGCAGGCTGGCCTGCCGTTGGCTCTGCGTCAGCTGCCTCCTTGCCGAGCAGGGGCGTATCTTCGCAGTTGGGATTGGCTGTCACAATAAATGCCATTGAACCATGATCCTCCGTTGCGACCCCGCACCCGTCGACCTCGATCGCCAGGTGCCCAGGGGGCGTCTTCATCATATTGAGCACTCTGGCGCCCTTGCCAAGGAGGAGCCTATGCATCTGTGAGCCTGGAATGATCATATTCTCGTGCCCCTGCTCCAGTATCAGGGTAGTGCCCGTGTTGGACATGCTCCATAGACCCAAGATAGCAAGAACATGCTCGCCGGAACCTTCAGCCGCGTTGGCGGAGCATGTGTCCAGCCTGGCAATGGCGGGTTTCCCCGCCGGATCGCCCCCCTCCTTGCATGCGATTTTGCAACGCAATGACACGTCACAAATGGCAGCGCCATGCCCCACACATGACACGTGCGACCTCGTCGTCAAGGTCAGCCTCTTGATGTCGTGTCCATGGGAGCGTGGCACACGCTCGACTGTTCGTGCAGTCTTCAGACCAATGGTATTGATGTTGCTGCCGTTGTCCAGCAGGGTAGTCAGCATACCATCTACCATGGTCCCACTGTTCGCTGCCAAGGACAGCTCATGGCGATCTCAGAATATCCCTGGCACGTCGTACAGTGTCGTGCCATGCCTGCCCTCACGGCGTCTCTGTTCCAGCACATTTTTTTCCTTGTCGTGGGCGTGACGACGTTCATGTACCCTCGTGCCCCATCTTCTGTGATGGGCTGTCTCTGGCAGATCCAGGCCGATGGGTACTCGTCGTACATATGGGGATGATGTGGAGAGACCGGCGCGTTCTCGAAAGAGTCTTCGTCGGCGCGCGCATCCATGTCCCCCCCTGCGTTGACCATCAGCATCGTGTGCAGCATATCGCGCTCTGATATGGCGCTGGTGCCGCTGCGCTCGCTCACGGGGCTTTCGGTTCTACGCTGGTGTAGCGGACGTCCATAGGGCATGCTGCCGCATGGTGCTTGGAGCCACTGCGAGCTCCTTTCAGTGGCCCTGTCCATGCGCCTCAGCCACTGATCATTGGCAGGTAACCCCGCTGGTGCAGCCGCGGCAGGTGTCCCTGCATTATATGCCGATTCGGCTGCCAGAGGCAAAGGCAGATCCGCGGCAAGCCATTGTAGCCGCTGGAGCCTGCACCACATTGGAGGATAAGGCAGCTTGCCCCGCAGATGTGGATAGCGCCCCAGCGGCAACTGTAGTGCCTAACATCATCGCCGTGGCGCGGTTGAGCTCTCCACGAAGATCTCCGAGCCCATTTGCCCCGCGGAGTATTTCTTCATGGCGATTCCCTGCATCATAATCTCCAGCAAGGGCATCGTGACACTCAGCTGCGATGAGGCCTACACCCCGGCGAATGGCACAGGGTGCCTCACTAGCGGCACCTTCAAGCGTGCCCGCCACCTGTCGGTCCAGATGTGCGTGGGCAACTCGATCCCAGCATTGCGCGTGGAATATGCGGCCACACTGAAGCCTCCAGACCTGGTCGTGGTGTACGAAGTTACCCAGGCAAGTGGAGCATATAGTAAAATCACTATCGCTGATGGTTGGTGGCGTTGCCCATGGCCTGATACGCGTCTGTCGCTCGAGCGTGGATTCTCCAATCTCCTACTGAATCGGTGGGGCCGGCATCTGCTGCGCCGCAGGAAGGGGCCCCACGGCTGCCAATGCTGATAAGCTTACAGCGGTTTGCCCCGCAGGTGCACAAGCGGCTGGCGTCCCCGCGCGACTCATCATGCGGCGTGCCTGTCGCTCCTGATTGCGGCGTTAGCGAGCCAATTGCATGGTCCCCCATGGACGATGGTGCCACTAGCCCAACGCCATGGCTTGTAACATCAGGGTCCATGGAAGCCGCCACGTATCCGTAGTGAGGTACTTGGCCTGGTACACTGGGTTCGTACCAAGCACCATGTGTCAGCTGGGACTAGTGAGAGTCGTCAGCTGTTGCCCGAACGCACGGGTTGCCCAGCTGAGTACCCATGCGAGGAAATCCCGTCTCCTGAGCGCAATGGCCAGGGAACATCGGTGCATCCATAGGTGGAGCAATTGGTCTTCCAGCAGCCGTTGGGTCGTACGCTGGGTGGCTGAAGAACGCTGGAACGTACCCATATCGGTTGGGATGATCCGCAGATGGGCTCGGATCTGGAATCTATTTCCAATGGGGGTGTCAAGCTCGCGCCCGGGAGGTCAATGCCATCCCGACGCGTACTCTGCATGGCCTCGCGCATCTGCCTGTGCACCCACTGCTTGCTGACCTGCAAAGCTCTCGGCCCTCTGGGCGGCTTCGCGGTCGGAACTGGCAGGTTGCCATGCAGCAGGACGTGGCGATGGAAATGGCGATGTCGCTTGCCAGGCCTGATAGGCCTGAGGATTCATTCTGATGCTGTGGAGCCTGGCCTGCCGACTAGTGGCACTCCCGGCACTCTGTAGGGTTCCACATGGGGTCGCAGGCCTACTCATGGGTGCGAATGACGCATGTCGCCCTGCAACTGCTGGCTGGCATCTGCTGCGTCTGGGCGCGCCACGGGCCGCTCGTATACAGCCCGTCGTTGGGCGCGATCCCGTTGGACGTCATGCCAGACAAGTCCGCGCTCTGGGCTTGGATCCATGACCCATCCGAGCCTCCCGCAGGTGCCCCCGCTTGGCATGCCTCTTGCACCGTGGAAATAGCGGTGTGTTCGACCCCTTGCATAGGTGTCGACGCAGGGACCTTCAGGTTAAGGAAACCCATCCGATTGTTCAGCGTTGATCCATCGTAATGAACATGATGGTAAGACTGTGCAATATATGTGTTAGCATGCAGCTTGCCCCGCTGATTACCCTCGATGCATGAGGGATTAAGCCACACCTGTCCAATTCGATCATAATCTATTGAGTACTGTTAGGCAGGATGTCAATGAGCTGAACAATGTGGCTTGGCGCGATCCTGCCATTGCGGCCTGGCGTCATAAGAGTATCGCTTGCAGAACGCCAAAGTGGGATATTGTCGCGTCGTAGAATCTTGAGGCTCACCATTATGAGCACTTCGGAATCTATGCGCAGGCCTGGCTGTATCCGGTTGCCATCAGGCAAATATGGGCATCCGTGAATCAATTGTCAGCCCTTTCCGTTTGGAGTGCCCCCACCGCCGCATGACAGACCAACGTGGAGTGTGTTCGGGATGGACACCCTGTGCCGTGTATAAAGTAGCAGGGCGCGCCGGGTGCTGTCAGGTCTGTTATCTGGGGCCTGTGCCTCTGCATTCCCGGAGAGCCCTGCATTTCGATGTGGTCTGGTACCGCCAGTGTCTGATAAGCTCAATGGCAGCCACGAAGGCACGTCTTAACGGCTCCCAGGTGGTGGCCATGCCAGTCCCCCGTGTCTGTTGGCGGCCGATTGTTCAATGAATCTCTATGGTCTACCCAACCGTCGTACTCGTCGTAGGAAGTGACGGTTGTGACAAACCAATAGGATAACTTATCGTAATTGCGCCGCGTAGCAGTAGCGAGCCATTCCGCGCAGCAACGCTTGCCGCGGTCTTTCATTCACGATGTACTGATAGTCTCGCTCCTAAGAACCTCCTTCAGATATTTCTCCTCGGACTGATAACTGAGACCAGGTTCCTTCCGGAAAACCGTGCGGGCACGCTGACGTGAGAAAACATCGCCTCTAGAGTGCATGGCAGTGCAATCGACGTCACGCTGCACCGCTCTGCAACGTTCAGACACGTCGCCAGCAAAGGGCCTGCACGCTGGGTTGATCTTCATCTGGTTGACAGTACTCAAGGCCTCCGATCATCGCCTGGATGCATCAGGGAATTCAAGAGCAACGGCGGGTTGCCCCGCAGGAGCAGCGGCTGGTTCGCCATGCATCCTCACTGGCACAGGCGCGGCGGGTGCTGCCGATGAGCTGGCGCTCCCAGATTCCCCTTGCTGCTCGTGGATGTCGCGACACTGGCGCGGGGCGGTCTTGGGGGCCGCTCCCGATGCCTTTGAGGTTTCCAACGGCTCGAACTCCGCGCCGCCTCCTGATGAGGAGGCCCCTTCTGGCGGCGGCGCGCGGCCAGATCGGTGAATCCCGCCGGGCGTCGGGCCGCGCAGGGATGCAATATCTTTCGGCGTAGGCGCGCTGTCGCCTTGGAGCGCTGCTGCTGCTGCGGCCACTGCTGGCCCTCTGGAGCGAGGTCTCTCAGCGGGTTCGCTCACCCTTCGCGCTATAGGGGGCGTCATCCAACCTGTCCCCCTGCAATTGTAAGCGACGTTCGTGCCGGGGGCAAGATCCAACTCATCTGTTATCATTTGATGGATCTCTATTTTCGCGCTAGTCTCGCGGGGGCTGTCCGCCCAGAAACTATAGACCGAATCGGACCCGGGGTCTGACTCCGAAGGAGCGACCACAGCGGGGACCACCGCTTCGGCAAGAACCGCACGACCAGCCCCTTCTCGCCTTCAGGACGGGCAGCACCTCCATGAGAAGAAGAAGGCGGTTGCCCCGCATGTGGTGTTTCACCCCTTCAGGATATTCTCGGTTGATTAATTGTGATTTAGCAGAAGCGCTGCCAAACTCGCTCGCCCGTGAGACCAGACCCACGGAGTTCTCTCAAAGCTGGGGCCCCTCGACGGTCGCCCCAGTGGTGAACATAGAGGTCTGTGGCCAGCAGAATGTTCGCAAGGACAAACGGCTCACCGGTAGGTCTGTCGGACAGAAATGAAGGCCCTCTTGAGGCCCCTTCTCTCAAGATTAGCTTGCGTCTTAGTGGTCTTGTTCCTGTTGGCGCGAACGATTTTGCCATTGCCACCCAGCGCAACGTTGCAATGCGAATGCCGCTGACGAATGTCATGCTCGGCCCAGTCATGGTCGAGACAGCGCTCCACCGCGCGTGGTGGCATGTGCTGGCGAGCCAGCCCATGATCTTCATAGCTAACGAGGCGTTGTTCGCCCGCTGCTTCGGGCGCAGCTGGGCGGCCCCCCATCTGAGGCGTGTTCCCCCGCGAGCGCCCCCTCCTCGGTGGGGCCCATGGGGTCCTAGCGCCAGGGGGACGAGGGCGCTGGGCGCCACTGGGGCGCGCGCGCGAGTGCCCGCGTGAGTAGCCGCCCCCGTGGCGCTGCATGCCGCGGCCCTCGGCTTCCCATTCGTCTTCGTCGTCATCTGCGCGAGTCACGCGTCTCCAGACTTGGCGACTAGCGGGCCGCTCATGGCGGCTCGGGGACCGCTCAAGATGCACGAACGTAAGGTGCAGATCTTCATTATGTAGATGTTTGCACATAATGCGCTCTGAAAGGTCGCCGGCATCTCGCGGGTTCCCCCGCAGAGGGTCATGGGCATAGTTTCAATGAGTATCGGATTACCAATGACCTGAGGATGGGGCATCAATTTTATCTCCTCTTCTGTTGTTGGAACTAAAGCTCCAGACTCCGCAGGTGTCCCGCCATATCGCAGTTTGCGTCTGCGGGCACATGGGAATCCTCGACAAATTCGATCTGTGCAGGTTGCCCCGCGATGGGTATGCCCAGCCAGTCTGCCAGGTTAATCTCGTCGTGGCCAACGTAGATCTTCTCGAAGAGCTCATCGGCATATCTCTCGAGGGACACGCTGGCACTGAGATGCCAGGCAGCCGTGAAGTTGACGGCAGCGGCAGGATTGTCTGCGGGGGCGGCCAATAGCGTCTCCCAGTTGACATGCTGCATGTCCGAATCGGCTTGCGCCAAATTTATTGACGAGAGCCCTGTCTCTCCCATCGCCTCGGGGGCGTTCACGGCGAAAATGTTGTGTACTATGGCAGATGTCGCATTCCATAGTTTTACCATTGGCACCTTTCTGATTGCCCCGACGTCCCTCGTCCTTTCTTGAGGCGCGTCCATGGGCCCCACCTGCCCCACACATAATTCTTCGTATTGTTGTCCAATAAGGGATGCCAGGAATGCCAGCATACCTCTGCCATGCAATCTCCGTCGTTTGCCCTTGCCCTTGCCCTTTGCCCTTCGCCCTAAGTGCCCGTCGCACAGTGCGTCGTGCCTTGAGAATTGGCTTCTTCATAAAGCGTATCCATCTGCGTTTGTCTCTGAAGTCCTGGGAATGGCCATTGAGCTTGCTGTTCTTCCGTAAGATACGTAGGCATGACGGAAAAGTCAAGGGCAGCCGTGCCATCATCTGATGACGTGTCGGCGTGGGTTCCAGAGTCAAAGTCAGACTCGGCGGGTTGCCGCGCTGAGCCTACAGGGGCAGTGGCTTGTGCAGGGGCCGCCGCTGCCCGACGGCCACTGCTATCTGGCCCAGAAGTCTTGCGACCCCGTAGGCGGCTCACCATTTATAGAGTGGTGGTTTCTGTAGGTTGTCGATCTTTATTCCAGGCACTTGTAGCAGGTTGCCCTGCAGTAGTATCAGCGTGGAAGTTTTCGGCAGAAAGATACCACGAACATTACCAGGGGTTCGCTCAGCAATGTGGGCACATGATCTCATGCGTTCAAGTAAAGCATCACATTGCTGTTGATTCCTCTGCATTTGGCTGTTGAATGGCTGTAGGAGTTGATGTGCATGCACGGTGTCTTCAACAAAAAACAATGGGATTAGGTGGGTGGACTTCAGGAGCGAAGTCGCGCAGGGATGTACGACGCAGGTACGAGGCCCCCGCGAACACAACAGTAGCACTGCAAGTGTCCTTGCGGTTGTGCGTAGTTCTGTACATTCCTCCGCGCAGACCCACTGCACCCTGATCTTCCACCATGTCAGTAGTCCACCAGAAAGTGCCGTGGATGGCAAGAAGTAGAGCAAGAGCTGACCACCATAGGCAAGCTCCGCTACCAAGTTTGAACGGCGTTGGGAGGTCCAACCAGCAGCTTCGCCTAAAGCGAGCCCCGTGTCCAACTCTGTTGTACCGTAGTAACGAAAGTCCCAGAAGTAGAAGGCCGTCGCGGGAACGACGGGCCATCTCAAGCGAACATGTTTTCGGTCTCGATGGCAAGTAGTGTGCCTCGCGATGAAGCGCAATCATATGTTGGCGGCCGGCCGCTTGAACACAAACGGCCGCGGACAAACGCTCGCTATCTCTCGCCTTTGCCCCAGCTCACTTTAGACTAACAGGCCACTGAGACCACTCCAAGACTGCCCCAGAGGCCTGCAACAGGGACCCAAGACGGGCCAGGGGGCGCCACAGACGGCCCAAAGGCCAGAGACGGCCCCGGGGGGGGCCCGGGGCGGGGAACGCGGATCGGGCGTCCGGGCCTTCCGCCCCGGGGGACCCCCAGGAGGCCCCAAGAGGTGCCCAGGAGGCCCCAAAGCGCCGCGAGAGGCCCCCAAGAGGCCCAAAAGAAACCCCAAGAGGCCCCAAAACGGCCCCAGAGAGGCTTCAAACTTGCCTCCAAAAGGCCCCCCACGAGATCCCAACGAACAGCCAGTAGGCTTCTTACTCAAAGCCCAGGCACGGTGGTGGGATGGGCCGACCGCGTGATGTCCGCCGCCCCCTTTCGCTTTAGCAAAGGGGTGCCCGGCGTGCCGAATCCTATCGGTTTTGGTTTTGGTTCTTTTTCCCAAAGAACTCTCCCAATGGGTTTCGGCCCGTCCCGCCGGGGTCCCGGGATTTTTTCCACGGACCTCACTTCCCCAATTTTCTGCCCTAGACGGCTCCAAGATGGCCTCCAAGATGGCCAAGATGGCCTCCAAGTCCGCCCAAGTTGGTCCAAGGCGGCCTCCAAGACGGCCAAAGAGAGTCCAAGAGGGCCCCAGACGGGCCAAGAGGCCCCCCAGAGGCCTCCCAGACGGCCCAAGAGGCCTCCAAGAGGTCCTTCAGGAGGGCCCGAAGAGGCCAAAATCATCGATGTTCCTTAGGTTATTTGGGAATTTGCTTCTTCTCGGCATTCCGACGGCTCCAGACGGCCCAAGAGGCCCCCAAAATCGCCCAAGAGGCCCCCAAGAGTGCCCCATGACGGCCCAAGTGGCCTCCAAGATGGCCCCAAGAGGGCCCCAAGACGGCCCAAGAGGCCTCCAACACGCCCACGATGGCCTCCAAGACGTCCAAGATGGCCTCCAAGACGGCCCCGAAGCGCCCCAAGGTGGTCCCCCGTTGGCCCAGAAAGGCACCCCAGACGGCTCCCGACGGCGTCAGACGTGCCAGGAACCCACCAAGATGGCCGAAGTCGGCTCGAAGCTGGCCCAAAAGGGCCCAAGAGGCCCCCAAGAGGGCCTCCAGGGAGGCCAGACGAGGCCAAAAACATAGATGTTCCTGAGGTTTTGGACGGATTCTGACATTTCCTTCTTTTAGGCCTTCCGACGGCCCGACACTGCCCAAGAGCCCCCAGAGATCGCCGAAAGATCGCCCAAGAGGCCTCCTAGACGGCCAAGATGACCTTCAAGACGCCCACGTGTTCCCCGAAGGCTTTCCAAACCCATTCGGGGAACACATGGTCCGATGGCTTGGCAGGTCTGGCCTCAACGTTCGGCCACACAAGACGGCCAGGATGACCTTCACGACAGCCCCATATGGCCTCCAAGTCCGCCCAAGATGGTCCAAGACGGCCTCCAAGACAGCCTCAGAGAGTTCAAGACGGCCCAAGACGGCCCAAGAGGCCCCCCAGATGCCTCCCAGACGGCCAAAGAGCCCTCCAAGAGCTCCTCCAGGAGGGCCCGAAGAGGCCAAAATCATTGAAAAAACTTAGGTTGTTGAAGGATTTTGGAATTTGCTTCTTCTCGGCATTCCGACGGCTCCAGACGGCCCAAGAGGCCCCCAAGATCGCCCAAGAGGCCCCAAAGAGGGCCCCATGACGGCCCAAGTGGCATCCAAGATGGCCCCAAGAAGGCCCCGAGACGGCCCAAGAGGCCTCCAACACGCCCACGATGGCCTCCAAGACGCCCAAGATGGCCTCCAAGACGGCCCCGAAGCGCCCTAAGAGGGTCCCCCGTTGGCCCAGAAAGGCCCCTAAGACGGCTCCCGACGGCGTCAGAAGTGCCAGGAACCCACCAAGATGGCCGAAGTTGACTCGAAGCTGGCCCAAGACGGCCCAAGAGGCCCCCAAGAGGGCCTCCAGGAAGGCCAGACGAGGCCAAAAACATAGATGTTCCTGAGGTTTTGGACGGATTCTGACATTTCCTTCTTTTCGGCCTTCCGACGGCCCAAGACGGCCCAAGAGCCCCCAAAGATCGCCGAAAGATCGCTCAAGAGGCCTCCAAGACGGCCACGATGACCTCCAAGATGCCCACGTGCTCCCCGAAGGCTCTCCAAACCCATTCGGGGAACACATGGTCCGATGGCTTGGCAGGTCTGGCCTCAACGTTCGGCCACATAGGCGCTTCCAAAAAGGCAGGGGGGCGGCGGTGATTCGCCGTAGGCGTCTTAGATAAGCAATGCAGTGCAAGCGACGGGGTGCAAGCACTGTGGTGCAACCTGAGAGGCTAGACCACATGCGAACCCTACCCCTGCCCCCCACGATTTCTGAGGGGGAGGGTGGGGCTCACTCTGATTCCCTACCCCTACCCCTACCCCCCACGATTCTGATTTCTGAGGTCGAAGTGAACCCCACCCTCCCCCTCAGAAGTCGTGGGGGGTAGGGGCAGGGTTCGCGTGTGGCCCCCGGGCGGTGCACCGTGCGTGGTGCAGGGTATTCGGTGCAAGCTGCGTGGCGCAAGCTCCGTTGTGCAAACCATGTGCTGCTATCCGTGTGGTGGGCACCGGCCGGATCCACGGACCCCCCCCCCCCGACCTCGGGGTGCCCCCCCCAGAGCGCGGGGCGCCCACGCGGTGCCCGCGGTCGGGCAGCAGCTGGGCAGCAGCCGCAACCCGAGGGTACCCATGTGGAGTTCCTTACGATCGCGAACTGAACGCTCCTAAGTTTCGGTCGGGCCTGTCCCCCTCCAGGGGGTCTTGGGCGAAAAATAAAAAATGAAAATAAAAAATGCTAGAACCATGCGCCCGCAGTGTTCAAGCAGGGTAAAACAAATCGTCCCCAGACTATGTTTTTGACTCCAGTCGGGGCGTTGACCTAAGGAACCCTAAATAAGGAAGGAGGCCCCTTTTTCCAAAAGGTAAACTTCGATGTCCCATGAAAAACCTCAGGAAAACCCTAGGCACTGTAGAACAATCAAGGAACACCAAGCCCCTCCCCATCGAAAAGGGTTCCTTCTTCAGCGCCCCGACTGTAAGTTGGAACCTCCCCCCTGTAGAGGGACAGCCCCGACTTACTCCTACGTGCCAGCGCTGTTTGGGGACCCTGTCGCCGCAGCACGGCAGGAGGCAGCCCTTGCGGGCGCCGCGCAGAAGTCGGAGGAGGGCGCACGGCGGACGAGCTACCGAGATGCAACGGAGGGCGGACGCGGGAAGGCAGGGCGGCCGCGAAGGAGAGGGGGGGGGGAACCGAGGATTCACCGCGGGACAGAAATCACGATGAGCGCGCAACTGGCCATCGCTCGGACGTCCATGTCCTGTGCTTTTTTGTCGGTTTCGTGCGTGGTTTTTTTCGCCGAATGCTCAAAGACGCTCCTCGATGGTCCTCGCCGAAGGAAAAATGCACACGCCCGAGCGATGCCCAGGGGAAGGCACGGCGGCCGCGAAGGACAGGGGGGGGAACCGAGGATTCACCGCGGGACAGAAATCACGATGAGCGCGCAACGGCGCGGCCAGTCAGGGCTGAAGCGACCTGGCACTGGGCGCAGGACGGCATCACGGCCACACCCAGGGACCGACGCCAAGGCTGCGGGCGCAGGAAGCATGGCTATGGTGCCGGCTCCAGTGAGGGAAAGCCAGACCAAGTGCTAGCACTTCTCCACCAAGAAGATCGAAGACGAATCGAAGGCTTGCCCACCTACCCGACGGCTCAGGGCGTCGTCCAGCCAACCTTGCTTGAACCTGCTCGGGACCGTTGCGATCCGCCCAGGCCTGCCGCATCCCGTTGAGCCCCCAGTCAAGACCCGAGTGTCAATGTCGAGACGGCCACCAGCACAATCAAGCATAAGAGTACGGTTGCAAGGTGTAAGGATGCAACATCCTTGAATCGAATGAGCAAGAACGGGCCGAGAAGGCAAGAGGTATACTCGACATGCAAAGATGCAATGGCAACCACAGGAGCGTGGCTGACTGCGCGATCGAGGGGCAAGGACTTTGGACCAGCGATTAGCGGGCGAACGGCGCGGCCGCCGACGTCTCAGCAAAGTGCCGACCTAGTGAGGGGGCCGCTTGCGATTGTAGCCGTTTGCGATTGGAACCCGAACTGAGTATGAGCTACATTGTTCTACTGTGGGGGCGGCTCAGGCCCGCCAACTCGGCCAAGGTCTCGATCTGCCGCGACCCCAGCAGAAGGCCAACACCTCGCCAGCGAAGCTACATCCCACGAGCCCTCTGGGCGGAGGCGGTCTGATGAGGTTCCTCGTCCTCCTCCTCCTCCTCCTCCTCCTCCTCCTCCTTCTCCTCCTCCTCCTCCTCCTCCTCCTCCCCCTCCTCCTCATCCTCCTCCTCCTCCTCCTCCTCCTCCTCTTCTTGGTTTATAGTTCCCCCCTTTCCCCTGCCCTGTCTGGACGGGGCGGGGCCCGAGTGGTGTCAGAGCGCCCACGGCGACGACAGGAGGGCTCCCGACGGTCCAAAATGGCCTCCATTACTGCTCAAACTATTCCCCTCCTCCTTCCCCTCCTCCTCCTCCTCCTCCGCCTCCTCCTCCCCCTCCTCCTCCGCCCCCTCCTCCTCCTCGTTCCCCTCCTCCTCCTCCTCCTCCTCGTCCTCCTCCTCCTCCTCTTTCTCCTCTCCTCCTCCTCCTCCTCCTCCTCCTCCTCCTCCTCCTCCTCCTCCTCGTTGCACGATCGATTCCGGCATGCCTCCGAGAGGCCCCGAGACGGCTCCAAGTGCTTTCGGTCGGAAACTCCCCAGGTCCGGCCCAAGATGGTGCACGATGGATTCCGACTTGCCTCGTGACTGTTTTCTGATTCGGCGCTTCGACACTGGGCGGAAGAGAGAGAGAGGGGAAGGGGGGGGTCTGACCCCGAACCTTAGCTTAGCGCGACGGTTTGCAACAGTGCGTCCTATCGGGGAGGCTCCACCTGCTCGAAAAAGGCGCCAAAAACAGCCAAGATCTACTCCACTGGGAGGGGGGGGGGAGGGGGGCGGCGGGGGCCCGCCCATCGGCAAAACAATGAATAAGAAACGATCACCTCCGAGAGGCCCTAAGAGGGACACGGCACGGCGCCAAGTGCTCTCGGTCGGAACCTCCCCAGGACTGGCCCGAGAAGCGCAAATCAGTGAATATGTGTTGCAAGGTGTTTCGCCTTCTCGCCCTTTCGCTTCAGATGGGCCTGTGAGGCTCCATGATGGTGTCAAGATGGCCCGAGAGAGCCCCTAGAGTTGCACCCGAGGGCCCCAAGATGCCTTTCTCTGAGGCTGAAGGTCACAACCACGAGGGCCTCAAGACACCCTCAAAGAGCCAACAAAGGGCTCCAAAATCCACCCAAAGAAGCCAAAGAGGGCCCCAAGACCCGCCCCAAGCAGGCCCAGAGAGGCTCCCCGAAGTTGTCTGACCTCGAGGTCCGCCATGACACCCGTTGGCCGACGGAGATGAGGCAGCGCAGCGGGAAGGGATGGGGCAGGGGCAGGATGTCAGATATGGCGCGAGCTCACCAAGCTGGATGTGTGACGACGACGACGACGACAAAGACGAAAACGACGACGACACCATCGATGGCGCCCCTCCACTACGGGCGACCATACGTCCCTCCTCCAGACGGTTGCCCAGGCACTGTCTCCGGCGGGGAGGCCCGGAGCGTCCAGAACTGCTCCCTGCAGGTGCGCCGAGCTGCACAAGACGGGTGCCTCTGCGCACGCCCGGCGCCATGTCTCGGCGGCGAGCGAACGGGGGGGGAACCGAGAACTCGGAAATCCCCCGGCCTGAGAAGTTTCGTGAGCCTTCCGCGAAGACGCAGGAAACTTCTGAGAAGGCGCGAGGGCTTCTGAGAAATCCTGCCGCCTGCTCAGAATGCCTTATCCTTCTCGCTTCCCCCCCTCGCTCGCCGCGGCATTTTGGAGGAGGGAAGGGATTCTTGGATCGCGACGCTGGTGGAGCTGAGAGCCTGTGAGCAGAGGCTCGCACTGCAGCCAGCAGAATATGCATGGAGACGGAAGAGTTCTGCACGGGCGCCACGTAGGCAGGCACGGTAAGAAGGAGCCTCAGCGACGAAACCGACGGGACGTGGGGCCCCGAAGCGCCGAGGCTGGAGACGGAGCCCCTCTAGCTCATAGCCACCACTCCCAGCTCTCCGAACACTCCCTCCCCCTCCTCCTCCTCCTCCTCTTCCTCCTCCTCCTCCTCCCTCTCCCTCTTCCTCCACCTCCTCCTCCTCCTCCTGCTCCTCCACCTCCTCCTCCTCCCTCCCCCCTCCACATCGAGCAGCTCGGCAGACATCGGCTCAAGTTGTCGACAGCTCGCCCCAGGGCAGACAGACTGGCGGGCGAGCTCATACAGGAACGACCGCTGTGGCTTGGGCGCTCGGCCACTTGGGAGGCCGCTATGTTGCTGCGGAACGCAGCAACTATGAAGACGGTGGCGCAATTGGCGCATGTTCGCGCGGAAAAGAAAAGCATTGAAGCCCAATGTTCCTATGTTGGTACCTAGGTGTCCGACTAGTCTTAAGCCGTCGTGACCGGGCATGGGTGGAGAAACGCGCGTCATGGCTAGGAATACGACAAACGAATCCCCGTACTGCCGACAGGCTTTAAATCTAAATATTTTCAATGCGTGTACATGTAAGCCAGAACCCATGAGGGCGTGTGGCTCAGAGGACCGAATCCCCTGCTAAATACTGCGTTCGAATTTCTGCATGCGCTCGCTTTCCGCATACGACCAATGTGATCCTACCGTCGTCACTGCGGGCAAACGCCCAGCCTCGTTCACATCTTCCACTCGGCGAAGAAGTCATTGCCCTTGTCGTCCACGATGATGAAGGCGGGGAAATCCTCAACCTCGATGCGCCACACCGCCTCCATGCCGAGCTCCTCGTACTCGACCACTTCCACCTTCTTGATCGCGTTCTCCGCGAGGTTGGCCGCCGCACCGCCGACGCTGCCCAAATAGAAGCCGCCGTTCTTCTTGCAGGAATCCGTGACGCCCTTGGCCCTGTTGCCCTTGGCCAGGGTGATCATGGAGTAGCCCCGCTCCTGGAACACTGGCACGTACGTGTCCATGCGGCCCGCGGTGGTGGGGCCGAAGCTGCCGCTCGCGTACCCCTCCGGCGTCTTGGCCGGGCCCGCGTAGTAGATCACGTGGGCCGCCATGTAGTCGGGCAGGGCCCCCTCCGCCTCGAGGCGCTCGGCCAGCTTCGCGTGCGCGATGTCGCGCGCCACGATGATGGGGCCCGTCAGCGACAGCCGGGTCTTGATCGGGAACTGCGTGAGGATGCCGCAGATGTCTTTCATGGGCTGGTTGAGGTCGATGCTCACCGACTCCGCGGAGGTGGAGGGCCCAGCCGAGGGCTCGCCGATCAGGAAGCGTCCCGGGTTCTTCTCCAGCTCCTCGATGAAGACGCCGTGGTCGGTGATCTTGGCCAACACCTGCCTGTCCGCACTGCAGGAGACGCCAATGCCCACGGGACAGGAGGCGCCGTGACGCGGCATGCGGATCACCCTGACGTCGTGGACGAAATATTTGCCACCGAACTGCGCCCCGATGCCGAGGCCGTGGCACATCGCGAGGACTTTCTCCTCCCACTTGGTGTCGCGGTACGCGCGCCCGTGGTCGTTGCCGGTGGTGGGCAGGTCGTCGAGGTAGCGCGCGGACGCGAGCTTCACGGTCTTCAGGCACAGCTCGGCCGACAGGCCGCCTATGACGATGGCGAGATGGTACGGCGGGCAAGCGGAGGTGCCAAGGGTCACGACCTTCTCCGCTATGAATTCCTCCAGCTTCTTCGGGTTCAGCAGCGCCTTCGTCTGCTGATAGAGGTAGGTCTTGTTGGCAGAGCCGCCACCCTTCGCCATGAACATGAACTTGTACTCGTTGCCCTTCACGGCATACAGGTCGAGCTGGGCGGGCAAGTTGCACTTCGTGTTCTTCTCTGCGAACATGGAGACGGGCGATACCTGAGAATACCGCAGATTCCGCTTGGTGTAAGCGTCGTAGACTCCATGGGACAAATGCTTCTCGTCCTCTTCGTCTGTCCAGACGAACTGGCCCTTCTTGCCCAGGATGATCGCGGTACCGGTGTCCTGGCAGCCTGGCAAGACACCCCTCGCAGCGATCACGGCGTTCTGCAGCAGGTTCGTTGCCGTAAACCTGTCGTTGTCGGATGCCTCTGGGTCAGACATGATCTTGGCCAGCTGCTCGAGGTGCCCGGGCCGCAAGTAATGCTCGACGTCGCCAATGGCCCGCTCCGCGAGCCGTTGGAGCACCCAAGGCTCCACGCTGACGAGGTCGCGCGTGCCACCGCCGGGCACCGGCATCGACGTCACCTTGACCCCGCTCTCCAACTCTGGCAGCCGCGTCCACGGGATGTCCACGGGTGTCGCCTGCTCGAATCCGCCGAACCCCCGCTTGCCGGGGGTGCAGAGGCGTGTCCCCTGGGGCTTGAAACTCGATTCGGGGGGGGGGAGGGGGCGGGGCGGGGGGCGGAGGGGGGGTTCGAGTTCCTGAGCGCATCCTCTGGGCCTCCGAGGCCTCCAACCCTCAAGGCCGTGGCTTCCACAATGCCCAAGAGGCCATCAGAGCTCGCTCCAGCTGGGCTCTCACACGCCGAGGAGGAGTCCTCAAAGACGACCTGGGTGGCCTCAAGACTGCCAAGAGGGCCTCAAAGTCACCCCAAGAGGACTCAAAAACGTAAGAGTCGGCCAACTCCTTGGGGCAAACATATGTTTTGAGCAAATTCGCTATCTTGGTCTTTATAGCATCCAAGACGGCTCAAGATGCCCCCAAGGTCGCTCCAAGACGACACAAACCCCAAGAGGGCCCCAAGACAGCCAAAAAAGAGGGTCCCAAAACAGAGGCGCTCAAGATGGCCCAAGAGAACCCCAACAAGGTCCCAAGAGGGGCCCAAGAGAGGTAACTCGAACTGATATTCCGAGCCCTCCCCTCAACGAGAAACCCCGAGACCGCCAGCAAGCACCCAAGATACTCCCGAGAGACCTGGAGAGGCCCCCAAAGAGGAGGCCCCACAAGGAGGCCCGAGGCTCCCCCAGAGGGCACCAATAAGGCCTCGCTCGTGGACTTCATGTCTCTCCTGGAGGTCAGCGGGATGGCGCAAGCCCTTTGCACAGAGGCTGGAAGGTGAAGTCGTCGTACAGCGGGGGGCCTGCGTCCTCCATGTCCCTCTGCTTGGCGAGCTCCCCGCACGCACAGCTGTCGCACGCACTGCCCTGGCCGCCGGGGGCCGCGGAGCCTCCAGCGGCTCCAGCGGCGACATGGTGGACTTGATCAGCGCCGGTCATGGTCCTACCCCCCAGTGCAAAAAGCAACAGGTATTTTTCTTCACACCTCCCCCCCACCCCCCAAACATGTGTCAATGTTCAATGCGGTGTGCCGATATTATTTTTCCAAGCTTCGCCGGTCGCGCGATCAACATTGACATGGGGGGCCGGGGGGCTCACTAAGCACCAGTTGCTTTTTGCACGAGGTCCTAGGTGCCAGGGCGGGGAGAGAGCGTCAGGAGGCAACTACTGGGAGGTCTTCGCAGGAAGGATTGAGGAGAATTGAGTCCCATTGGGGGGCTACTACGCAAGATTAAGCAGCGGGTTCAGCGGGATTATGAAGCCGGATTAAGCTGGATTAAGCCGTACTCAGCTGAATTAGGCCGGATCAGGCCGGATTTCCAGACCAGGGCAATATCTGAATTCGACCTCCCAAGAGTTGCATCCGAAATAGCGGGGCAGCCGCGCTGACGGGCGTTCGGGGTACTCGGCGCGCGCAGGCGGCGATGTGCTTCTCAGCCAAGGCGGCGTGAGCCAAAATGGCTACGGAAAGCGAGGAGGGAGGGAGGGAGGGAGGGGGGGGGGGGCATAGTCGGAGAGGTGCATCCTCCCTCCCCCGGTGCGATCGTCAGGCATCCCGCGCCGAGCCCCCGCGCCGCAGAAACTAGGCATGGCAGCATGGAGGAGGAAGGAGGGACGGGGAACCTCTCATCCCTCCCCTCCCCTCCTCCGCCACCCCCCCCGTGAGCTGGCCCCCCACATCCTCGCCATCGCTCGGACGTCCATTCCCTGCTTTTTTTTCCAGTTTCGTGCGTGGTTTTTTCGCCAAATGGTCAAGGGTGCTCCTCGATGGTCCTCGCCGAAGGAAAAATGCACACGTCCGAGCGATGCCAAGCATCAGGCTGGAATCGGCGATACGCCGCCTACAGGTCGACAGCGGGCCCACGACAATCCGCACGTTCCTGGGCGTGGTGGGCTATCTGTGATGGGTGGGCGATATAAGGCCGACCGGCCACATCTCGGGGAGCTGTGGTCCTCACCCCCCTAAGGCCGACCGGCCACAACTCGACGATCTCCCGAGATGGGGTGTCGAAATCGATGGGCCCCCCAGGGGGGTTAAGGACCACAATCGACGATCTCCCGAGAGGGGTGTCGAAATCGATGGGCCCCCCAGGGGGGTTCAGGACCACAGCTCCCCTAGTGGTGGCTGGCCTGTAAGGGGGCCGACGCGGAGCAGCGC
>CAUYUJ010022601.1:0-5000 GCA_963575745.1 Prorocentrum cordatum | reverse complement strand
CCCTCCATCTCCCATCATGCCCGGCCCCTGCCCCTCAGTCTCTCCGCCTGCCTGCCTGCCTCCCCCTTCCACCTCGCCTTCCTCATCCCTGCTGCCGCCCCTCGCTCACTGCCCGCCCGCGCGCCCTCGATCGCTCCATCTCTGCCACGCCCCTCCATGGCGCCTTTTCCCCCTTGCCCCCAGCCCTGACTCCACGCTCCATTCATAGAGCACAAAAATTCCACCCTCAGAACAAGCACCCCGACATGCCGAGCCGCTTGGTACGCGCACCCAAGGAGGGAGTCGAATAGGGCAGGGCTGCTTCGTTAACAACAAAGGCCGCTTTTTATAGAGAAAGCAACAACGGCATAAACATAAACTGTTGGCGCTCCACGCAGATTTCTTCGATCTGCACTGGGACCCCCATCCCCAGCGCGGATCCAAGAAATCCGAGCGGAGCGCCAAAAGTTGATGATTGCGGCGTTTTGTCTTCTTCAGTTCTAGTACACGCCGATTATCGGGGTCGCGGTGGTTTTCCCAACTTGGCTTCCCCCCTCCCTCCCTCCCCCCCCCTCCAGGGAGAGATGGACGGGACGGGGAGGGAAGGAGGCACCCCGAGCGGGGCGAGGTGAGGGGACCCCAATGGGGCGTATCCGACCGGGGGCCGCGCGCGCGAATCAGAACGGGGAGAGGCGGCCGAGCGGCCGTGAAACCGCGACCTCGGCAGCGGTCGAACCCCTCTGGCCTCAGGTGAGGCCCGTCCCCCTCCAGGCCGACCTTCGAGGAAGAATGAAGAACAGTCAGCAAATGCTCAAACATTGTCAAACCATACTAAAAACATACAGTCGGACTCGATTGGACAGGACACGCGAGACGGCAGCAGACCCTTCCGAGGGCCACGCTGCCACAAAACATACTAAAAACATGGTCCCTGGACTATTTGTTTGACTATCTTTGAATGTTCCTCCTCTAGAGGGAAAGGCCCGACTCAACCCTGGCCCCTGCAGGTGGGGGGGACACGCGGGCCGCCCTCGCCGGAGGGGCAACGACCGGGGGGACTGGCACTGAGGGCGGGGGGCGTCGACCTGACATCGGCTATGCACCGCCGCCAGATCGGCGAGGGCTCCCCGACAGCGGCTCCCCACGTCGCTGGCGAGACGGTGGCTGTCGGGCCCCGCTCGGCGCTGCATGGGCGACTGGCGAGTGGGAGTGGGGGTCGACGCATCCCCACCTGTGCCGATCCCCGCCCCCACTCGGGGGCGGCCAAGAGGGGGGCGTCCAAGAGGGGGGGAGCAGGGACGTGACGAAATGAGACGAGGCGCCATGACATCTGGGGAGATTGCATGGCCCCCGCCATGATGTCTCCCCCCCCCGCCATCACCCCCATCTTTCTTTGCCGCCCCCGACCTGCCTTTGCCCCCGATCGTCCGCCCACAAGGTGCGGTCCCCTTTGGGGAGGACGGGGGCCTTGCCATCGCTCGGACGTCCATTTCCCGTGCATTTGTCGGTTTCGTGCGTGTTTTTTTTTTGCCAAATGATGTAGGATGCTCCTCGATGGTCCTCTCCAAGAGAAAAAATGCACACGTCCGAGCGATGCCAAGGGGCTCGCAGCTGCCCCGACTTGCATAGCTGCTCGCGGGCGAGGCCGCCCGAGACCGGACGGTCGCGACCCCTCCTGGCCGCGGCACGCTCAGGGACGGCGGCGCAAGTCTGAGGAGACAGGAGGGGTGAATGGAGGGAGGGAGGGAGAGAGAGAGGACGAGGAGACGAGGAGGAGGAGGAGGAGGAGGAGGAGGAGGAGGAGGCACGTCCCCCCACAGGCGGACTTGGGACGAAGAGCAACATTAAACACATGTTCAAACAGGAAACACATGGTCGGAGCAAGGCCCCCGACCTGCCCCCGAGCGTACCTCGCAAGCACAGGCTGCTCTTCGAGCGGAGCGGGGGTGCGGAGATGGACCAGGGGGGAGAGGCAGAGGCGGCAGCAGAGAGGCAGGCAGCGGCAAGGAGGAAGGGGAGGGAGGACGAGTGGAGGGATGACAGGGGGGACGAGGGGGGAAGGAGGGAGTAGGAGGGAGGGACGAGAGGAGGGAGGACGAGCGGAGGGAGGATGGGGGAGAGGAGTAGAAGCAGGAACAAGGGCATGAACAGAAAGCTTCTGGCGCTCCGCGCGGACTTCTCGGAACTGCGCTGGACGCCCCTTTCCTGGCGCGCGGAGCGCGCCAAGGGCGGCGCTGGAGGCGCCGCTGGGGGGGGGGCCAGCGCGGATCCGAGAACTCCGCGCGCAGCGCCAAAAGTTTTTGTTTATGGCGTTTGCATTCTTCAAATGTACGCCAAGTACAGATTTTTTGTTCGACGGTGTTCGACGATGCTTTTGAAAAGTGTATGACGATGTTTCTTCTTCGAGGGACTGACGCCTCAGACCACCTCGACAACAAAAAGCAGGGTGGGCGAAAGAGGGCAGACGAGGCGCCAGGAAGGCACGCGAGGGGTGTGAGACAAAAGCTGGCCATCGCTCGGACGTCCATTCCCTGTGCTTTTTTCGGTTTCGTGCGTGGTTGTTTCGCCAAATGATCAAGGATGCTCCTCGATGGTCCTCGCCGAATGAAAGATGCACACGTCGGAGCGATGCCAAGAAAAGGCAGTCGTCGACGGCCTACCTCGATCCTGGCCGGGGCCACCCGGGGACAAGGATGGATCGGCCTGGCCAGGATCGGTGTACATCAAGGGACCCAGGGACACACGAATCAATACACACACACAAAGCCCCAGGGTTCCCCCCATGTGTTTTAATGTTTTCTGGAAACTCGTCTGCCCCCCCCCCCCCACACTTCCCATATTGTTCCATATTTTCTCGGGGATCGACGATTATTTGTCTGTGTGTATTTTCCCCTCATGAGTGCGCACATGCATAGCTGGCGCTGGCCCGTGCGGTGGGGGGGGCGGCGCGCAAACATGGATTGGCGATTCGCCAGATCCATGGATCGGGGGAACTGCCCTCCCCCAACATGCGGCCGCTGCCGCCTCGCTCGGCGGCGGTAACCCGCGATGTCCCGTGGGAACGGGACCCGTCGCCAATCCACGCCCCCTTGCTCCAGGCTCGCGATCGCCTGACCTGAACACACACGCGCATGGCTGGCGCTGGCCCGTGCGGGGGGGTGCTCTGGCAGGCGACCCGTGCTGGCCCCGCTTGAGCAGGGACCGACCGTCCCGGCATTCCTATAGTCCTACCACGACATTTTCTTAGAACCCAGAAATGCCCTAAGAACAAACACGATGCTCTTAGAACATAAGCCCGATGTGCCAAAACAAGAGAATCTCAACCAGAAATGTTCTAAGAACATTTCGTGGAAACCACAGAAGGTTCTTAGAAAATTGTCTGGCAGGGCTATAGGCGAGCCAGGATGCTTCGCCACTGCTTGACCCGCGGAGCCTTGGCAGGTGGGCTTCCCCCCCCGCGCCCGGACTCTCCGGACGAGACGACGACTGGCGGGCATCGGCGCCGGCGGGTGGCGATCGGCGGTGGCGGCCGGCGGTGCCGACCACCCACCAGACCAACCCGAAGACCCGTCTACAGTCGGGGCGCTGACCTAAGGAACCCTCAATAAGGAACGAGGCCCCTTTTCTCCAGAAGTTGAACTTCGATTTCCCTTCCGAAGCCAAAGGAAAACCCAAGGCAAACTGTGAATCAATCAAATAATATGGAGCCCCTCCCTAACGAAAAGGGTTCTTCAGGGCACCGACTGTATTTCAGGTTGGGGGGGTACGGGTTCCACTCGTGCGTTCTTCGTTCCAACGTTCCCCGACCGCTGCCCACTGGAAATGGAGGGCAAATCGGGGCCTTCGGATCGGGTTGGCGTGGTTTGGTTTCGGTCGGGCATGTCCCCCTACAGGCGGATTTTGGACGAAAACTAAAATCAAATAGTAACACAAATGCTCCAACATAGCTTTATCAAAAAAAGCAAAAAAAAAACTCCCCAGACCACACAAATAACAAGATTCCCTATATTGTCCTATATTTTCTCGGTGATTGTCTCCCCCCACTTCCCATATTTTCCAATATGTGCCTGGGGATCGACGATTAACTGCGTCTGTCTGTTTTCCCCCTCATGCAAAACTGGGAAGCCGCCAGGCAAACACGAGAACGACCCAAAGACTCAAACCGCGAGCCTGGAGCCTGAGCCTGGCCCCCGAAGTAACGATGCCCCTGAGAGGGGCCTCCTCCTCCTCCCCCTCCTCCTCCTCCTCCTTCGCCTCCTTCGCCTCCTCCCTCTCCTCCTCCTCCTCCTCCTCCTTCGCCTCCCCCTCCTCCTCCTCCTCCTCCTCCTCCTCCTCCTCCTCCTTCTTCGCCACCTTCACCTCCTCCTTCTCCTCCTCCTCCTCCTCCTCCTCCCCTATCGAGTCCCATATCCTCCTTCTCGGCCGCCATGGGTACACCAACATGTGGCTACAGTATTGCAGCGTGGGCTGGCGGAATGAGCGAAACGGTTAACTGAACGTTGGGGATTTACTGACCAAGATCAATCCAAGCCTGGGTCAGTCAAGCCTTGCAGGATCCTGCAAGATCCTGCAGGATCCTGCGCGATAATCTGAGTCAATGCACCCCTGGCTCTGTAGGATCTTGCAAGGTCCACCGCTCTGTCTGGCTGAGCCCCGTTTGCATTGACCCCCGTCCCTTACAGTGGAGGCTAGTCCACAAGAAACCTCCCGCACGAAACCCAACCCTGAGACCCCCCAGGACGTGCATCGACTTCCGGTGTGGGAAAGTCGCGCCCTCCACAGCAAAACCATCGAAACCCAGGAAACCCAGGGCACCCTGGAGGCAAGCAGGGTGTCTAGGAGGAGGAGGAGGAGGAGGAGGAGGAGGAGGAGGAGGAGGAGGAGGAGGAGGAGGAGGAGGGTAAGCAGGAGGAGAAAGAGGATGAGGAGGAGGAGGAGAAGGAGAAGGAAGAGGAGCAGGAGGAGGAGGAACGGGCGGAGGAGGAGGAGGAGAGGGAGGGTGAGGGGGAGGGGGAGGAGGA
>CAUYUJ010022600.1:59499-114499 GCA_963575745.1 Prorocentrum cordatum | reverse complement strand
GCCCCCACCACGGCCAGCGGCTTTGCTTCTGGGGGAGGCACGGCCTCGCCTTCTGCACCGTGCGCGGCCAGATTGCTACCTCTGACCCGAGGCGGCTAGTCGGAAGGTGCTCTCCCACCCCTAACGGGGGCTCAGAATCTTAAGCGGATCCCTGAAGGTCGGTACCCCGGCCCAGGGGGGCCTCGAAAGCATGCTCGCGACGCTGAGTCCGCCCGCCTCCTGCTCCCGAAATCCGCCCAGGACGGCTGCAAGGGGATATATATAGAGAGAGAGAGAGAAAGAGAAAGAGAAAAAGAGAGAGAGAGAAACAGGGACTGCTCCGTAATCGTCTCCCCATTAAGACTTCTGCTGCCTTCTCCTCCTCGTCCTCCTCCTCCTCCTCCTCCTCCGGTTCCTCTGGTTCCTAAAGGTCGGGGCCACCTGTGGCAACCACGCCCGCCTCATGTCTTGAGGAGCTTCCCCTGGATGTCCACGTAGCACACGAACCGATCCAGGAGCGAAACGGAGCGAGGATGCCGACGTGCAGCGCGAAGCCCGCAGGGGCACCAGCCCTCACTTGCCGCCCTCGCCCGTCTTGCAGCCTCTGACCGCCGCCCCTGCGGCAGCCACGAGTGCTCCACGTCCCCGTAGTCGAACTCGTACACAGTGGCCCGCTGCCCGCTCCCGACCAGGACGCACACGGAGTCGCTCATGGGGACGCCGAACACCGTCCCCGCGCGGCCGTCGCGGAGCCGCACACGGGCGCCTTCCCGCAGGCCCGCAGGGGCCACGGCCGCCCCCGAAGGCGAGGGCGCGGCCTCCCCACCGCCAGCGTCGAGGGGCAGGGCGGCGCCCATGTCCTTGGCATTGCCCTTGCCCGTGCGCCACCCTGTGCTGGACGGCGGGCGGCTCAACTGCACGGGCAGCTCACCCACCCAGCTGTCGTCCTGCATGATGGGCTCGGTCGACGCTGCAGCCCTCTGCCTTGCGTCATCCGCCACCCAATCCTCACCGTTGCCCTCCTCGTCGCACGTGTGCATCGTCGCGTCGTCCGCCAAGGCCGCCCGAGCAGCGCCACGCTCCGCGCGCGGGCGACGCCTGCGGCGGCGCCGAGGGGGGTCGGCGCGGCGGCCAGCACGGCGACCGCGGAGCGCACCAGGCCCTCCGCCGCGCGCAGGGCGCGGACAGCGGCCCGATCCACGGGCGCAGCGAGGCCCGCTGCGGCATGTACCGCAAGCACGCTAGCCCAGGCCGCCTCGAGCGCCAGGCGGCGCGAGGCGGGGTCCGCAGCAATTCCCATCGGCATCAGCGGGCCAGGCGCGCCGACCAGACGGCGACGGCGCCACGGGGGGCTTAAGCCAAAATGGCTACGGACCTGCTCCTCCTCCTCCCCCTCCTCCTCCTCCTTCTCCTCCTCCTCATCCCTCCTCATCACCACCACCGCCACCTCATCATCATCATCATCATCATCATCATCATCATCATCATCATCATCATCACCACCACCACCACCACCACCACCACCATCATCATCATCATCATCATCATCATCATCATCATCATCATCATCATCGTCATCATCATTACAGCAACAGCATCATCATCAGCAGCAGCATCATCATCATTACAGCAACAGCATCATCATCAGCAGCATCATCATCAACATAAGCATCATCATCATCATCATCATCATCATAATCAGCATCGCAATCATCATCATGATCATCAGCAGCAGCATTAACATCATTAACAACAGCATCATAATCATCACCACCATCATCATCATCACCACCACCACCATCAGCATCATCATCAACATCATCAGCATCACCATCATCATCATCATCATCAGCAGCATCATCATCAGCATAATCAGCATCATCATCATCATCATCGTCCTCATCATCATAAGCACCATCATAATCACCATAATCATCATCAGCAGCATCAAAATCAACAGCAACGTCAGCATCGCCATCATTACCATCACCATCAGCATCGCCATCATCATCATTACCACCACCACCGCCACCACCATCATCATCATCAGCATCATCATCACAACCACTAGCATCAGCATCACCATCATCATCATCAGCAACATCATCATCATAATCATCATTATCAACATCAACATTAGCATCAACGATACCATCACCATCCTCATAACCGTCATCATCACCATCATCATCGTCATCATCATCGTCATCGTCATCATCATCATCATCATCATCATCATCATCATCATCATCATCATCATCATCATCATCACCGTCACCATCTGGACCCATAGGTCCGTGCTTCGCCCCCCCCCACCGATTGTGCCTCGCCAGCTCTTCCACCGCCGGGTAGAACAGCCTCACCACCCTGAAGCAGCTCCGCCGAGCCTCCGGTTCCTCCTCCTCTTTCTCGATCGGGGCCTGCACCCGTCCACTGGAGCTCCTTTGGACGGTTGAGTTAGGTTTGTGGGGCTGGCTGCTGCCAAAATCGGCTGCCTTTCGGCCCCCGGAGCCCCGTCTTTTCTCATTCTCAGCCTGTCCCCGTTTGTGCCAGCAGACGGCGCTTCAGCTGGTGCCCACCACCTCCCCCTCTTTCACAGCCGCGGAGGCTCTGGTGGCCGCGCGTGCTTCTGCGCGCGAGCCGCTGCCGCTGCTAGCATTACTTGGGCCCCGCCGCTACTGCAGCCGCCCTCCTCCTTGTCCTCCTTCTCGTCCTCCTCGTCCTCCTCGTCCTCCTCCTCCTCCTCCTCCTCCTCCTCCTCCTCCTTCTCGTCCTCCTCCATTCGTTTTCCTCATACATAACTCCGCCCTGACGCGCCCCGATGCCAGTCGGAAGGGCGAGCGGGGCGCGTCGCCTAAGACTTCCTCTCTCCGTTTATGACCCTGAAGCCTGGGATGGGCAACGGTTTCACAAGTCGAGGGCGGGCGGTTTTCAAAATGTGGCTCTGGCCTTAGCGCAACGCACATTCGTTCATAGAAAAGAGAAGGCCTCACGGATGAGGGCGGGTGGTGATCAAAATGTGGCTCTCGCCTCAGCGCCGCGCACATTCGTCTGGACAATTTGCAAGAGTTGCACGGATTGAGGGCGGGCGGTGTTCAAAATGTGACTCTCGCCCTAGGTCCGCGCGCATTCGTCTGAAACTTCTGCAATCGTTTAACGGACTGAGGGCGGGTGGTTTTCAAAATGTGGCTCTCGCCTTAGCGCCGCTCGCATTGGTTTGAAAGCATTGCCCTGTTTTCACAGATTGAGGGCGGCTCCTTTCCAACATGTGGCTCTTGCCTTAGCGCCGCGCACATTGGTCTTAAACAGTTGCCAGGGTTTCACGGGTTCTCATGGCTAACGTACCAGAAATAATGTTTGGCAGCGGTTCAGGATTGTCAGGGCGCAGCAGTACGTTGATTCGCGGTGCTGAAATCCCAGGAATGGCGTTCTGGCGCGATTCAAAGTCGCCAGGACGCAACACTCAAATTGAGTCGTGCCGCTGGAGTCCTAAGAATGATGTTCCGGCACGACTAAGGGTTTCGAAACGGTTGTCTCCCAACGCGGCACTTCCCTCAGTTGAAATGAATCCTTGTATGGGGCCTCCGAATAGGGAGCTTGGAAGGAGGGGTTGCTCCAACATCGTTGAAGCGTCTTGGGTCTGCACTGGTCCTCCTCCTCCTCCACCTCATCCTCCTCCTCCCCATCCTCATCCTTCTCCTCAGGACTCTGGACTGGTGGCATTCGGGTTCGGTGGTGAACGCTGCCATCCATCCCCCTCCTCCTAAGATCTATGCCTAGATATTTCGCCCCAGCATTAAGGGGGGATCTCTGCTCAAGCCCTCGGGTAGGGAGGCCCGCAAGCTTCGTGGCCAAGTGACCCCCCTTGCTCCGTGCTGGCAACGTGTCTCGGAACTTGGGGACCGAACAAGTCCGTGGCCAATCCGCAGGGAGGCAGGAGGGCGGATCAACGAAAGTACAAAACGTGGTGCGGGCCAAAACAGATCAGCAGCGCGGGGGTGTAAAACAACAACAAGACACCTGGGCATCAGCTGGGATTCCGAGCGCCTGAACGTAGATTCGTGCAGAATTAGCAGACCCTCGAATGAGTTGAGATGCGGAGCCTGCCGACAACCTGCCCGCCCATACATGTAGAGTATCAGAGCACAGCCTCGATCCCAATTGCTCATGCTGCTCTGCTTGGCCCCAGTGCATTCCTCCTCCTCCTCCTCCTCCTCCTCCTCCTCCTCTTCCTCCTCCTCCTCTTCCTCCTCCCTCCTCCCTCCTCCCTCCTCTCTCCTCCCTCCCCCTCCTGCTCCCTCCTCCCTCCTCCCTTCTCCCTCCCTCCTCCTCCTCCACCCTCCCATCTCTCTCCTCTCCCCCCCCTCCCTCCCTCCTCCCCCTCCTCCTCCTGCTCCTCCTCCTCCTCCTTCTCCCTTCTTCTACCTACTCCTCGCTTCTCCCTTCTCCCTCCTCCCTTCTCCTCCTCCCTCCTCCTCCTCCCTCCTCCATCCATCATCCTCCTCCCTCCTCCCTCCTCCCTCCTCCTTCCTCCCTCCTCCCTCTCCCTCGTCCCTCCTCCATCCGCCCTCGTCCCTCCTCCCTGCTCCCTCGATCACAGCCTCGATCCCAATTGTTCATGCTGCTCTGCTTGGCCCCAGTGCATTCCTCCTCCTCCCTCCTCCTCCTCCTCTCCTCCTGCTCCTCCTCCTCCTCTCCTCCTCCTCTTCCCTCTTCCTCCCCCTCCTCCCCTCCCTCCTCCTCTCCTCCTCCTCCTCCTCCTCCTCCTCCTCCTCCCTCCTTCCTCCTCCCTCTTCCTCCTCCCTCCTCCTCCTCTCTCATCCCTCATCCCTCATCCCTCCTCCCTCCTCCCTTCTCCCTCCTCCTCCTCTTTCTCCTCCTCCTCCTCTTTCTCCTCCTCCTCCTCCTCCTCCTCCTTCTCCTCCTCCTGCTCCTCCTCCTCCTCCTCCTCCTGCTGCTCCTCCTCCTCCTCCTTCTTATTCTTCCTCCTCCTCCTCCTTCTTCCTCCTCATCCTCTTCCTCCTCCTCCTCCTTCTCTTCCTCCTCGCTGAGCCCCTTCAAGCTCGAGCCTCCGTTGCCCGTGGAGGGAGCAGGGCCAGGAACAGAAGGCCGCCAGAAGTGGAGGCCGACCCCTCCACCCTGAGGGTCTTCGAACCCCCAGGACCAGCAAGCGCCCCCGCGGGCCTCGCAGCGATGTCCGTGTCCGGGCAGCGCTGGGAGCTGAGCAGCATCGCCCTGGACGCCACCATCACCTCCGCGGGCAGGAGGAGTTAGGGAGGCAAGGCAGGGCAAGGCACAGCGCGCCTGAGTCCGCTGGTGGGGAGGCGGGGCCTGGAAGGCCAGCGCGGGCGGGATGGGGCCCTCAGTCGCAGCTGTGGCAACTGTTGTCAGTGACGAGTGTGGCGTAAGAATGCTAGTCCCAGATTGCTCCATGGAGCGCCGTCTTGTGCTAGGGTAAACCATCGTCGGCTGCCAGCTTGGAGAAGCGTGTCTTGTGTCAGAAATCGTGGAGGAGGGTGGGAGGGAGGGAGGGAGGGAGGGGGGAGGGAGGGGAGGGGAGGGGGACGGGAGGGGAGGGGAGGGGGACGGGAGGGAGGGAGGGAGGGAGGGGACGGGTTAGGGAGGGAGGGGACGGGTTAGGGATTAAAGAAGGGCAGGGGAGGGGAGGGAGGGGAGGAGGGCGGGAGGGAGGGAGGAGGGACGGCTGCTGGCCAGGCCTTGGCCAGGCGTGCCAGTGGGCCAGGCCCTGGGACGAGGGCCCTGGCCCTGTGATTCCGCCAGGCCGTGATACATAGCGGGGTGTGGCCCTCGTGCCGCGGAGACGTCCCGCCACGTGCGCTCACTGCCCGCGGGCCTCCGGGCCAGCCAGGCAGGGGTGCGGGCCGGTCGTCCTCACCAGAGGCCCGAGCCCTCGTGCCTCTGGGGCGGGCTCTGCAGAAGCCTCGCCGCGCGCATGCCACACCCAAGTCCGCGCGGCCAGGCCCACCCGACGGCATCTGCCCGCCAGTTCCCCCGCCGCTCAGCGTGTCGCTCAGCGCCCACCGGCTCCCGCCCGTCCGCTCCAGCCCGCAGCACGCCATCCTGCAGCCCCCGCAGCAGGGCGCACACATCGAGCAGTGACACCTGACGCAGCTGGTGCCCCCAGCGCGGCCTTTCGAAACGGGCACGCCTGCGCCTCACAACGACCGCGTTCTGGCCACCGCGCTGCCGCTGGCGCCCGCCCTGCGACCCGCGCCGCCGACCAAGCCCGAGACCATCGCCACAAGCTTGGGCCACATGGCGCCCAGCAGAGGCCCGGGGCGAGCGGCGGCCGCAGGGGGAGGAGGTCAGTGCACGGGATCAGCGCCTCGTTGTTGAGGGCCGCAGGCTGGAGCAGAAACCACGCCTGTTCCTGTGCCCGCACCGCGGGCACCAGGGCCGCGTGCTTCCACTGCCGCACCGCCCGCCTGCGAGCCTCAGGGGAGGCGCGCCTGGCCTCGCCCAGGTGATCCACGCAGAGATCGACCTGCACCCGGAGATACGTCACCACCTCAGCCGCGTGCTCCAGCCAGGTAGCCTGTGTCACCACCCGGGAGCCCAGCACCGCCGCAGCAACCGGACTCGAACGGGGCAGCGCCAGCAACCGCGCACGAGCGAGCGCAATGCGTTGCAGCAACTTCGCCCCCCAGCGCGTGAGCATGCGCGATTCAGCCAGTACCCGCGCGTGCCCGGCCTCCCCGAACGCCGTGCCCTTGCCAACTCCCAGGAGCACCTTGGCCGCGTCGTACTGCACCGACTTGAGCCGCGTCACTGCCGCCCACCAGCCCTGCCCTCACTAGCCAGAAGCTCGCAGGCAAAACATATTGCCGCTTCGACCTGGGTCGGGATCTGGGCAGCCTGGCATGGCATGCCGAACCCGCGCTGCTCCAACGATGCCACCAAATTCTGCCTGCCGTTACGCAGCCGCGCGCACACCTCGTCGAGTGAGTCGTGAAACGCGGGGGACCCGTCAACCGGCCCCCCCAGCATGTCCAGCGAGTCCGCCGCAGCTCGAACTTCGCTGGCCACCGCGCCAGAAGCAGCGCCGCCATCACGCCCACCTGCCTCCACCGCCATCACGACTGGCCTCTTGCGGCCACCTTGAAAGCGATGGCGCTAACGCGTGCAACACTGCGACAAATCCCTGGTTGCAGCCGCCAGTCCCGCGAGGAATGACTGGAGAACAGGAAGGAGCCATCCACAAACTGGACTAACAGCACTGCGTGGCGTGCCAAGGCGCCCAAGAACGCATTCTGGTCAGCAGCGGTGCGAAATGCCGCCGCGTACGCGCGCCAATCTGGGGCACGGGGCGCGGTCGCCGCCGCCGCCGCCGCCGCCGCCGCCGCCGCCGCCGCCGCCGCCTGGACCGACGCGCGGTGCGCAGCCTCGCGGGGGATCGCGGCCGCGCCGGCCGCGGCAAACGCGCGGGCGGATGTATGCCGACGCCGTCGGTCTGCTCGGCGCACTCATCCAGGAACGAGCGGATGAGCGCACCAAACATTTCATCCCCTCGCGTTTCCCTTGCCCCACCCCGAAGGCAACGAGCTGGGCCGCAGGCCCGGCAACCTCCCCCCCCACCCGGACACGGATCGCCTCGGCGCCCAGGGCCGCGTCAGCGACCAACCAGAGGCGCCCCGGACCCCAGCCCACCATAGGTGAAGCCGCATCGCGTCCCGCCAAGCAAAAGCCATGCCCGTGCATCGGGCCCGCTTTCTGCACCCATGTCGGGACACCACCCGCGCGCCTGACCCAAAGAGCGATGACCATGCCGATGACCATCAACACTGCGTCCTACTCCCCACCGGCCTACGGCGACCCCGCGAACGCTTCCACAGCACCGCGGGCCGCCTCCGACCACAGCGCATCGAAGGTGCCGCACAGCTCGTCCACGCAGCTCACGGGGCGAAGGCTGCACACCTCCGCGACGGCCTGCAGGCCGCGCCTCTCCGAATCGGCGCATCCCGCATCCACGCCGTCGGGGCCAGCCCCAGCACTGCCACCAGGCAGATGATGGCCCACGTGGCCAACCGCCCCCGCGCACCTGCGAGCGGCACGCCGCGCGGGGGAAGCGGAAGGACGGTCGATTGCGACTGGTCGAATCCAGGGTCCCGTCCTCGGCGTCGGTCGAGAACGGGTCTTCCCATTGCGTCGTGATGGTCTCCCTCTGCGCTTCGCGGCGCGACTCCGCCACCTGTCGGCTGACCGATTGCGTGTGAAGGCCGGGTCACCTGGCCCTGCCGCCGCGCCACGCTCTAGCACGTCCTCTGTGACGATGCCGATCGCCTCGGCTACCCCCAGAAGCTGTCCCGTGGCTGGGCTCCTGAACGCCAGATGCAGCGGCAAGCGCGGGCACGGTGCGCTGGTTCAGAAAGCTTCGGCCTCGCCAGGCGAAGCCTGCGCCAACTCGAGACACCGACCCAGACACCTGGACTGCTCCCTCTCGGGCAGGCCCACTCCCGAGGGGCCCAGCGTGGGGGGGCAGCTCAGCGGGCCACTCGTCCACGGGCATCCGCGGAGCCTCGCTTTTGGCCCTGGCCCCCCTCCCCGCGCCGCGACAACTGGGCGGCGGGACCCGCGTGCCACCACCCAGCCACCAGCGTGGCCCGCCAGCGTGTACACCACCGCATGCCACGACGGCACCCTGTCCAGCAGCCCCTGTCTCGTCTCCCTGCGCGCGCGGTCAGCAACCCATCGCACCAATACTTCCCACCGCATCGCCGTACCCGCCCAGCCAATGAACAACCGCAGCGTGGCCGGCACCAACTCCAACGCCGCGTCCCACGACTCCCCCCGCTCCCACCCTCCCACCTCGCCTGCCCCAGCTCAACCCTCGAGGCGCACGTCGCCTCGGAGCTCAGCCGCACGATGAACATGCCGTGGTCACTGCGCACGGCTGCGGTGCCAATCCCCTCGACCGCGGCCGCAACTGTCACTCTGGCAGACGCCGCGACCACGTCGATGATGGACCCTAACTCGCGCGTCCGCACGCCTGGGTGGTTCTGAAGCGCAGCACCCAGGCCTGACAACCATTGCAACACCTCGCGGCCCAAGCGCTGTTCCGAGCATCGCCAGCGCATCGCCGATGCATCGCCGATGCATCGCCGATGTATCGGCGATGCGGCGCGATCTTCCGACCCCATCCACCCCGACCCCATCTAGGAAGCCTATATATGCACTGCACATACACCGATCCTGACCAGGCGCACCCTGGGCTCGTCCAGGATCGGTGCATATTTATCTATCCTCTTCCCCGATTGGTGGGAGAGCTTCATTCGAATGGGCCGCCCAGCTGAGCGACATGCAACTTGAAAGTCGACAACCACCAACAGCTCCCAGCCACGGAACTGGGCCCGAGCAGGCAGTCGCCGCCCTTCCTGGACCCAGCCCCGCCAGAAACCACGACGCACGGCAGCACCGTACCCCGGCGGGAGCCCGTAGACACCGAGGAGCAAGGTCCAGCACATGGACAATACATTCGAACCCTTACTTACACATTCTTCGAGGGAGATTCTAAATCACCCCCACGCCCCCGACATCAATGCTGATCTCGGTAAGGGCGGTGCTTCGGGGGTTCGAATAGTTCTGTCCACTCACGCCCCCCCCCGTCGTCACGCCATCAATAACAACTTCGGGGGGTCTGGGGGGCATCTTGGGCCACAAGGCTCGAACACGGTGCCCCTGCACGGCCCCGCTCCCCGGCCCCCGCCCCCCCCGCCGGGCACTGCACCCATGGCCGCCCGAGCGTCCCCCTACGCCAGCCGGCGCCGTGGTGGCCGGCTCGCGGCCTCGCGCAGGATGCGAGGACGGCAGCGGTGGTCCGGCCAGGCGCTCCGCGCCCCACGGGAAGGGAAGACCCCGCCCAGCGCGACGGCGGCAACGGACGGCGAAGGAAAGGAACGAGCGAGCGCCCGAGTCGCGCGCGCTCCGCCAGCGAGCCCGCCCGTGCCCAGTCGGGCATGGCGCGGAGGCCGTGGCCGCAGAAATGTGATATGTTGCGCGGGCTCACGTGATAACCACCATTCGGGGGAGCCGTTGAGGCCGATAGTATTTTTTTTTGCGAGGAGGAGGAGGAGGAGGAGGAGGAGGAGGAGGAGGAGGAGGAGGAGGAGGAGGGAGGAGGCAACTGTTGCTGACAGTGCAGTAAGCATCGTCGTTGCCCGTCTCGACGTCGACCGCTACTGGTGGTGGCAGTGTCGTAGGCCTCACGGCGAGTACTGAGTCAACGAAGTTGGCGTGAAATGGTGCGGTCGGTATTCTGGAGGTTGGGGAAGTGAGCTTGGGGCGCAGGGCGGTGTTTTGAGGGGGCGTCTCGGCGTGATGCCATCCCTGGTGTCGAGCGGAGCTGGCGTCCTGACAGATTTGGCGCAGAAGCTGCACGGCGTGTGGGCCGAAAACCTTCCCGAATCAACAGCGTCCAGAACCGCATCCTGTAGGCGGTGTCGATGGCAGTCGGTGGTCAAGCTCCACATGCCGTCGGAGCCGCCCCGCTCGTCAAAGCTGCGCATCTCGCCTGCGGAACTCCGCATCTTTCCGGCGCAAGTCTCGGGAGAAGAGGGAGGGGCAAGAGGGAGGTGACGATCGCGCCAAGCCCAAACATGCACGATTGCCAACAATATGTCCACAAAGCTGCGTCCCTGAGTCGGCCCCCACGGGTCAGGGCTCCGCATTTTTCATTGCACCGGCCTTGCAGACGTGCTGCAGCGGATTTCTGCGTGGATTTCTGCGTGGATTTTGCCCGAAGCTACGAGCGAAAAAAGAAGTGAATCTCGCGTGGATGATTCTTGGTCTTCATTCCTGGCCAACAAAAAATCCGCACGAAATTCACCTCGAAATCTGGAACGAAATTATCCAGGACACCCCGGGCCCACCCTATCGCTTTCCGAACGAAATCCGCTCTGCGATGTTGGCGCCATGACATTTTTCGCATACAAATAAGCTACGTCGAGACATGTTGAGGCTCAAGTCCTGTGCGCACCGCGTGGAGAGCGCAAACAGCTGCCGCACAGCATCGGAGAACTGGCAAGTGAGACGTGCGGCGTGGCCGAGCTCGCGCGCGGCCGCAGTCGTTCGGTGAACTTTGCACGGACTGATCAGGGGTATCATGAAACTGACCAGCGAGTGCCTGGGACACCTGGTCACTAATACTCGTCGCTCCTTACCCCCGTCCTCGTCATCTTCGACAGGCGTGCTGGGCGCCAAACCTGGGGAATCCATGGGGGGGGCCCCGCGGGTTGGTTTGGTAGAGGGTGGATGGGCTCAACTTCCATCCCTTTCCAATTCCACCCGAAGGTATCCTTGCTTCCCGCCCTCCGTCCACCCTCGCTGCCTTCTCTTACTTGTCCTCTCCCCCCGCCCCTACCCGTCCCCGCGGGGGCAAACGGATACGGCGGGAGAGGAAAAGGATAAGAGAAGAGAAGGAGAAGAGAAAGACGAAACGGAGGAGGAGGAGGAGGAGGACGGGGGGGAGGAGGAGGAGGAGGAGGAGGAGGAGGAGGAGGAGGAGGAGGAGGAGGAGGAGGAGGAGGAGGAGGAGGAGGAAAAAGAGGAAAAGGAGGAGGAGGAAGAGGAGGAGGAACGACCGTAACATCGACGAGAATGTTAGGTGCCCACCCCGGCCGCGGCGGGGCGCGGGTTCAGGACATGAGCCTGTCTTTGACAGTGATGTGCACAATCCTGGGTTGGCAGTAGCCGTTGGAGACGCCCTGCTTCTTGGCCTCCAGGTAACGGTAGCCGGAGAGGACAGTAGAGCGAACGGCTGCGGACATCGAGCGCTGCGCTGCGAGTCTTCGCCGACGTAGCTCTCGGCCGGGCCCAGGGCGAGCCTCTCCAGCACGGTAGTGCTGGCACGACTAGGCCACCCAGTGCAGGAGCCACGGGCACTGCAGGCGATGGTGGGTCTCGCTGTCGGCGCCCAGGCAGCCCCAGAGACACGGGAGCCGTGGAGGAAGCAGATGCACACGACAGCGCGTGCGCCATCCAAACGCGAGGGTGCACACCATGGTCCACCACCACGCCGGGGGCATCTTCAGCAGCACTGGCTTCAGCGCCTGCCACCTCTGGACTTGGTCCACGGGTGCCACTTCAGCCCCAAGCCACGTCGTCAGCCTCTTCTTGATGGTGAGGTGGAAGTTGTCGGGGTACCACCTTGCTTGCAGGGTGCGGGCGAAAATCATATGAGGGCGTGGGCACCGACCTGCTTCCAACGACGCCGCAGCCGCACGCAAAGCAGCTGGCACAAACCCCAATATCATGATGAAGCCGGACATGGATGTCGATCGGCTTGGCATTGACCATCCGGAAATAGCGCTGAGTGATTGATTCTTGAGCACGCCAAAACTGCGGGCTCCACTTACTGGCCGCGGAGCTGGGTAGTCTGATGTTCTCTCTGTGGCCTGCTGTTCGAGCCTCTCGTAGGTGTCATTCCAAGATGGAATAACCAACTAGGCCACTATCGAGCCAGCAGGGCAGCACCGAGAGGCAGTGGCTGCCGTAGAGCCGCACGTTGACGTCGACAGGAGCGGGTGACTGTCCAATGAGCACCACTCGTTGCCACCATTTCTCCGCCGCTGCGGCTCATTGATCTTCGGGGACCGCGCCCGGGCCCAACTGCGTTCCCAAGTGCTTGCCCGCGTCTTTGATCCACGTGTCATTCAAATTGGGGAACCAATCGGGACGTGGTCGACTCGACCTTGGAGATCAGCCGCTCGCCGAAAGCCTGCCAGAGGGAAATGAGAGAACTCTTGTCTCGGCTGCAGTTGGGGTTTGCCCAGCCCGCGCGCTTTGTCAAAGACCGCGGCGATCTTCGGGAAGGTATGAACGTCGCGATTGACGGCGCCTGCGTCGTCGGCACAGGCACCGGCAGTTCCTTCTCCTCAGGGTGGAAGAATGGCGGCAGTGGCGCACAGGATGGGGTCCATCGCCACTGCCCAGGCCGTGGTCGATATGGGACATCCAAGGCTACGCCACTGTCGATGTTGCAGAGGCGGTGGAGGGGCACCTGCAAGCAAGACCAGGCCCTCGGCCCTGCCGCAAAGGCCGTTGGCCGCGTCGATGAAGCTCCGCAGGAACCCGAGGCGCTCGAGGGCTCCGAACAACCACTGTCTGCCTAGGGATGGGAAGGCGGCTGCAATGTCAAAGAGGAGGATGAGATCTTGGGCTCGGTGCGCCGCGCGTCCGCCTGGAGGCCGGCGACGCGGGCTTCGCCGCCGACCTGGGTGATGTGCTGGCAGAAGGTCCTGCCTCATTTGAACATGTGTTGGACTGCGTGAGCATGCGGGGCGATCTGCTTGGCCATCTGACGACTGCCGCCGACGCGGCGATCCTGGAGCCCGCGCTCTTGCGCGCGATGGGGCGAAGGGCGCCCGCCTCCCCGAGCGCGGCGCGCCAGGTCGTCGGGCCCCGAGCCTGTCGGGGCGCGCTTGAAGAACGAGCAGCCGAAGCCCTCGGGAACGAAGCCGCATTTGAAGAGGTCCCAGGCGACATCCTCGAGCAGGTCGAAGCTTTCCTCTATGGCCAACCAAGCCTTGCACGGGAGCTGATCAGGGCCAGGAGCCGAGTTGCAGGCCGCCCTGGTTGCATGCTTCATCGAAGCAGCAGTGGGCAGCGGAAGGCGCGCGTTCGGGGCGTCCGAGGGTTCGCGAGCATCAAGGAACTGCTCAATCTGGGCATGGTTGACGCGCTTGGTTCCCAATGATTCGTCAGCGCCTTCAGCGTGCTTTCGGGGCCCTTGGCAACCGCCTCCTTCTTCGCGAACGCGATGTCCTTCAGCTGTAGCTGGGAGCTGGGATGCGAAGGAGGCCAAAAGCTTCCCCACCGGCGACTCCGACGCTGGCGCGCGCACTGCCGCTGGAGGATGTGATCGAGGTCATCAGTTCTCTGAAGCCGCGCTGCCCCAGCGTCTCGCGCCCCCGCTTCTGTCTGAGAAAAGTAGCACGAAGACCGCGGGTAGAGGTTGCTGGCGCCGCGCCCGTCGCCGTTCAACGCGACGCAGCTGCGATCAATGCGCAAGCACCCCCTGCCCATGTCCGCGCGCTCGATGAGGTCGGCCGCAACTCGAACGTCTGCCTCCAAACCGTTCGCGAGATGGACCGCGCAGAGAAACTCGCCGCCATGGCATGTTGCCGAGGTGAACCTCCAGGCACGGCGGCGAGAAGTCCCTGACGAGCTTCGCGGCGTTGGTCACGTTGGTCTTCATGATGAGAAGGCGTTTGCGCTGGAGAACGGCCCTGTCGGTTGGAGTGGGAGCGCCGAGTATCACTACGACGTTGAGACTGCGGCAGCTTGAAGGAAGTCAGGGACGCACTGGCATTCGTCTTGCGCGGAATCGGCCGTGGCAAGAGAATGCAGCGATCGCCCATGTGGGCATCGTCCAGAGTGGCCGCCTATGGGTCAACATGCAAGTACGCAGACAAGTTTGGCACGGCAAAGGCAGGGAGACTGACCAACGCTCAATCAATCCTCGGCGCCGTCAAAGAAGGGCGATCGAACCGCGCCGAGCGGCCGTTCTCTACCTCCACCGTGATGCCAAACAACCGCTTCCATAAGAGTTGTTGGCGTTGGCCCCCGAAGGTGCAGCGAAGTTGAAGACAAGTGAGGGCGCCAGTGGTGCTGCCGCAATTGCCGCAGGTGTAGCGCATGAGGACGGGGGCCCGTCGCGGTCGACGAAGTCGCCAAGCGCCACGATGAGTCTCTGGCGAGGTGCTCCCACTGCCCATCGCTACTGATCAGGCCGCTCAAGCTGAAGAACTGCACGATGCTGCGGCCCGAGATCGCGGTCGTGAACGTTCACGACGAGGAATTGGCACTCCTGGTTGCAGTACATCCCTAGGAGATTGACGCGGCCCTCGATGACAGAGCAGTGGTGGTAGGTAGCGACGTCGGCATCTGCGTCGACCCTCGCGAGGTAGCGAGGAAGCTGCGGGGCCCGGCTGCGCGCGGGCGCACGGCGGCGCATGAGTGGATGAGGCGCCAGCGGAGCTTGGAGGCCGATGGCGAGGACGCGGAAGAGGGACCAGATGAGCCTGAGGTAGCACTGGCCTCCGACTCAGCCTCCGATCCAGAGCGCCCAGGCGCGCTGGGGACCTTGGACTCGGCAACGTAGCCCACTACCTGGATCGCGTGGCCATCGGGCCCCCAGAAAGCCGCGCCACCTCGCCCCGCCCGCTCGAAGCCACCGAATAGGCATTGGTAGGGGGGCGCCCAGCAGGCGGCGTAGACGAGAGGCAGAGCCATGAACTCCTTGCACTGCAGGACGACGCGACCCATGGGCTCGTGCGCCTGGAAATGCTCGTCAGGGTACCGTGAGAGGCGATTAAGACGTCGAATCAGGATTTCTCTTCTGACCAGCTCGGAGCTGTGGCCAGCACTGACGCATAACGGAACTCGTTGTCCCGCCTCTGCGTCGGTGGAGATGTCGCGCCACTGGCCTCCTGCAAGCTTGAGGGACCTGGCCAACGCTGCTGAGCACGGGGTGGTTTCGTCTCGACCTCCCAGAAGTTGGAGCGCGAACAATTTGGCGGGAGCGTCGCCCACCGCCGGGGCCATGCTGAGCTCGAGCCGTGCTTCGGTCATCCACTGCGCGATACCGTGGCAGACATCCTGCGGGGACGCAGTCTTGGAGCAACCGGAAGAGTAGATCGACTGGTCAGGATCACGGTCCCACTCCGCCAATGCGACAACGTCAAGATCAGGTAGCCGTGCCTCCGCGACGACAAGCTGTCGCTGGACATCGGCAACGCAGGCTGCCACTTGGCGCTGGGCATCTTCAGAGCGAGCGACACGTTGGCGAAGGTCTGCGGCGGCTGTCTCGGTGGCGACCATCCTGAGGTTGGTGGTGACGCGGGGCTGGTCGACGGAGGCGGCAAGGGGTGTGGAAACTGCGCGATCGAAGGTGTCTATGGTTGCGTTAGAGTGCGCGGGGAGCTGAGCTTGAAGACTGTCTGCGATGGACTGGGGCGCTGCAGGGGTACCGTGCGGGAGAGCAGCTCCAGGTGCTTGGCCTTCCAAGTCCATTGCCCACTTCAGCATGAGCTGGTGCTCCAGCGAGAAGCCAACCGACGAGATCCGCAAGTGGTAAGGGTCCTTCAGGTGAAACGTGTCCTCCTCCTGGTGGTGCAGCTTCTCCTGGTGGAGCGGGCTCGGCACGTGGTGCTTGGATCCGAGCGTGTCCTCCTTCGTTTCCACGTGGTGGTACAAGTACTCCATGCGGTACTTGAAGTGCAGCGTCGCGCCAGGGGTCTCTACCAGGTCGGTGAAGCGGGTGAGGTTTAGGCACCACCCCTCTTCCAGCGGATTCGGCCGCGCTGGTCCTCTTGCCCTGTTTCCAGGAAGCATCGATGGAGCGCTGCCTTCTGCGTGATGAGGAGCAAAACTATGGGCGGGCGTTGTGGTCGAACGCGGCAAAGGCCATGGAGGCGGTTATTCCAACTGGTGTGCCCTTTTTTATGAGGAGCGCCTGGAGCTCGAAGCCTGTACCCGTCTCGGGATGATTGATGATATTCTGCCGCAGCTGCGTCTCGAAGATGTAATCGGCGTCCTGCTCCCCGTCGAACAAGTATGCAAGCTGGGCCAGATCGGTGCTCACGTTGTCCACCAGCGGGGCCTCGCGTGCCAGATGACCCAGCAACTCGCGATTGGCGAAATCCTTGTTGGTATCGCTCCTTTACAGCTCGGTGTCCACGGCCGTGTCCACGGCGATCAGGGTCGTAGTCAAGCTTGGAACGTTTTTTGCCTTTCCTGCTGCGGCTGGTGCTGCGATCACCGACGGAGGTTTCGTCAGTGATGGCGCTGTCCATGGAGACGTCGGTGCGCGACACGGTGCCGAAAGCGAGGGAAGGACGGTGTGCACGAGAACGGCGCCGTAGAGCAGGACGGGGGGCAGCTGCTTGGCTGTGATATGGAGGCCACGCGCAGCAACAAAGCCTGGCGGCAGGATCAACCGTCGCGAGGAGCATGGAAGCCACGAGGGCCCAGCGCAGGTGCCACCTCACCTCTGATGTTGCTGGAAACGGTTGGGGACATCCCGCGGCCCAGCGGTCTCCATATGGCCGCACGGCGACATGGAGACTTGAGCCAAAATTGCTACGGAGGAGGAGGAGGAGGAGGATTCCTAACAGCATCAAACAAAAGAGAAGCGAGAAAACGACAAACAAAAACACGAGCTGGCAGCCTGGGCCGACGCAATCAGTCCGAATCTTCCGAGTCGCCGCTGGCAGTGTCCCGACCCCCCTCCGCCTCCCGCCGAAGTCGATCCCTGAAAGCTGCGAGCAAAGCCGCCGCATCCTCATGCAGCGCTGGCTGAGGCACGAAGCTGGAAGAGGGAAGCCATCCCCCCCACCCCAGGGCCCGACCTGCACTGTAACGCGGTCGTGCTTTGGGGGTGGCGTCTTGCACATATACGCTTCCAGTAGTAGACTTAGGTCGGGCATGTCCCTCTACAGGCGGATTTTGGGCGAAAAGTAAAAAGTAATCAAAAAAGAACCAAAAAAAAACAAAAATGTTAGAAAATCGTCCCCATATTATTGTTTGACCAATTTTCTAAAATTCCCCCTGTAGAGGGACAGGCCCGACTTACGAGTAGACCCTGCCCTTGGCCCCTTCTTGGGGGGAAGGGGCCTACAAACCTCCCCGAGGCCACGTACCTGCCTAACGGCAGCGGGCGCAAACAAAAGCGGCTGCAATCGGCCGAAATTTAAAAAAGGAGCGAAGCTTCATCGCGACTCGCGTCCACTTCAAGCTCAAGGAGAGAGGGAGCCTCAGGTTCCCGTCGGCCTGCCGAGGGTTGGCCTCCTTACTGCCTTCCGAGCGGCGCTTGGGCGCCGCGTGCCTCCGATCCTGGATACAGATCCAGGGGTTCAGAGGGCCTCGAGCGAAGGCAGGTCTGCAGGATGCGGGGTTGTGCGCACGTGCCGGCTCGCGCGCGGCGCACTTCGCTGCGCCAGCGATGCTTGCAAGGATGTTACCAGGGAGTCCTAAGGGGAACGAAGAACGACATAGACATAAAAACTCGGAGGTCCGCGCGGATTTCTCGGATCCGCGCTGGACCCCCCAGGCGGCGCCTCCCGCGCCGCCCCTGGCACGCTCCGCGCGCCAAGAAGGGGGTCAGCGCCGATCCGAGAAACCCGCGCGGATCTCCGAGTTTTCATGTTTATGTCATTCTTTGTTCCCCTAAGTTCCTTCCAAGTGTGCAAGATTGCGTTCTGGTGCCCCTCTTGTAAGATTCGTGAGCGTGACGGCCTGTTTCCACTGCACTTCACGCTGCCAGCGCAGCAGCCAGGACGCGCACGGTCAGGCGTGCCAGCTCGCAAAATGATCTCAGGTCGAGTTGCCAGCCTTGCCGGCAGCAAGCTCACTCCGAGCGTGCCTGCTCACACGGTACAGCTCGTCGCACTGCCAAGGATGCTGCCAGGAAGCTCACTCCAAGCGCGCCAGCTCGCGTGCGGCGATCATCCCGCTGCCAATGTTGCTTCCAACGGAAACAGTCCGAGCGTGCCGGCCAGCTTCTGGCGCTGCAAGATTGGCCGGAGTTGGCTGGGTGGCACTCGAGCGTAATCCCACCAGCCCATCCTTTCCTCTTCCAAGATAGGGGGAGGGTGCCCTCCCCGTCCCCTCCCTGAGGTTTCTCGGCGGGGGCCGCGATGTGTCAGAGGGTCCTTTTCGCCCGAGATGGATGGCTCCAAGAGGGCCTCCGATGCTCCAAGATGTCACTGCACCGACCTTGCAGACGAGCTGCAGCGGATTTTTGCATGGATTTCTGTCAATGCAAAACCCCAGAACGGCGGGAGAGAAACTAGGTGAATTTCGCGTGGATTCGTTTTAGTTTTCATTCTTGGCCACAAACAAGATCGCACGAAATTAACCTCGAAGTCCGGAACGAAATTCTCCAGGACACTCCGAGCCCATCCTATCGTTTTCCGTACGAAATCCGCGCTGCGATGGTGGCGCTATGCAAGATGGCCTCCTAGGCGGCTGAAGATAGCAGAAGATGATTCAAGATAGCTTCCGACGCAATTACCTCCAAGAGGCCCGGCGAGGCCCAAAGCACAAGTCCAGGTGCTCTCGGAGGCCCCATCGGGGGCCCTCCCAGAGGCCACAGTCCTTCAAACACCGAGAGAAAAGACAATGAATGTTCGGGGCGAACGAAAAGGGGGGATAGCAAAGGTAGGGTAGACAATCAGCTCACGTAGCTAATTTTCCCAGCGCCTCCCAGCGCCGGGAGGGCCCATGTAAGTATCGAGGAATGGGCCCGGCGGCGGGGCCGAAATCAGCTGCATGCAGCAGATGTCGTCCCCCCCCCTTTCCTTATCCCCCCCTTTCGTTCGGCCCGACTGTTGCCTTCTCACCTTCTCGCTTCCGATGCGCTTTTTGAGGCCTCAAGCTTGTACAAAGATGGCCCAAGAGAGTCCCAAGAGGGGCCCAAGAGACCCCCGAAACGGCCCCAAGCGCGCTCAAGATCGCCCAAGAGCGCCCCAAGTGGCGATTTTGATGGACCCAGGAGGGGGGAGGCAAATCAGAGACACCCCCTCCTTTGATCGATAGCCTCCAGGATGGCCGCAAGAGGCACTCCAGGGATCCCAAGAGGGCCCCAAGATAGCCTTAAGAGGGCCACAAGACGGCCCCAAGAGCGCCCAAGAGCGCCCCAAGAGCGTCCCACGAGGGCCCTAAGAGGCGGTTTGCCTCCTCATACTCGTACTCCCCTCGCCCCCCCAGGGCCTCAGGGATGGCCCGAAGATTCCCTGCAAGAACACCCCCTTGCCCCTAGAGATCTCTCTGTTCATCCTGGTTGCCCGCATTGTTTCAGTATGTGTCTCTTCGTCCCTTTTCCCATCAGCTCTCATGGGCAGGATTCCTGAACTGGTTGATGGGGATTCGCGAAGCGTGAAGAATTCGTTCATACGCAATTCTTTCGGTAACCTTTGGTCGTGCAGTCGTGGAACCCTTGCTGTGTTCCCTGTTAACGCTTTCTTGGTTTGCTGTCAGTGGGGGTCAAAATAAGGGTGCTAGGGGCACCTCCTCCTCCACAAACTCCAGAACCACGTTTGGGCTCCCGAGCCAGTTTCGGACTCCTCCGAGGGGCCAAAGCCGAAGTGGGGCCCAGGGCCCGTTTCGGCTCTGGCCCGTTTCGTCTCGGCCCGTTTCGGCTTCGGCAAGTTTCGTCCCGGGCGTTTTAGCTTCGGCCTGCTTCGGCCTTGTCCGTTTCGACTCCGGCCCGCTTCGTCCCGGCTCCGTTTCGGCTCCGGCCCGTTTCGGCTTCAGCGGGGTTCGGCTTCCAAGTTAGCGCTCGCACCCGGGCCGAGAAGCGAACACGGGTCCAAGCCAAAACTGGCTCTATTCGAAACGGGCGGAGCCGACACGGGCGGAGCCGAAAAAAGCCGAGGCGAAACGAGCCGAAGCCGAAACGGGCTGATGCCGAAACGGGCCGAAGCCGAAAAGGCCACAAGCCGAAACGAACGGGCCCCAAACCGAATCGAGCTCATTTTCATTATTCCCTGGGCATACTGGACAGGGGTCCGTTACTCACTGTGAAAAATGGACAAGGTTTACTTATTCCTTTTCGGACAAAAGGACAGGGGTCCATTACTCCCTGGGAATAATGGAGAGAGGTCCGATCTTCCCTGGGAGCCATGAGCAGGGTCGAGCACTCCCTCGGACTAGTAAACAGGGGTCCGTGATCCCCTGGGAATCATGAACAAGGGGTCGGCCCTTCCCTGGGAATGATGGACTGGGGTCCGCGAATCCATGAGAACAATGAGCAGGGGATTCGCTATTCCCCGAAGTCCGCCACCGTGCCTGCACGGAGTGGTCGTGTTAGAGTGCTTGTCTGCTGCCTGGGAGCTGCTTCTGTTGTTTAGTTTCGGAGCCTGACCCCCACTGCATCGCGCGCATGCTCCCAAGATCGCATCCCCTAAGATTGCTCCCTGGCGCTCCGCTCGGCCTCCAGACGGTCGAGATGGCATCTAGAATGGCTTCCAAGGCAGCCAAGACGACACCCAAACGGCTCAAGATGGCACAAGACGGCGCAAGACGCTCTCAAGACAGCCTAAAGACCCAAGACGGCCCAAGAGGGCTCCAAGAGGTCCTCCACCGAGAAGTCCCAAACCATTGATTGTCGTAGGTGTTTGTAAGATTTTGAGGTTCTCGCCTGTTCGGGTCTACGACCGCCCAAGACGGTCCAAGGGGCCTTCAATGTAGCTCCAATACAGCCCACGAGGCCCCCAAGAGAGCCACGAGTCGGCCCAAGAGGACCCCAAGATCGCTCAAGAGGCTCCCAAGAGGGCCCCAGGACGGCCCTAAAGAGCTCCAGGATGGCACCAAGACGGCCGAGAGAGGCCCCCAAGACGGCCTCCGAAGGCGTCAGACGGGCCAAGAGCCTCCCTAAGACGGCCCAAGGGCTCCAAGAGGCCCCAAGAGGCCCCAGGATGCTCCCAAGAGGCCCCCGAGAGGCCCCCCAGGAGGCCCCCAGGAGGCCCCAAGAGAGCCCCTTAAGAGGCCTTTGCCGACATTGTCTTTACTCTCTCCCTCCTCCTCCTCCTCCTCCTCCTCCTCCTCCTCCTCCTCCTCCTCCTCCTCCTCCTCCTCCTCCTCCTCCTCCTCCTCCTCCTCCTCCTCCTCCCTATCGCGCGGAAGAAGGCGAGGTCGAGATCACGTTCCTTCCCAGTTCAGACCAGTCCCTGAACTGCCGCGGGGCGTGAATTCGGCCTCGTTTCTACCGCGCGGACGAAAATGAGGTCGAGTTCACGACCCGTCCCGATTCAGCCTGCTCGTTAGAATTGCGCTGTTCCTGTACTCAACCTCCGTCCTGCTGCGCTGCTGCAAAGGCACGGGGGCGGGGTTTGCCGTGGACAGCTGGATAATGAAAAGGGAAAATCGATGGGGGTCCATGAGTCCCTGGGCTTTATTCCCCAGGAGTGCTCAAGAGAGGTCCGTCGCATCCTGGGATGAACAGGGGTGCGCTACTCCTCGGGAATAACGAGCAGGGGGTCCACTTCCCCTGGGGATACATGAGCAGGGGTCCGATATTGCCTGCGAGCGGAGGAAAGGGCTCAGTTTGTCCTGAAGAATTCTGAACACTGGACAAGGGTCAATTCTTCCCTGGGAAGAATGAGCGGGGAGCCATGACTCCATGGGAATGACGGACAGGGGTCCGTTATGACCTGGGAACTACGGACAGGGATCCAATATTCCCTGGGAGTGCGAACAAGGGCCCGCTGTTCCCTGGGACTGACGGACAGGGGCCCATCTCTCCCTGGGAATACCGGACAGGGGCCTGTTATTCTCTAGGAGTAACGAAATGGGGCCCAGGATACCCTGGGAATAATAAACAGGGTCCCGCTACTCCGTGGGAACAGTGAACAAAGTCCATTATGCCCTGGGAGTGGTAGACAACAAGTCCAATATATCAGAATGTTGAACCGCTGTTGAACATCCTGGAGTGGTCCGCCGAGGATTGTCAATAACTTCTGACCATCCTGGCCACTTCGCTTCGTGGCTGGCTGCAAATTAAAACGCCCATGGAGGGCTGCAGCGCTGGCAGCATGGGAGAAACGATATTCGATCTGTTCATCGAAGAGCCGGCAAGGCTCAAGCATGAGCGGGGATACTAACGAACAGGTGTCCGCCACCGTGCCCTCAGAAAGTTGCAGGATCAGTCAACGCCGAATAAGGAAACTGTACCGGATCGGTACGCGCGTCGGATCGGGCCGCATCGGCACGGAGTCCGAATCGAATCGGATCGGCCGCGCCAGGCTGCACAACAGCACCATGCAAGCATCGGGCCTCATCGGATCGTCGGAACACTGGGGCCAGCCGGAATCGACATCGAATCGGATCATCGAAGCGGACCCTGCCTTGGTGAGTGCCAGAACTCCTGCCAGTTGTCCGGTAGGGCCCGTGTAGCCTTCTGGGTGCGACATCGACCCTCATTGACCCAAGAGAGCTCCAAGACGGCCCAAGACCGCCTCGGGACGAAGCCCAGCTCAAGACAGCCCTCATCAAGCACCAACGAACCCCAAGATCCCCCCAAGAGGACCCACGATGGCAAACGGAGTTGAACGCGTATCGGTCTTTCAATCTCGTTTGCCCTCAATACTTCTCAGCCTAACAGTGACGTCAGGACCGCCCACGACAAGCCCAAGACGGCCTCAAGACGGCCCCAAGACGGCCTGAGAAGCTCCCAAGACGATTCGAGTCAGCCCCCGAACGGCTTCAAGACCCGACGTGCCGCCGAGCCTCCTCTGGAGAGCTCTGCGGCACCGTCGCGCCCAAACCTCCTTCGAGCGGGCAAGGAGGAAGAAGGGAGCAGGGAGGAGGAGGGAGAAGAAAGAGGGAGGGGAAAGAAGAAGGACGACGAAGCCGAAGACGAGGAGGTGGTGTTCAAGGCCCGCGCCTGTTCAGACAGGGCACCGAATCGGAGCGGGTCTAAAGCTCCTCATTCCTGCTGCCTTGCTGCTTTGGCATGGTGGCGGGGGTTGCCGCAAGTAGCCAGACAGTTACTACTGGCGCGGGATTGCTTACCTTCGACGCGAGACTGCTGTTCGCGAGGGACGAGGCCAGATGCCCCAGCAGGCTCACGACGCCGTGGCCTTGGAGAGAGCGCAGAGCAGAAACACGCGTTTGGAATGCGTTACAGCGTTGCGCGCGAGGCCATCACTCGGACAACCTTCATGTTGGTGTAGAACTCGTCGCGGTCGCGGGCGTCCCGGAAGAAGAGGCAGTGCAGCGTCTCCTCCGAGGCGTCCCCGAACACCAGCAGCAGGCACTCTCCCGCCGCCCGGGCGAGGCCGGGCGCCCGCTTCTTGACGCCCTCGCCCCTCACGACGGCCCTGAGGTCCTTCAGCTCGAAGTCCTGCTGCCTGGCCAGCGCGGTCTGCAGGGTCAGCGTGGTGAGCAGCTCGTCCGTCTTGAAGAGGCACTGGGACAGCAGCATGCTCTCCGCGTCGCAAAGGAGAACACAAATGCCCAGCTGGGCCTTCTTGACGAACGCGCGCACCTGCGCGCTCAGGCGCTCCTCCCTGGTCTGCGACTCGTCCATCCCGGTCGTGTCGCCCCTAGGGTGGGTCCAGCCGGCCGGCGACGCATCGGCCACACCTCGGCTGCACGCGAGAGGGACCCTAGGCAGGAGTGACCTTTGGCGCGCGGGCTCAAGGGGCGCAAGGTAGCCAAATCCAAGCGCGCAGCCAGCCGCCATATCGCATCGCGCTGAGCGATCGGGGGGGGGGCCCGATGAGCCCGCACCAAAGGCCACTGCGGCGAAGGGTCACTCTTACGTGTAGTCGAACACCCTCGAAGCAGGACGGCAGAGGGAGCTCCCTCTCCCCGATGCGAGGGCCCTTGTTGTCCAGCGGGCTCCAGCGCGGGAACCTCTCGTCGCCAGAGGTCTGCTGCGTGATCGCGGATAGGTCGAGCTCTCCCACAGACTCCATCGAGAGTCCCCTGTCCCTGTCGTATGCGCAATCCTTGGGGAGATCCACAGGCACCGATACCAGCACTCCCCAGACCTTTCCCGGGGTGCGTCATGACCAGGATCTCGAGGCGAACCCAGCGGTGGCGACGAGGGCCGCCAAGGAGGCCGACAAAAGGGGAAAACAGGCGAAGGGGTAGCGGTATGGGTACGAGGAGGAGGAGGAAGAGGAGGCGGAGGAGGATGAGCAGGAGGAGGAGGAGCAGGAGAAGGAGGAGGAGGAGGAGGAGGAGGAGGAGGAGGAGGAGGAGGAGGAGGAGCAGGAGGAGGAGGAGGAGGAGGAGGAGTATACCTTTTCCTCCTCGAGACTCCTTGGCAGCCTGGTCCAGCCGTTGGTTCATCGCGGTGCGCGGGCTGGGAGCGCCCAGCACGGTCCGCGTCTGCACCACCTCCGCCTTTCGAGAGGCCTCCTGGATGGGGTCGCGCAGCTGGGGTCGGAGGCTCGCGCCGCATGGCCGATGCATCGGCGATGCCTCGGCGATGCACTCCCAGACCTCCTCGCGTTGTGAAAAAATCACGACGGAAGGTTTTTCACTATTTTTGGCCCTTGGGGGCCCTCGCCGGGCCTTGGAACCGTCGAAAAACAACTCAGGATGGAAAACCGGTCCCTGGGAAGGGGTCCAGACCTCTGGGGGTCGACGTTGCGAAAAAATCACGACCTCAGGGGTCTGGGTTGGTGATGCTCCGGCGCAGCGGTGACGTCGACGTGAAGCAGATCTTGGGCCCCACATCGAGCCGCATCGGCGATGCCTCGGCGATGCGGCGCGATCCTCCGACCCCGCCTACTCCGACCCCATCCAGGAGGCCGAGGGCCTTCTCGCCCGGAGCTGGGGCGCAGCACGCCGTCCACGAGAACATCTCCGCCGCCCTGCCGCGCGCCGCGCAGCCGCGAGAGGACACCGAGGGGGGGCGCGCCGCGCGGGCTTCGATCCGAGGCTGCGAAACACTGCAGCATCGCGGGAAGCCAAGACTGGAGCAGCTGGCAGCACTTTTCCAGCGGCCTCGGTCCGTCATGGCCCCAGGGCCCGAGGCTTGGCGAAAACACGCCGGGTGTGAGAGAACGGCCCCGGATCTCGAGGCTCCTCCTTCTTCTCCCCTGCCTCCCGTTCCTCCCTCTCGCCCCGCCTGAAAGCATGGCTTGCAGCTTCTCAGGGGGCCCGCTGGGGGCCTGCTGGGGTGGCCGAAGCGGGCCGCCACCCAAGAAGGGCCCGCTGGGCGCGCTGGCCCGCTCGGCGCGCGGGCGCGGGGGGCGGGCCCGCTCGCAGTGGTCGAGCATGGAGCCCACAAAGTGCGCCTTGTAGGGCATCCGCAGGGGCCTTGGCAGGGAGGAGGAGGCGGGGGCAGGGGCGGAGAGGGGCCCTGGAGGGGGGCGGAGATGGGAGGGGGGGAGCGTTCGCTGCGCCGGCCTCCCTCCCCTGCTCTCCCCACCTCCTGGGGCCGCTGAGGGCCCTGGGGCCGCTTCCATCTCTTCAAGCACAGACCCCCGACGTCGTGATTTTTTCACAACGTCGACCCCCAGAATTATGGACCCCTTCCCCTGGACCGGTTTCTCGTCCTGAATCGTTTTTCGACGGTCCCGAGGCCCGGCGAGGGCCCCCAGAGGCCGAAAGTAGCGAAAAACCTTCCGTCGTGATTTTTTCACAACGCGAGGAGGTCTGGGAGGGGGGGTACCTATGACTTCCACCGGCTTCCGCCGGCCTTCCGCTGGCTTCCGCCGGCGGAGCCGCCCCCGCGTTCTCCGTCCGCCGCACTCCGCGGACATTCCGCCGACGTCCGTCGAGGAAGGGACGCCAACTCCGTCGATCCTCGAGGGGGGCAGGAGGAGGAGGAGGAGGAGGAGGAGGAGGAGGAGGAGGAGGAGGAGGAGGAGGAGGAGGAGGAGGAGTGGGTCAGGAGGAGGAGGAGGAGGAGGAGGAGGAGGAGGAGGCGGCCCTTCCTGGAGCGCCCCACATACGTTAGGAGATCTTGCTGCAAGACATCCAGGGGGCACGCTGCTCGGTCGGCCTGGGGCCTCGCAGCGTACCCCCAGAGAACTCCAAGAGGCACCTGCTGGCAGGCACACTTCTCACCTGGTGTGTCTCTTGTCTCGCCTCGCAGATCAGCGAGGAGCAAGTCAGCTCCGCCCTGCACTGTGCGAATCAAAAGCTCGCCAGTCAGACCGGGAACCTCACACGAGCCGACTTGCGATGGGCAACTTCGTATCTGGTGTGCCTGCTGCGCGAGGAGGACTGCCCGCGCGCATGCGTGCGCAGCGCGAGGGGGGGCGGGGGTGGGGCGGCCTCCCATTCGAAGGCCCCCGCCTCTGCAGAAGCGGGGCCCGCCTTCTGGCAAGGCCACCACCCTCCTCGCGTTCCCCCCGACCCCCTCTCGCGCACAGCCTTGGTGGATAAGGAGGATTTTTTTTTTCCCCCTGAGGCTTCAACCACCTTATCTGTCCCGCATTGGGGCTTGCACCCAGGCTGCACATGGCGCTTGCAGCCTGCAACAAGAAAAGGCGCCTTGCAATCACCCTCAAACAGATGGGCGAAGGGAGGCGACGAGGCAAAAGCAGGCTCCGAATCCCTGAAGGATTGGGAACCCGAGGCCAAACGCCTGTCTGGACAAACGTGAGACAAGTGCAGCACCTTCGACCAGAGCAATACAAAAATAGAGCGGCTATTAATCTGAGTCGTCCTGATCAGCGTCGGGATTCGAGCTGGGGACAGACGGAGCGGCGCCAGCCGCGATACAGAGACGACGAACCCTGGCCTGGAACTCGCTTGCCTTCTCTTCCTTCCTCAAACGACCTGCCAACTCACGCAGCGGGTGCATGGGTCTAGGGGCAGCAGGCGGATGAGGAGGAGGGGGCACGGGTTCACTCACAGCCGTGGGCAACTCGTCCTGAAACAGATTAGAGCCGTCACGAAGATTAACTCCCAACTGCACCACCACCCCCTTTCTCTTAGGGTGACGGCTCTTGCAGATCTGCTGCCAAACCCAGACTCCGAACTTACTGGGAGGGGGGTCGCAGCGAGCAGCCAGTCCACGGAGGGTACCGTGGGAGGAGTAAAACTTACACTTCATACAAATCACAAGCTCAGACCCGTCACTGCACGGGAACATCACACACTTGTGCTGAAGGGCGGTGAGCTTGTCGGCACTGCAGGCTTTTAAACCAGAACAACGACCAGGAAGGGGTTTCGAACCGTCCCGAGGCCGACGAATCTGGAAACACCGAGAGCAGCGCCAAAAGCCTTCAAACCTAAACCACTTGTGAACGTTACCAGAAGCAGCTTTGGGCACGTTCACCACAGGGAGGTAAGGCACATCTTTGATAGAGCTGAGAGCTGCAAACTCTGGCAGCAACTTAGCCGCGAGCTTGCAGGCAGCCCTGGCAAACTTCACACACTCGTTAGCTTCTTCCAGCACTTTCGAGTCTGAGGGATGAAACGCAAGGGCCTCCTTGGCCCCTTGGTCGGCCAAGTGATTCCCCAGACGAGCGGCTTCCTCCTGAGCTGAGATGCCTTCCTCAGCCAAGGACTGGTGAGCCTTAATTTTGAGCAATTCACGAATGTGACGACGCTCGGGCCTGGACAACAGCAGAACAAAGACACCAGAGTACATACGTTTGAAAAAGGTTTGAGCATCCCTTGGAAGCTCATGTTGGGTAACAACGTTGGCACAATCGGTGATGATCGAGCTGGGGCCAGTGAGACACATAACCGCCCCCCAGTATCCCGAAAACTCGCCGGCCTGAGGGGTCTGAGGGAGCGGGGCCCACACAGGGCATCTCATAGTACACAGCAGCTTATCTTCGTCGGAAAACAAAACCGCACACCAGGCCGCACGGTTCAGCTCTTTTATAACGTGCCGAGAGCAGGAACCGTCAACAAAAACTTTCCCCTGGAGGCTGAAAACATTGTCTGAAGGCGGGTCCCCACGCCACGAGACGTCCCAGGAACCCTCTTCGAGCGGGGGGGGGTGTTCGTCACCAGGATGAGCCAGGATGCCTCGGGTAACCAGCGTCAAGCGATGTCTTCCCTGCGAAACGAAGTCCGTCACCCCGTCGACGATATCATCCCCCACAGCTTCACGACGTTTGGCGTCCAAACAAGGACATACCCATAACCTGTGGTACAAAGTGTCACGAGCCTTCCCACACAACTCACAAAACTCTGGGAACTCGTACCCTTTGGACCTGGCGTAGGTGCGAGTCCACACCGCACCCGTGCTCCAGGCTCGGATAATGCCCTTTTCAAGCGGAGAAAAACGTTTGGTAGCTAGAGCTTCATGGACGACATCGAGGCAGCCCCGACCAGGGAGAGAAAGCTTACCTCCAATCATCCACTCCAGCTGTCTGAAAACCGCCTCCATGGCGAGACGGCGCGCGAGAGCAGGCGACAGGCACAGCAACGGCAGCTCCACGCCGCGATCGTCGATCAGCGTGGCGAAGTTGGGCATCTGCCAACTGATCCTCTCGAGACTTTTCCTCATGGCTGAGATTGGACCTGAAACAGATCTCCAAGACTTGGATTCCAAACCAAAAACCGACCCCCACGCTTCTCTCATTTCAGCAAAACTCAAAACCGAGGGGTGAGAGGACAAATGGGCGTGCCAGAGTTCCTTATGCCACCTACATATTGGAGCAATCTGAACCGCCCAGGTGGGGTCCTTTTCCAGATGCAGAAGAATCGAAAGCGAGCGGTCACCCGCACTCGGCTTGATAGTACTGGCAAAAGACCGTCTTAAAGCCAAAAGTTCCCCGTCGGAAATCCCTGAGATTTCGGCGCCGTAAGTGGCAGCAGGAAGGACCCCAGAGCACCAGACATTTCGAGCCTTGCGTCCGACCGTGCGAGCGAGTCTCCCCACGCGCTTACCACGACGAGAAGCCTTGATACGACGGGCTTTGGCTTTAGCATTACGACCTTGCTGACGAAATGGGCGACCGACCGTGTCGTCGACGCCTAAATTCGGGGCCGAAGAAACCAAAGGCCCCGCGAGGGCCACCCCAATGGCCTCCTGGACCTTACAGCCAAGTTTCCTGTCGGACGATATTAGAGCCCCTTTGTCCTCGGCCAGGGTGGCGCCGATCCCCTCAGAGATGGCGACGACCAACTGCGAACTGGCGGAGACCAGCCCTTCGAGCACCTCGACCTCCGATCCAATGGCGTGAACTGCGTTGTCGTCAATATAAAGAGCGTACGTAGTACAAATGGGCCATTCGATCTGGTCGAGGGCTTCCAGGCTGTTGACTCGAATAAGCGTCGTTGCAAAAGAGCAGCCGGCCACGATGCCGAAGCCGGCGAAAATGACATCCGTCATGAAGCCACCTAACACGATGTGTCGCGCACATCTGCACGCTGAACAGCAGAGACGCGCCACCGCAGCGGGAAAGCCCAAAAGCAGACACCTGCCCAGCATACGGTCGAGATCGATGCTTTCATAATATTTCTGAAAATCCCACAGCAGAGTGACGGCAAAGAGGCCAGCGGCCACCCCCCCTTCACTCCGTGCAGCTTGTCGCCACACCGTGTCAGCAGCTCCCATAAAACGTCCCGCGGCAAACCAAGGCCTGTAGTTGGCCTCCTCCCAGGCCAAACCAAGCGGCCTCCGAATTTTAGCCCAGGCCCGATAAAGGCCCCCGAACAAACCAATGGGCCTGAGACCTGGAAGAGCCTTGGGGATCAGGTGAAGGATGACCACCCGAATGTGAGAAGGGAGAAAAGAGGAGATCTCCATCATCTGCATAATGAGAGCCATGCACTGCAAGCTGGCTTCTGACAGCCAGGCAAAATGGCGGATGTGGAAACCGTCCGTCGAGACGGCCGAGAAAAGTTTATGCTTCCCACAGACACTCCTTATCTCATCAGGGCTGATGGGAGGGAGATCAGGGGCAGGATCGAAGGTGGCGGGAGGGGTCGGGGCCGACACCTGGGCCCTCCAGAGGGCCTTGAACCTGCTCTCCTCACGCTGAAGAAGGTTGTGGGGGTCGCTAACAACACGGTCTCCATCAATGAGGGTGGAGGTGGGCACAAAGAATTTAGGATCACGAGTAACCAAGTGGGCTCGCTTGGCCCCTTTATTGAACCCTTCCGAAACCCACTGCTTCCAGGACGCCTGAGAAGCCGAGCGAGTTTCATGGATGGTCTGGTCCAGGGCTCCACGGATACGATCTTTTAAAACTTGCGCCACCTCCATGTCCACCGTGCTCGGGGACAACTCGGCCTTCGCAGCGAAGGACTGAACGTCGCGGAGCAGCAACGCGCGCTCCACCAGAGCGCTCGAGATAGACGCCGAGGGCTGGAGGAGAGGCTGAGTGGCCGCCTCAAGCGGCGCTCCCTGACTGAGCAGACCGACAAGCACCTGAAAACGCTGCCAAAGCCATCTGGTGGCGAAAAGGGACGGGTTGCGAGGGTTGCGAACGTCCTGATCCATAACCGAACGCCACACCAATTTGGGGGGCTGGCCCCGAAGGCCCATCCGCGGGAGGTCGACCCCAGTGGCACGAGTGAGTTCGACTTCGGCCGCATCGGCCCATTCCCCATAACACTGGTCTAAAATCTCCTGCGTGCGCAACCCATCGCCAGATCGAGCGGTGTCGACACCGCTCTGAAGCTTGTCAAGAAGGCTCGCCAGATCGGGGGGAGCCAGCTGCGGACCCACCATCTTCTCGACAGGGATCCTAGGAGGCTTCCTGAACGCGAGCGAACGCAGCCGTCCGATCTGAGGGAAAAGGGTAAGCCGAACGGGCGAGTGAGGAGAGAGGTCGGATTCGGAGATCATCGAAACCCCCCGAATAGCCGAACTAAGGCCTCGACTGCACACGAAGAAATCGCTTAAACGTAAACCCCCCGTCGTCGTACAGGTCCCCACGACATCAGGAAAAACAACCCGTCCTTCAGAGCGAACGTCAAATCCTGACTCTTGCAGCAAGGCCGGGTGGAAATTAAAGTCGCCGCCAATCAGCCAAGATGATCCACATGATGAGACTGCCGCCCCGAGGTCGGCTAAGAGCGTGCTGTTGGGCTCTTCCAGCTTCTTACCGTCCTGCATGTAAACCGAGAAAACCGAGACCTCCAAACCCCCAGGAATCTGAACGGCCGCGCCCATCACGCGGTGCATCAACTTGGAGACGTCAGGGAGACGATGGAGGCCCAGCCAACTGCGACAAAGGATAGCAACCCCTCCAGACGTACCTCCTGACTCAGACTCCAAGGCTGGCCCCCACAAACTTTTCCACCCCGCTCGAAGGGCCCAGGCAGAGGCTTGGAGGATGTCCTCCTGAGAGGCTAAATGGTGCTCTTGCAACACTACTATATGGGCCTGGGACCTGGAGAGCCAAGACTTGCCTGAGGATTTCCACCCCGACACGTTGCACGTCTCAAAAGATAAGGCGACCGCATCAACGTGAGGAGGGGTATCCTGGGCAACGAAGGGTTTCACATAAAAAGGGTCCCGAGGTCCAGGCAAAGAAGTGATCTGAGCAACTCTGGCCTGAATCGCGTGACCACGCTTGAGACAGGTAGGGCCACTCGAGCAAAACTTCACTCGCTCATGTCTCACAATCTCCAAAGGAGGCCGAGCTGAGATGGCGTCAGCCAAATAGATAAACAACGAGCGATCGGCGGAGGCCCAATCACTCGAAAGAGGGGAGGCTGGCGAGGGGACTGAGGCATCGGGTGACTGGTCCTCGTCGCCACCGCCTCTCAGGACGAATCTGCCGTGCCAGGTCCTGTCGGAGCCGTCCCCTGCAAAAAGAACCGCATCGGATTGCAGCAATCGGAGAGTCCCCCTCCGAGGCGAGGGGGGCAGAATCGGGTGTACGTGATACTGTGAGGCTACGGCCTCAACCCTGCTAGGAACTCTGCTTGCCAGTGCTGGAACCACCAGCCACAATATTGGCGGCAGCACGCAAAGTGGCCGACGAGCTGTCAGCTGATGGAGCCCCGTTCCCCCCACCCGTACCGCCCGCTCCCCCTCCCTCAGAGGCAGCGGCGGCAGGCGGCGGGGCCGCGGCGTCACCTGGCTGATGCGGAGGTACCTGGGCAGGTCCACCTGCAGGCTCATCGCGACGACGACGCTTCCCTGCCAGACGTTCCAGCAGCGCCTGATGATCAGCTTTTGCTCTCTCCACCGCAGCCGCCGCCTCAGCGAAGACCTTCGTGGTGGCCTCCTTGAGGCCAGAATTGAGCTGCTCGACCAAGGAGTCTGCTGCCTGCTTATCTTCCGTGGAAAGCTCGTACTCGTCATCACCGAAAGAGAACATATCGCCGAGCGTGATAAGCTCGTGTGTCTTGCCGTCCATAATATCTTTGACCGTGACCTGAGGCTTGGGCGGAGGTCCCGCCTTCGGCCCCGACTTCTTGGCCAGCTCCGCAACCAAACGCTGGTGCTCCTGTTCGGCCTGCTTGTACTCGTCGTTGGCCACGACCACAAGCTTGCGCTGCGCCTCCAAGGACTGCTCCAGGTTGGTAAAGAGCGTGACGTTCTTCTGTAGGCGTTGTTCAGCGGCGCGAAGGGTGTGGAAAGCCTGGTTGACTTTGCGCTCCACTGGCACCTCAAGCACAGGTGCCCTCCTCGCGTCCAGAACAGCCTGAAACTTCTTTGCGCCGACTGCATCGCCTGCCTTACCAAGGCTGGCCACCAAGACCTCGAGCTCCTTGTCATCCATGCCACCAGCATCGGGTAGGGGCTCGGCTTGGGGACCATCAGGTAGAGCAGGGGCTCGACCACCAGGAAGCACAGGGGCCTGACGAGGCAAGCCGAAGAAGCCAGGTGGTTGAGCAGACCCAGGAGCACCATATTGCCAGCCAGGGGCCGACGGGTAGTACTCGCGCGGGGCCTTGCAGTGCTTGCAGAAAGCGGCGGTAGCAGCGTTGCGACGGCATGGGCACTTGGTGCATGCCCATTTCTGGCCTCCACCTCCTGATGGCTGGTGCGCGGCAGCTGGCCCTGGCCAGAGTTGCGCTCCAGTCTGCAGAGGAAGGGGAAGCTGAGGACCAGGAGGCACACCAGCAGGCTGATCACCACGCCAAGGAGGACCCTGCGCTGACCAACGCCCTGATGCCCACTGATACCCCATCGCAGCTGCTTGTGAGAAATCGTGGAAAAGCTTGGGAGGATAGGGCCTCCCACCGAGACACTTTGGCCCGCAGACGCGAGCCGCTCTGAAGATACGCGCCTGCAAAACTCAGCTTGAGCGCAGAACGGCTGGTGGAGAAGGAGGAGGACGAGAAGGAGGAGGAGGAGGAGGAGGAGGAGGAGGAGGAGTTTTCTGGGCGGGGGAGGAGGAGGAGAAGGAGGAGGAGGAGGAGGAGGAGGAGGAGAAGGAGGAAGTGGGGGAGGGGGAGGAGGAGGAGAAGGAGGAGGAGGAGGAGGAAGAGGAGAAGGAGGAGGAGGAGGAGGAGGAGAAGGAAGAGTGCAAACCCAAGACGCATCAAGGATGTTGCAATAAACGCTCCCTCCAAGCTCCCTCGTGCTCAGCCCCTCAAACTGTTGTCTTCATTGCAAGAAGTCAGTTTTACTGTTGTGCCCTGAGAATTCTAAGTCTTGCCAGAACACCATTCCTGGGACTCGAACACCGCGAATCAACGTTATTGTTGCGTCCTGACAATCCAGAATCGTGCCAAAACTACATTCCTGGGACTTCAACCATACGAATCCTTGAAATAGTTGCAAACTTGGCAGACGAATGTGTTGGCGCTGAGGCGAGAGCAACATCTTGAAACTGAACCGGCCTCCATCCTTGAAGCTGCTGCGAGTTTGTAAAACGAAGGTGCCCAGCGCTGCAACGAGAGCCACATTTTGAAAGCCACCCGCCCTCAATCCTTGAAGCTGCCTTAAATGTCAAGCTTGAGGGCCAAAAATGGTGACGAAGTCTGAAGCGAAACGCCCGCCCGCCCTGCCGACACGTCTGGTGGTGCGACAAGGAGGAGTGGTAAGGAAAATGGATGGAGGAGGAGACGGGGGGAGGAGGAGGAGGAGGAGGAGGAGGAGGAGGAGGAGGAGGAGGAGGAGGAGGAAGAGGAGGAGGAGGAGGATGAGGAGGAGGAGGAGGAGGTGGAGGTGATGGTATGAGATGAAATGAAGGCAGCGCGCATTTGACATATGTGTATATATATGTGTATATATATATAGCGATATATATATATACATATATATGTATATATTTATATATGTATCAGCCAGCATGGACCCCGAGCAGTGTGCTTCTAGCAAGATGTGCGATGCTAGTAATGTGAAACACTTAAGGTGGTGCAGTCTATGTGGAGCGATAAATGTTGGGCAATCTACGTGATGCAACTTAGGATGTGCAATTTATGTTGTGCAGTATGCGATATGCGATCTATAGTGTGCGACATACGTGGTGCTATATATGCGATGCAATCTACGTGATGCAATGCATGTGGGGGAATCTATATATGGTGCCACTGCTGCAAGTCAACTGGTGCGGTGCAACCTATGTTGTGCATTCTGCGTTGTGCAATCTATGTGGTGCAATCAATCACTTGCTCAACTTGAAACTGTCCTCTGCACTGCTCGTGCAAACATTCCACCCTCCCACCCGCAACTTGGTCGCAAGACCTCTTAAGACCGTGACGGTGGGTACCAAATGGCACTTGGCAACGACACCGACGACGACGACGCCGCTGACAACGACTACGACGACACCGACGACGTCTGCAACGACTTCGACGACGACGCCGACGACGACGACGACGACGACGCCGACGATGACAACGTCGACGACGACGACGCCGACGACGACGACCATGACGACGACGCCGACGACGACGACGACGCCGATGACGACGACGACGACGTCGCCAACGAAGACGACGACGACGACGACGAGGGAGGAGGGAGGACGACGACGGCGGCAACGACGACAACGACGAGGGACGAGGGAGGACGGCGACGACGCGAACGACGAAGAAGGAGGGAGGACGGCGACGCCGACGATGACAACGACGAGGGAGGAGGGAAGACGACGACGACGACAACGACGACGACGGCGACGAAATAGGAGAGACAACGACGAAACGCCGACGAAGACACGAAGACGACGAGGGAGGAAGGACGACCACGGCGACAACGACGACGGAAACGACGACGACGCCGAGACGGCGACGACGCAAGAGCGCGCGCGCACGCTTGCTTTTGTTGAGAATCCGTGTTGCGAAACCCTGTGTTGTTGTATGTGTTGTGGACATTCGGTTTTGAAACCCTTCCGAAACCGAGAGTTTTTGAAGAACTTCGGCATGCGCGCGCGCGAAGACGCGCGCGTGCGCACTTCGTCCCATTTCTTGCACAAGATTCTCGCGACGGCACGCGCGAAAGGGCGTTCGAAAGACTTCGACATGCGCGCGCGCGAAGCCCGTTTGGTAGAATTTTTTGCAAATCTTGAAAACCAATGGTTTTCCCAGGATTTCGCAAGAGCGCGCGCGTAAGTTTTTTTAGAAAATGAGTGTTGCGAAACCCTGTGTTTTTGTATGTGCTTTGGAAACTCGATTTTGAAAGCCTTCCGAAGCCAAAGGTTTTTGAAGGATTTCGGCATGCGCGCGCGACCACTCGCGCGTGTGCACTTCGTCAAGTTTTTTGCCAGGGGTTCTTGAAAACTTATGATTTGTGATAAACGAATGTGCGCGCATGGTGTTTTTGCAGAAGATGGCGGGGGGGAACCGATACCGGTTTGGCGGTGATATATGAATTTACAGGTAGGATGGACATTGGGTCAGAATCCGATGTGTTTTACATCGGTTCCTGGGTGGTCTTTAACCCCGAGGGGGGGATGGGGGTAGAACCTATTCTTTTTTTAGAGCAGGGAATATATGCTGAGCAAACTACGTAGTGCAAAAAATGTGGTGTCATCTCTGTTATGCGATGTATGTAATGCAAAAATATGTCAATGTGGTGCAAAGATGATGTGCACTATGTGTGGTGTAACCTATGTTGCGAGCGATGAAAAAAAAAAAAAAAAGCGCCACAAGTGCGAGTTTGTCGTGGAATCTACTATGTGCTGCAATCTTAGTAGGGTAATCTGTTTGGTGCACTATGTAATGTATGCGGTGCTGCCTATGTGTTGCGATATACGTTGTGCAATCGACGTGATGTAGTCTCTGATGTGCAATGAATGTAGTGCACCCGATGTTGAGCAATCTATGTGCAATGTACGGTGTTGTGCAATACATGTGGTGCAACCTATGCTGTGGGCGATCAAAGAATGCGGCGCAGGCGTGATTTTGCTCGTGCTATCCATGCGGTGCAATCCAACGGCGGCGACGGGCGGCGCGGCGACGGCGACAAATTAGACGCCAGACCGCCACACCAGCCCAGACGACGGGCGGCGACGAGGCGGCGACGGGGCGGCGACGGCGGCCACGTAGCCGCCAGACCGAAGACACGGCCCAGTTCCTTCGAACAGAAGTAAGAACCCCTAAGAAGTGCAAGCACTGCTTGGGGAAACTATAATTTACAACGAGGCTTCAGCCGCAATCTCAGGAGACGGGGGGAGGAGGAGCGGTAGGAGGAGAAGGAGGAGGAGGAGAAGGAGACGGGAGCAGACGGGAGGAGGAAGGGGAGGAGGGGGGAGCAGCAGCAGCAGCAGCAGCAGCAGCAGCAGCAGCAGCAGCAGCAGCAGCAGCAGCAGCACGAGAGAGCCGAGGCGCAATGTCATGGGAGCTCTGGCCGAAAGCAAGCGGCAGCCATGCTCCGCCCCTAAGAGCTTGCGCGCGCACTGCCGCCCGAGGCCTGGCCGCGTTGCAGGGCAGAGAGGGGGGCTGGAAGGGCAGGAAAAAAGGCCACCTGGCCGGCCGCCTCTCTGGGGAGGGGGCGAGGGAGGAGGGGAAGGAGGTTCGAAGCGAGGGTTCCGAGCTCGGCCGCCACGTGGCGCAGCCGCCGCCGACCATCCAAAACAGAGAGCGGACGCCAGCGGGGGCACAGTCAGGGAGCCGCTCACACGAAGCAGACCACCCCAAAGAGTCCTCAGCTCGCATGGGCTCCTTGCCGAAAGGGCGCTTTTGTGTTGGGTTCCTAGGTCCCGGGCCAGGTTCCCCGAGGCCCAGGCTGAGCAGAGTCGGCCATCCTGACTCTTGCATCCCCCTCCTCCACCTCCTCCACCTCCTCCACCTCCTCCTCCCCTTCCTCCTCCTCCTCCTCCTCCTCCTGCTCCTCCTCCTCCTCCTCCTCCTGCTCCTGCTCCTGCTCCTGCTCCTGCTCCTGCTCCTCCTCCTCCTCCTCCTGCTCCTGCTCCTGCTCCTGCTCCTCCTCCTCCTCCTCCTCCTCCTCTTCCTCCTCTTCCTCCTCCTCCTCCTCCTCCTCTCCTGGTCCTCCTCCTCCTCCTCTTCCTCCTCCTCCTCCTCCTCCTCATCCTCCTCCTGCTCCTGCTCCTGCTCCTCCCTCCTCCTCCTCCTCCTCTCCTGCTCCTGCTCCTGTCCTCCTCCTCCTCCTCCTCCCTCCTCCTCCTCCTCTTTTTCCTCCTCCTCCTCATCCTCCTCCTCCTCCTCCTCCTCCTCCTCCTCCTCATCATCTCATCATCATCAGCATCATCAGCATCAGCATCAGCATCAGCATCAGCATCAGCATCAGCATCATCATCATCAGCATCATCAGCATCATCAGCATCATCATCATCATCATCATCATCATCATCATCATCATCATCATCATCATCATCATCATCATCATCATCATCATCATCCTTTTTCTTCTTCTACTTCTTCTTCTTCTTCTCCTCCTCCTCCTCCTTCTCCTCGTCCTCCTCCTCCTCTTCCGATGACGACCGCCACCACAACCACGAAGACCACAACGACGACGACGACGACGACGACGACGACGACGACGACGACGACGACGACCATGACACTGACCATCACGAGAATAACGGCGACGATGCGACGACGACTGCCCGACACTCGTGGTCAGAACCTGCTCAGACGCGCATAGTCGCCAGTGTTTTCCTGCTTCGAAGGCACTGTGCGACCGCTCGGAGTGTGCCTCATGGACCAAACTTCGGTTATACTTGGGGCAACCAACGAGATAACCCACGGGACAACCAATGAAGCCAACGAGACAACCAACAAAACAACCACGCGACAACCCACTCGACAAAACCTACGGAACGACCACCAACAACGGGAAAACCACAGCACAACCCACGGGACGACCAGGGACAACCACGGGACAGCCACGGGGCAATCACAGCGAGCCACCGCGAGAAGGGACACACCCCAGGGGAAACAGCAACTCGCAGGGGCCCCAGCCACGGCGAGCGCCATGCGCATTCGCCAAGAGTCGACATGCGACTCTGCCCCGTCAGGTGGAACAGGCTGGGCGAAGCGCAACATGTGCAAGCTCCTCCTTTTGCTCGCGAGGTGCGTTGTCAAACTTAGAACTGTTAACGACGCGACACCTGAGAACGCGCGCAAACACCCAGGAACCCACCGACGTTCTCGTATGCGTCGCGCACATGGGGACCCAACATGAGCATGAAGTTAAACATCGGATTCGGGCTCCGCGCGAAGCTGCAGGCGAGGGGGAGTTCAGGAATGGGTGGGCGGGCGAACATTACCAGCCGGCGCCACTTTGCTAGAGCCAGAATGTCACCGACTGAAAACATCACCTACCTACCTACCCGACCTGCCTCCCCATATCGCCACCTCTTGGGGGTGTGAATTCCACAACTACATTGCCCCCCCAAACCCCAAGAGAGACGGCTAGCGAGCTCCCCACGCTCCGACCCCCGCGCTCCTTCCTCCTGCACATGCCTTTTCTCCTGGGATGGGGGGCTGATCTCGAAAATCAACTCGAAGGGGGCCCGGCCACGGCGAGCGACATGCGCATTCGCCAGAGTCGGCACGCGACTCTGTCCAGTCATGCGGGACAGGCTGGGCGGAGCGCAGCATGTGCAGGCTCCTCCTGTTGCCCAACCTGCCAGGGCTGGCCCCTGCCGTCTCCCAGTGTGGGCCACCTGCTTTCGCGCCCCCGCTCCGTGGATCGCGCGCTAAACGTTATTGGGTTTCAAACACACACACACACGGGACAAACAGCACAGGAAACGCAGAATCGTTGGAGCTGACCGTGACAAGGACCACCAACCAAGACGCCGCACCTGAGGTTGGCAGGCGTTGCGAGGGCCCGCTCCTGGATGAATCATGAGCGCCCCCCGCGAAGCGCTGCGTGAGCGGCCCCTGGCGTGGTTCCAAGCCGACGCCTGGCGCTGATCGCGCGCCCTCCTTAGTCCCACACTCGATCCCTTGAGGCAGAGGGGGCTACATGAGCGCCCCCCGCGAGGCGGTGCATGAGCGACCTCCGGGGTGGTTCAAAACCGACGCCTGGCGCGGTTCATGACCAACGCCCGCTCGGCCTGCGCGCGGCGGGGCACAGCAGGGAGGCGCTCGCATGCCTGCTGCGCGAGCGCGGTCATGAGAGCACCAGGCCCGGCGAGCGTCATGGGCGCCACGCATCGGCCCGAATGGGGATTGCGCCTGACAAGCTCGATCACTAGAAACGAATTCCGATTGGATCGCCGCTCGCTCACCACAAGTGCCCCCTCGTTGCTTCAGGAAGCGAGCGGGCGGCCACGCCCTCGCACGTCCAGAACACGCCCTGCCGAGCGCACGAACAGAAAACCTCTGAGTCCTTGGTGGGCCACTCTGCGCCGCCAGTTAAACGGCCCGTGCGGCGCGCTCCTGCACGCAATTCTCAGGAGCGACGATGGGGGCGAATAGCCCTGCCGGAGAGAGCAATGCGTGTATCCAGGGGCGCCGATGGTCCATGCCTTCGGCGAGGCTCCGGGGCGAATGCATGTAACGCCCGCCCCTGGGCTATTCGCCCCTATCGTCGCCCCCGAGATTCCTGAGGCAGGGGGGGGGGCCTCGCCCGCTGCCGAACAGCCCGGCGCCGCCGAGTCCTTGGCGAATTGGCCACCAGCTGGAAGGCCCGCGCGGCGAGCTCCTGCGCGCCTCTCTCGGCACCGGCTGCAATGTCTGGCGAGCAGCCAGGCGGACGCCATTGAGCTCGTCCAAGGAAGACGCCATGAAGACGACTCGCTTTCCGTGGCCCGCCAGGGCGCGCAGGCACTCGCCGGAGCCCGCGCGCCACACCTCCGCCGTGCGAGCGTCGGAGGTGGTCAGCACCTCTGGCGCGTCCAGGGAGAGCACGGCGGACCTCGCGACGGCGCCGAGGCCCTCCGGGGCGCGCAGGAGCTCGCCGAAACCCACCTGCCGGCTCTTCGCCGTGCCATCGCAGGAAGCAGTCAGCTCCTCCAGCCCGTCCAGGGAGAGCACGGCAGCAGTCGCGACGTGGCCGTGGCCCTCCAGGGCGCGCAGGCACTCGAGGGAGCCCGCGCGCCGGATCGCCGTCGCTTAGTCCTGCGAGGCGACCAGTACCTCCAGCCCCTTCTGTGAGAACACGGCGGACCTCGCGACATCGCCGTGGCCCTCCAGGGCACGCAGGCACACGCTAGAGACCACATGCAAGACCTTGACCGAGCCATGGCAGGAGGCGGTCCGCACCTCCCGCCCGCCCAGCGAGACCACGGCGGCAATCACGGCATCGCCGTGGCCCTCCAGGGCGCGCAGGAACTCGCCGAGCCATCGTAGGAGGCGATCAGCACCTCCAGCCCGTCTGGTGAGGACACGGCGGGCCTCGCGGCGTCGCCGTGGCCCTCCAGAGGCGCGTGGGCGCTCGCCAGAGCCCACACGTCAGATCTTCGCCGCGAAGTGGACGGAGGCGGTGATCAGTGCGCAGGTCGGGTCCGCAGCGACCGCGGGCAGGACGCGCCTGGGAGGGGGAAGACGGCAGCCGCGCCCCGTCGTCGCAGTCGCCGCGGGCGTCGACGACGCCGGCGGGGGCGACGGCCACGACGACGGCGTCGTCGCCAATCGAAGGAGCGGCGGCCGACGACGGCCGAAGACGCGGCGACAGCCCGACGGCGGCGACGGCCGACGACGGCGACGACGGCACGGCCACGGCCAGGCCAGGTCCGACGCGGCCACGGCCAGGCCTGGCCATGGGGCCACACGGGCCACGGCTGCGGGCCAACCGCGGCGGTGCCGTGGGTCAACCGAGCCGGCGGCCACGGCGGGGCCCCGGGCGAGGCGCGGTGGTATTCGCGCTCGTGCGCCCAGACCCTGGCCTCGCCGTCCGAGACGGCGAAGCACGCCTGGGGAGATCGAGGTGGCGGGTGGCCTCCCCGACCGCCGGGGAGCCCGAAGGCGGCCCCCCCTGGGCGGCCCCGCCCCCCCGACAAAGGGCCCGCCCGCCCCTCGTGGGCGGGCGCGGGCGGGTGGCTGCGCCCCGTGCGGGAGGGCACTCGCGCGCCCCCTGCCCTGCCGCCCAGAGCCGCTTGCGCGGGCGAGCGCGCCCACGCTGCCGGCCCTGCGGGAAGCTCTGCCCGGGCACCGCAGCCAGGTGGCCAGGCGCCCGGCGGGCTCCATGAGCATCCCCGTGAGGCGCTGCTCGAGCGACCTCGGCACGGCGCGCGACCAGCGCACTGCACGGTGCACGGCTCATGCCCGCACGACCGCTGCGCACGGCCCGCAGGCAGTGCACGGCGGCCCGCCTCCAGCGCCTGACGGCATCGCTCAGCTCGCAGGCTGCGGTGATGCCATCGCTCCTGAGCGGGACTACGGTACCGACCCGCAGCACTGCGCGTAGGTCAGGCCCGCGATCAGCGCAAGAAGGTCGCACTGACCCTCATCGTTCTCCCACGGCACAGCCACCGCTCCTGCGCAGGGACGCGTGGCCTCCCGTGGCGGCAGCTCGCGTGCAGGTGAGGTCCGCGACCAGCAGGGGATGTCGCACTTACAAGCGAAGCTCCAGCCGCGGGCCACGGCGATGTCATTGCCCCCAACAGGACAGCGCGGCACTCATCGGCGACAACTCCGCGTAGGTCAGGCCCGCGACCAGTGCAGGGAGGCCGCACCCACGCTCCTCGCTCAGGTCGCAGGCCACGGAGAAACCATCGCTCTGGAACAAGGCTGCGTGGCCTCCTCAAGCGGCAACTTGCGCGAAAGTCAGGTCAGCGACCTGTGCAAGGAGATCTCACTCGGACTAAAAAAGCTTTTACAGCTGCGGGACACGGCAGCGCAATCGCACCCGGCCCGAGCAAGCCGTGCGGCATCCACCAGCAGCAGCTTGCAGCGTCCAGCGCCAGGGGGTCGAACGAACCCTCATCATTCAGCCAGCTGGCCACGCAGGGTGCTCTCGCTCCTGAGCAGGACTGTGCCGCAATCGCAAGCAGCTGCGTCAAGGACAGGTCCACGACCAGCGCAGGCAGGTCCACGCACTCCGCCGCCAGCCGCGCGGGGACCACGATCGGCACCAGCACGAAGATCGGATCCAGCCTCGCCGGTGCGCGGCGCCCGCACCTCGGCGGTGAACCGCACCAGCGCGCCCACGATGAAGGGCGCCAGCTCCCCCGCGCCGCGGCCGCCGAGCACCCGAGCGAGGAGACCAGCCTCCCGAGCGCGGCGCTTCGGCACCGCCACCAGCCGAGCCGATGGCTCAAGGCCAAACAGCGTGAAAGGCCACGGCGCGGCGGCTCCACTGACGGCCACCTCGGGCGGCACGACGCCGAGGAGCCTCCTCCTCCTCCTCCTCCTCCTCCTCCTCCTCCTCCTCCTCCTCCTCCTCCTCCTCCTCCTCCTCCTCCTCCTCCTCCTCCTCCTCCTCCTCCATTGGTCCATCAGGATCAGCTCCCCGAACTCCGCCGCCAGCGCCAGGATAGTCCCGAGCGGCTCTGCGACCCCGCGCATCCGCGACGAGCGGCGCCAGCAGCTCGACGCCGAGGCCGGCGGGCAGCACCGTCGCGTCGCCCGCCTGACGCTGCCTCGGCCTCCCCGCCGCCAAGGGGCGCCTCGCCTGGCGCGCCTGGCGTCTGCGGCGCCAGGGCCTGCGCGGGCGAGGAGCACGTTGGCTCCCGCGGCACTGGCCAGGACCTGCACCTCCACGACGAGCAGCACTGGCGCCCCCACGGCGAGCGGCACCGGCGACTTTCCACTGCTGGAAGCTCGAGGAGCGGGGGCGGCGCGGAGGCCTCCGCCGCCAGCTGCACGGTACTCGCGGCCGGGCCCGCGGTCCCCAGCGTCGGCACGGCGACCATGAGCAGACCCCCCCGCCTCCCCTAATTACCCGCACGACGGTCGCGACACGCTCGCTGGCCTCTGCGGCCAGCAATGCGACCTCGAGCTGCGGCACCGCGGAGCCCGCGGCCAGCAGCGTGGCGACGAGCCCAGCGGCCTCCGCTGCTGGCACGGCGGCCACGACGAGCTCTTCTACGAGGGACAGCGCCCTCACGGCACTGAGGGTCAGCTCCAACGCCCATACGACGAGCCGCGCTGGCGACTGCATGACAAGTGGCTCCTAAACCCTAAACCTCCATTCTGGGCAGTACTAGCGCCTCCAGGCCACGCAAGGCCTGCACTGTCGCGCCGAACAGCGCCCGCACGCTGAGACGCATCCGGGCCCCTCCGAAGCGCCGCACCAGCGCCCCCTCTGCCGGGAGCACGAGGGACGGGATCGGCGCGGTGGCCTCCTCCGCCCGCTGCGCGATGATCGCGACCATCTCCACGGACTCTGCCTGCCACACGCGCGATGATGAATTACGATGGGCGCGTCCACGGTCAGCAGCGCCAGCACCTCCACGAAGCGCAGCACTGGCGCCTCCACGGCGCGCCGCGCCAGCGCCTCCACAAAGCTCTACGCCGTCGACTCCCCGGCGAGACGCCCCAGCGCCTCCACGAAGCAGGCTGGTTGTCATGCCCCACCTTTGCCGGAAACCAGGGCGCCCGAAGAATCCCAGTCGGCGCCGATTGGCTAGAGCCAAAATGGCACCGACTGCAAATACCACCTGCCTACCTACCCTGCCTACCTACCCCAACCTGCCTCCCCATATCGCCGCCTCCTGGGGGTGCCACGTCCACGACCACGTTGTTCTCCCCGCCCCCCTCCACGGCCTTTTTGTCCGATCCGGCGAGCATAGAAGAAGAACAAAACACATAAACATCAACTTTCGGCGCCCCGAGCGGAGCGCCAAAAGTTGATGTTTATGTTTTTTTTATTATTCGATGTTTGCCCGATCCGGCAAGCAGGCGGCCGACACGTTCATCGCCCCCGCGCCACGTCGCCTCGCCTGCACGCGCGGTGCAGGCCGAGGTCGAAGAGCGTTCCCCGGTGGGGGGTCGCTCCGTTCGCACCCCGCACTGCGCGAGAGCCTCCGGCCCGTCAGCCCAGCAGGCGAACATAGTCGCGGCTGCGGCGTGAGCGCCGTGCCACGAGCACGAGCGCCGCGAGAGCGCAGGCTGCAGCAACAGAGCTGAGCGAGAGCAGAGCGACAGGCGACATGCCGATCCGAGCCAAGGCTGCAGGTTGGGCCACCCTCTCGGAACAGATCTGCCTGAAGTCTTTTCCGTCAACCTTGGAGCGCTGGCGTGTCAACTCGGCAAACGTGTCGAATGGGCATTTTTGCGAATCGCAGCCTGGCAGTTCTAGCCACTTCAGTGCAGCTTCGTGGGGTGGATCGGCTGCCGGGTGGCCCTCGGGATAGTAATAACCGACCTGCACCGATTTGTTGCCATCCTCATCGCGGTGAAGCTCAAATATCAGTGATGTCCCAGGATATATGTCATAAGTAGGGAGAATCCCACCACAGTTGAACACGAATCCATAATATTCCTCTGCTGCAAAAAGCTTCTCTCGAGAAGTCACGTAAACTCCAAAATGCTTCTCTGGATCAGAGAAGATGTCCAGCAGACGCTCTGGCAAATCTCCCATCCAATAAACAACCTGCTCATCAGTACCGAAGAGACGCTGTTGGATACCTTGGAATTCAATCGCCCGAGCTCCATCCAACACAGCGTGTATGTGCGGAGGCATGGAAAGGTTGGATTGGGAACGGAATTTCAGCAAATCAGCGACGTCCTGGAAAGGAGGGTGCGGATTAGCAGCATCAAAGTCAATGTCACTGTCTGTGAACGTGTGCCCACAAATCTTCTCGATCTCCCTCACAACGGGCTTCCGGTTAGAATCCGCTGACCCCCGCTCGTTGTGAGTGCAGAGGCGTGAGAGATGATTGGCTGTCCCCCTCCCGCTGTCACCCTCCCCTGGGGTTTGAAATTCGACTAGAGGAGGGGGGGCCGAGGAGGGGGGCATAGGGTTCGAGCTCCCAAACGCATCCCCGGCGCCTCTGGAACCAACCACCCCAGAGCCCTAAGACGGCACAAGAGGGCCCAAACAAAGCGCCAAGACAGTCCGCATGAACGTCGCGATGGCTCAAGGTAGCCACAGGACGGTCCCAAGTTGCTTCGCGACGGCCCACGTGGCCCCCACGGCAGCCAAAAAGTGCTCCGAGAGGACTGCCGAAAGAGCCCCAAAAGGCAAAATCGCGCCATTCCTGTCAGGAATCGTAGATTTTGAATATGATCTCTTTTTTCCTCATCAAGGTTTCCAAAACGGCCCAAGGGGCCCCCAAGATCGTCCCACGACGGCCCATGAGGACCTCAAGAGGGCTCCAAGACGGACCAAGAGAACCTCAAGAGGACCCCAAGACGGCCCCAGGGACCTTCAAAGCGGCCCAAGAGAACCCCAAGAGCGCTTTACGAGGGGCCCAGGAGGGGCAATACGAACTGACATCTCGAATCTTTCCCGCCGTGGTGACCCCAAGAGCCCCCCGGTGACCCCCGGAGCGCGCCCAAGAGGCCCCAAGAGGCTTCCAAAAAAGCACCCAAGACGCACCAAAAAGGCTTCTGAGAAGCCCCCAAAAGTCAACCAGATGCCCCCAAGAGCCGTTCAAGAGGCTCCTGAAAGGCACCCCAGGGAACCCTCATAGCACCCGAGGCTCCTGACCCACAGACCAGGCACGGTCGCACGACTCTTGACGAATTCGCTGTTAGGGGGGTCGGCGGAATGGCGTAAGCCTCTTGAATAGAAATTCATGCCTGCGGACGCTAACCATTCTGAGACGTCCTTATGATTCGCCTCGACGCATGCATGGGGCGGGCATTTCAAGAAGTTGTCTGGAGCTTCATCAATGACAACGTCTGGTGGCTCTGCACCCGGAAAGAACCCCTCTGCGACGAGCGCAACAGACTCATGATGGCGTTTGGTGAGTGTCGCCCCGAACGTGAAATACTTAGCACGGTCCACGTGGCCCAACTCGACGGGTAACTTCATCTTTGGATCCTCACCGCCGAAATAATGACTGTAAAGGAACCTGCCAATATCCCGCATTCTCTCCTTGCCTAAAGGAGTGAGTTGGCCTGGAAGGGCGTGGAATGCACTTTCGATGTCGTCAGGGGAAGTGCCCGCGATGTTGGGACAGATCTTCTGGACAGAAGGATTCGGAGCGCGATTGCCATGCCTCTGGAGAATGAAAACGTTGAGCAACTCCGCATGGGCAAACCACAGCACTCGACAGCTGAGCCAACCATACAATCTGGTGAAGCGCGTGCGCATATCTGGCATCTGCAGACACAGAGGGGCCAGAGCACGCGGCTTGATCTCCGGCTTGATCTCAAACAGTTCGAGGCAAACAACTATGGAATCAGCGCGCACACCAACACTCATCGTCTTAACTATTTGTGCGTGTCCGCCACCGTGCCCCCATGGCACGGCTGGGCGCGTCAGAACAGCGGGTGATGTCTGGTAGGCCCATGTCATTGAGGAGTGAAGCAGCGCCCCTACCAATGGGTTCGAGGTGCGTGGTCGGTAAGCCTCCCAGGGACTGCCAAGGGCCAGAAAGCCGTCAGGACGCCGGGCGACACGTGCGGCACGCAGGGCTTACCCTGTCAACCCACAGGAGGCTCAGCGCACAGCGCCTCGTAAACCCCCGTCGGGGGGTTACCCCGCCACGCATATCAAGAAACCCAGCGTAACTATTTGTGTGTATCCGCCACCGTGCCCCCTGGCACGGCTGGGCGTGTCAGAGAAGTGGGTGCTGTATGGTAATTAAGCCCGTTCCAGTCCCAGAGAAGTCCCGTCTCACGAGCCTTTTGCAAGCCTTTTTGAAGCCTTTTGAAGCCGTCTCGTAGCATCACTGCCTTGGCAGTCTTGTTGCGGTCATGCGTGCAGCCTTTTGCGTTCGGGCGGTGGGGTGAAAGGCTCGGGGGGGAAGGGGGGGCGGGGGGGGGTGCAGGGAACCCCCCTGGGCGACATGACGCCTCCGTCCGTGGCGCTCACCCAATCCCTCTAACATCTCCTGGCTGAGCTCCGCGAGGACCCAAAGGCACTTCTGACATGCCTACGGGGCATCGACGACAACCCGTGAGGCCTCAAGAGGCGCAAGGAGACGCCCCAAAAGGACACTCCCTCAAACATTTCCTCAAGTGGCGCTCTCCAATCCCTCAAACATCTCCTGGCTGAGCTCCGTGAGGACCCAAGGGCACTTCTGACATGTCTACGGGGCATCGAAGACCACCCGTGAGGCCTCAAGAGGCGCAAAGAGACGCTCCAAAAGGACCCGAGAGAACGCCCATAGCCTTAAATCGGGTAAATACACCCGCGACGTTTTTTTTGTAATGTTCCCTCAGTCCACGCCTCTCGGATCAAGAAGGCGCAGAGAAAACCCAAGACGGGCCATGGAGTGACCCAAGAAGGCTCCAAGACGGCAGAAGAAGCTACCCACATGGCCCTCGAGAAGCTCCGGAGAACGCCTAAACAAGCCAAGGCGGCTTACGGCACACCAACGCTAAGCATGGCAGCACGGCACACCAGCACGAGCAAGTCCTGGTTCTGGAAACGAAGAGGCGCACGGAGTGCTGCCACTGGCACGGTGGCGGAACTTACCGCAAGCAATTGAGCAGAATACAGCCAAACGACTCCCACAAAAGACGCTACCCTGGAAAACCCGAGGGTTGGGGGAGAGCGCGGGGAGCGCTGCGCGTTGGGTAGGCACGCGCCCGCGGGGGGGGGGCGAGCGGCGCACTCGTCGCTCGCCGCTCCCCGCGGGAGCGCGCGGGTGCAGCGACACCCCGCGCCCCACCCCAACCAAAGGAGCGGCGAAGGGTGAGGGGAAACAAAAGCCGCCACGGCGGCCCGCGACGCGCGCACCGAGGGCGCCAGCCTCGCGTTCGGCCGACAAGCGCCCTCGGGGCAGCGCGCGCGACGCGGGGGTATATTTACCCTCCCCCCACCGCAGGGAGACGTGGACAAAGAACACGAACAAGACGAGGAACACGAAGTCCATGAAGACCTGAGGCGAGCCACCCCAAACGCACCCCCCAACCGACCCAACCCGCCCCACCACAGGCACCGCGGCGAACCGCGGCGCCTGCGGCGGGGCGGCAGGGGTAGAAGGTTCCCAGGTCCGCGTTTTTGTGACAACGAACAAAACTGCGTTGTGTTCTCGCCCACAAAAGACGCTACCCTGGAAAACCCGAGGGTTGGGGGAGAGCGCGGGGAGCGCTGCGCGTTGGGTAGGCACGCGCCCGCGGGGGGGGGGCGAGCGGCGCACTCGTCGCTCGCCGCTCCCCGCGGGAGCGCGCGGGTGCAGCGACACCCAAGGCCCTTGCTGCACCTGCGCGCGAGGAAAACCCAACGCTGTTCTCGCCGAAGGTGTTCTATAGGCTCACAGCCACCTCAGTCCTTGTCTTCGTCGCTGGACGAAGCGCCGCCGTGCGCTTCCCTGACGGCGCTGTCCTCAAGCGCATCCCTGTCTAAATATGACAGGAAGGCGGCGGGCCGCCAATCTCCGGCGCGAAGGATGTCGGCCAGCCGCGAGCCACGCACCGCCATGTCTTGGGCGTGGCCCCGACGAAAATCGCGGGTGCGATAGGCATCGTGCCGCGGCACCCCGAGCTCTTGCAGGGCCGCTCTCAACGCCGATAGGACAGCGTCCGGGCGGAAACCCGCAAAAGGCTGCTGGGCCGCGCTGTCGGCGCAGAATTTCCCCAGCGCGTGCACGGGGCACGTTGATGGACAGCGCGCGCACCAGCACGTGCGCGTCATCGTGAGCGGCGTGGCGCGATTCTTGCGCCAAAGCAACGTCAGCGAGATCGAGCCGTCATGCAGGCGTAGGCAGCTCTTCGGCTCGACCGCCCGCGGCGGATCGCCGTCCCGAGCGACGTGCATCGGCAGTGCTTCCGACGGCAATCGCAACAGGAATATGTACGCCGTCAAGAAAAGCATCTGCAGCTCGCGCCCCGATTGGTGGCGTTCGAGATGCTTCAGTAATCTGGTGAGGAGCGCCTCCCGAATAAACATCTTGGGCCTGGCCTGCCAAGTGTTTCGCGCTTGCACCGCGCGAGCCGCGCGCTCGACTGCCGGGTCGCTCAGCGCGTCCAGCGGGACGCGCAACAGGATGCAGACTAATCTGACGTGCGAAATATAGTTGTCGAATGTTCCTTTACACCGGAAGCATGTGCTCCACAATGCAAGGCCCTCGGGCGACGGCGGAATCACTTCCCCCGCGTCGCAGCCGAGCACGGTCATGGCGAAAGTCGCCCAGCAGCGGAAGGCGCTGACTACGCTGGGCCACGTTTTCGGGCAGCTGCCCAGAATCGCGGCGACCCGAGCCGAATTCGACCATTCGCTGAAGCTTCGCTGGGCGAGGCCCTGCCGCAGGGCCTCGACTTCACGGCGGGGGCCCGCGCGCGGCTCGATGGTGCACTGGCGCGCTATGCTGACGGCCAGCTCAAGGTCCCGCACAGCACCGCAAGCCGCCGAAAGCTCATCGCACTTGGCAGCTCGCCGCCTGGCAGGGCGACTGCGGCTGCGGCACTCGCGCTGATGCACGTCGGGTGCAGGCGGAGGTTCGTCCTTTGCGCCGCGCACGACGGCAGATGGCTTCTTCGCTTCGTTAATTAACTCTGACAGCGCTACGCGCAGGGCGTCAGGGCTGACGCCTCGTTCCCCTTCTGCGGCAGACACCGGTTCGAACCAATCGACGCGCGCTAGCTGCAGATCTCTGAGATGCGTTATGTCCTGGCGCCGCAGCAACTCGATCAACGCAAAGGTAACCATGGGTGAAAGCTCTGGCAGGACGCCGCGGACCTCATGAAACAACGTCATGGCTTATCGCTCGACTGAGCGCCCGTCGCTGGCTGCGCTGGGACCGCGCGCTGACGCATAGGACAACCGACCAGGCGCCCATCGATTGGGGCCGGTTAACGACGCAGCTTCCACTGTCGGCTTTTGGCATCAACTCGCGCGGGCCGCCCTCGCAAGGCACGCGCGAGGCATGGCTCGCAACGGGCTCGACGCGGGACAGCGGCTCACTCGCCTTCGTTGCTTCGTGCCGCCTTCGATGCGCAACGGCGCTCGCGGGGCGCGACGACGCGCGACGGCGCGCTCCCGCCGGCAGAGCGCGGGCCAGAAACGTCTCCGGTGCGAAGAACTCAGCCGCGCGTAAGCGCGGCGTCACGAAGTTCGCCCCAAGAACACGTAGCAACTCGTACTCCTCCCGCGACGGAAGGTCGGCGATGTTCTCTGCTGATGGGACCCGCGCAAACCACGGCGAACACCGGGTGCGTGCGATGAGGAACCACATGGCGTGAATGATGCGGGAGTGGTCCCAAGCGGAAGCGCGACCGCTCCGCACTGCCCCTTCTGCGCCCACATTGTCGGACCAAATCACCACTCGGCGGTCCGCCAGCAGTTCACTAAAGGTAGCTAATCCCAGCGCTATAGCGAGCAGTTCTAACGCCATAATCTGAGAGTCCCGGCGCGGCGACAAGTCCTCCAGCAGCTCCTGGTCTGGAGGGGCGTCGGACCAGAAGGCGCGACCATCGACGAACAGCACGGCGGCGAGCCGTGGATCGGACCCGCCCCTTGCGTCAGCGAACAAGTGCACTTCTTGCCGTTCCAGCTGCGCCCCCGGCTTGGACTGATGGATGCCGAGGGCCAGCACCTCCGCCCACCATGACAGCGCCAAGTTGAGCGGGGCGCGAACGACACCCCGTCGCGCATTCTGCTGCGCGAACAGGGGCTGCAACATCGCACGCCCTAGCCGCTCGAAGCAATGTTGACCTGCCAGCTGAGAGCGCCGGCCAGCTTGCTGGCTTGGCCGGCACATAGTGTCCCGCAGTCGAGCGCTTGCTTGATCAAGAAAAGCCACTTGCGCACCTTCTTGGGCGCGGGAAACAAGTTGATCCCGCTGAGAGAAATGGACACATGCAGGCCCAAAATCTCCAGCTCGTCGCCACATTCCAGCTTCTTATCGGAAACCGCTCCTGGACCTAGGAGCAGGCGCACTAGTCTGGCCAGCGATGCCATGGTATGCTCTTTAGTTGCGGGTGCGCACGGCCCAAGAAATCGTCCACGTATCGGAGGGTGGGAATCTTTAAGAGCTTGCGGGCGAGGTGCGCCAAGGCAGCTCCGACTCGGTCCCACCCAAAGACGGCAGCCAGGGCGCCGAACATCAACGCCAGGTGACCAGTGACCCAAATGTCTCCGTCGTGCAAATACGTGCTGTAAGCTGCCCACCTGTGGCAAGGCCGACATCGACACCGCAAACGCCGGGTTCCTCTGGACCCCCGACACGAGCCCCCAGGTCGATGCTTTTAACGGGGGGGGGCACCCGGAAATCCCGAGCCTGTGTTCAGGAGCGATAGGCACACGCCGGTAAGCGGAGTCGATGTCAGCCTTAAACAGTGCCGGTGCGTGCCCGCGCAGACCGGGATAGCAGCGCAGGGCGTCCACCAAAACGTCAGCCCCGTCCAGCAACAACCTCTCGGCGGGCTGGCACGCCGAGTTGATGCCCCCTCTCGATTCATCGTCTACTACGCGAACCTTGGGCGCGCCATCCGGCTTGACGCCCTGCACAATGGAGAAACGCGGGGACAGACGCACCCTGCCCAAGTCCGCCTTGGCCAGCACAACCGGAGCGGTCATCCGCGACAGAGACGCATCGGCGAGCGCGCCCTCGTGGATCGCAGACGAGTTCACGTCCTCTCGCAAGGAAGACAAACTGGCTCTATTGTGCACGGGGGAGGAGGCCCGCAACTCCTCGGACGACGTGGGCTCCGGGAATTTCTTTGCGGGCCCTCTGCCCGCATGGGGCAGCTTTCCGAGCAAAGGCGCGCCGTAGCGGAACAGATCAGCCGCGGCCGTGTCATCGTAGCTCGTCATGTCGAGCAGAGCAGCAAAAAGCGGCCCATTCACGTCGGCGGACACGGCGCGCGTCGCGTCGTCAGCGCCGGCGAACCATTGCTCGACGGCCCCGTCACGTCGTAACGCTTGTCCCACGCTTCCAGGCGTGATAGCATATTGTCGCGCAGACGCATAACCTCTACGCTGTCTCTGGACGCTTCCCACTCTATGGCGCAGCGAACGTCTTCCTCAATCCCGCGCGATGGCGCGATGTGAAATCCGTCCTTCTTTGCACAATTGATAAATTCTATCTTCTGCACGTCGCCAGCGTCAAGCTCTCCTACAACGCGACAGATTTTTAACGCGCGCGCGCGGGAGCACAGACGGATACGCGATGGGGCCTTTCGACAAATGGGCTTGCACCCCGCCCACCGCGGGAGCGCCCGCGCCGGCAACTTCTTCCAGTGAAACAACCGGTGTAGGCTGCGCCCCGCGCGTCCACACCGAATTGGTAGCCTGCGCAAGCGCGACGCCACCGCGCGCGACATCCATGTAGGTGCGCCGCGCTTCCAGCCTCCTGTCCGCGGCACGCTTCACATGTCACCGCTGGACTCTCAGCTGCGCCTGCGCGCCGTCCGGCTACCGCCGTCGCGCGCGCGCGCACCGACCCGCGCCTGCGCGGCGCAGGAACGTTGATCAGCGCTCGTGATGCCTGGCTCTCTTGGCCCGCGGCTCCCCGTACTCGCCGCGGTCGTTCGGCGCCGCCGGGGGCGCAGGCGGGAACTTGCCCTTGCCGCCGCCCTTGGCGCCCTTGCCGCCGCCCTAGCCGGGTTTTCCGCCGCCCTTGGCACCCTTGCCCCCGCGGGGGGCTGAGCGCTCCTGACTTTCGCGATCGTACGCGGCCTCTGCCTCGCCCAAGAGAGTCACATCGCTCGTTGCCACGACAGTTTCGATGTCGAGGGAATCATCACCGGCGCGAGACCTCTCTGCCCAAGTGCGCCGGCAAATCTCATCGTATACGAGCCCCAGCGCGCCACTCCGAATAGCATTGGGCGCCTGCGCGGCCACCTGCCGCGCCGCGCGCGCATCGCACTCGCGCCGCTGGATCCGCAGAGCAACGGCGATAGGCGGGCCTTCATGACGTTCTGGCGGTGGCGAATCGTCGCAGCCAGCGTCATCTGCTCCGTGCAGACGCAATCGATGGCGTACCTACGCGCTCGGACGACGCCGTTGCTCTTGGGTGCGCGCCCCGCGCGCAGACGCGTGCACCTGTCGAAGGCGGCATGCCATTGCGTGAAAGTGAGCGACTTCGCTTTGACTGGGTTCGCTACGCCGAGCGCGCGCGAAAGGTCGCGAAGATCCCGAGACATGGGCGGGCCCTCAACAGCCTCCTCTTTCGCGCTCTTCGATTCTGCCCAGGACGGCAAGAACTTCTTCAGGTCAGCGAACACAAATGGCCGCTTGATGCCGCGACGCTGCAGCCGCCTCACGTCCGTCTCGAGGGCGTCGACCGCCGCGGACCGCGGCCAAAACGCCTGGCCCACATCCTTCAGAGCGCCTCCTTGCAACTTCGCCTAAATGTCCACGTGGCACATCGGCTCAGGTGCTGACCCGCTCCCGGCCGCGCTGCCTGCGCTGGCCGGATCAGCCGCGCGCTGTTCCTCCGCTGTCAGAGACTTCGCGGCAGCCATCACTCTGTCTAAGAAGGAGCGCTTACCCGCGGACGGGTTGCCCTGCAGTGCGCCGGGATCTGCAAACGCAAGATCACGCACTGACTCCAACTCATTGTCCTGCGCGCGAGACACTGGCGCGTCGTGGCGGCATTCGCAGCCGCTCGCGGCGCCTGGCATAGGGCTGCGCACTGCCGAAGCCACTCGGCGCCGCGGCTTGTATCATCATGGGCCGCAGGAAAATCAGCCAGGCTCATGGAAAGCGTGGGCGTTGCAGCGCACATCGCTGGTGCGGCCGCGGCGCGCCCAACGGCGTATGCGGCTCGCGTCTTCTGCCTGCGCGCACTGCTGGCTCCGTCGCGTAACAACGATCATTGCGCGCGTCTCCTGACGAATGTCAACAAGCTGGGCGGCGGAAACCGGTCGCATTGACGCGGTAATATTGGCGTGGTCGCACTGACACGGTCGCGCTGACACGGTCGCAATGACGCATTCGCTTTTACACCTTCGCATTGATACGGTCGCGGCGAGACGGACGCGTTGACATGGTCGCAACGGCACGGTCCCCTTGACACGCCCCACAAGACACGGACGCAGTGACGCGGAGAAATTGGCACGGTCGCAACGACACGGCGTAATTGACGCGTTGCGTTGACGCAATCGAAAAGACGCGGTCGCAATGACACGGCCTTACAGACGCTGTCGCATTGACGCGATCTTACTGGCGCGGTCGCGTCGACACGGCCCAGGCACGGTCGCATTGACACGGCCGCATCAACACGGTCACATTGACGCGGTCATACTGGCACGGTCGCATTGACACGGCCATAGCACGGTCGCATTGACACGGCTTTATCGACACGGTCGCACT
>CAUYUJ010022600.1:15000-59399 GCA_963575745.1 Prorocentrum cordatum | reverse complement strand
AGGCGGGATCCGCTACATGCAGAAGCGACCCCGGGCAAGAATGACATTGGGTATGCGGCTTCTGGGGGGGGCACGGGGGGGGCGGGGGCAGACCCATGCTATCGGAACTGGGAACGATTCAAAGCTGAGGATTGAATTTGCATATGAGACGACTACGGGTGGCTGATGGCATGGTGCATACCAAAGGCCAAGACGAGCACTTCACCGACTCGCAAGTCCTGCTGCGCGCTCAACGACCATCCTTTGAGGCCATATCCAGCATGCGACGCCTGAGATATTTCTGCGGATGTGTGATTTGTACATCATGGCCCGTCCACACTTCGAATTATCTTGGATGTAGTTCGTGCTGGTCAGTCGTGGCTAAAGCAACTGCTAAGTGATGTAGCTGGGATGGAACCAGTGGACCGCGGTGAATTCCTGGATGGTCAAGATTTGCGGGAATGGCTACGCAACGTTCGCGGTGTTGAGAAGGCAGACGACAAGTTTTTGCAACTTGTGGTGGCAGCGGCATCGAGCATGGTGGATAGATCAGTGCCACCATGAAGCTGGAAAAGGAGCATGACGTCTGTGGTACCACCTACGCCACCAGTGGACGAGCCCGAGTGGAAGCTCATGCGCTACGAATGTGGAAAAGCCGTTTCATACGGTGGCATCCTGGCGTCGCCATCGATCTAGAGTGCGCGCGGCATTCACCGCTGCCGAGCAATACGTTGTTCATAGCCATTGCCGAGCATGCGACACCAACTTCCGCACCGAGGGTCGGAGGAGACTAGACTTAGGATGGGGGCTCCCAGGGGGCGTAAGTGGCAGGCGATGGCGTCGACAACTGCGCGTACCAGCCTGGGGAGCTCCCGCAGCAGCAGCCGGATTTGGAGGGGGGGGGCAGCAGGTGGCGAACGTGGGCCGCACCACCCAGCTGAGCCCCCCCGAGTGTCCCCCTAGCGCGAACGTAACGAGAGCGAGGAGGAGGAGGAGGAGGAGGAGGAGGAGGAGAAGGAAGGGAGGAGAAGGAGGACGGGGAGAAGGAGCAGGAAGAGGACGGGAGGAGACGGGGAGGAGGAGGAGGAGGAGGGGAATGATTAAGGAGGAAGGAGGAGGAGGAGGGAAAGAGAAGGAGGAAGGGAGGAGGAGAGGAGCGCGGGGGCGGCTAGGCCCCTGGGCCCTCCACAACCTGAGCGGGGGAGGCGGGGGCCTCCTCCCCTCCGCCCTCACTTCCTTTCCCTCCTATTCTCCTCCTCCTCCTCCTCCTACTCCTCCTCCTCCTCCTCTCCTCCTCTTCCTCCTCCTCCTCTTCCCTCTCTTTCTCTCTCTCGCGAGCTCATCTCTCTCTCACTCTCTCACTCTGTCTCCTCCTCATCCTCCTCCTCCTCCTCCGTCCTCCTCCTCCTCCTCCTCCTCCTCCTCCATGTCTTTTCCATGCTATAGCTCCTCCCTGTCGCATCCCCAGATTTGTCCGTAGGGCGGGCCGGGCGTTTCGCCTCAGACTTCCTCACCACTCATGATCCTGAAGCAAGGAATATGCAACAGCTTCAAGGATGGAGGGGGTGGTTTTCAAAATGTGACTCTCGCCTTAGCGCCGCGCACCTTCAATTTGAACATGTGCAACAGGTCAGACGATGGAGGGGGGAATCGTTTTCAAAATGCGGCATTCGCCTTAGCCTCGCGCGCATTCGTCTTAAAAACCGCACCTTCCTCAGACATGGGGCACATGTCGTTCAAAGCATGCGGGTTGCGCCTTAGCGCTGTGAGCATTCGCTTTACACGTTTGCAACAGCTTCAGGGATGGAGGGAGCAGCCTTCAAAATGTGATTCTAGTCTTAGCGCTGCACACGATCGTCTGGAATTAGTGTAACAACTTCAGGGAAGGAGGGAGAGGGCAATTTTCAAAATGTGGCTCTCGCCCAGCGCCGCGCACATTCCTCTTAAACTTTAGTAGCTGCTTCAGGGATGGAAGAGAGGTTATTCTCAACTGACGCTCTCGTTTAAGCGCCGTGCACATGTCTTACACAGTCTGCAACAGCTTCACGGATGCATGGCGGTTCCTGTTCAGTGGGGGTTCGCCCTAGCGCCGCGCACATTCGCATTTGAATACAAGGTTTGGGGAGTTCACAGTCTGCTCTTAATCAAAATTGAACTCTCGCTGGGGACTTCGCAAATTTGAAAGACCCGAAACTTCACGAAACTTCAACACATGAAGCGCTGCCTGGATCCAGGGCGCTGTTTTCGAAGTTCCTATCGCTTGAGTGCTGTCGCTTGAAAATTCCTTCAAGCTCATGGCCGCAAGCGTAAGCTTGGGAAGTACCGGCAGCAGTATGGAGAGGAACGCACCTCGTTGAACCGTAGGATCAAAATTGCTCGCGTTCCCGGTGATCCGCCAAAGAGATGCAAGGCAGTGCCTTTTCAACGCGGGGCCCCCCCCAAAAAAGGCAGCCCCAACTGTGCTGGCCTTTCACAGGGGGACGCTTCTCGCAGTGAAAGAGGTCACTTGTAGGGACGCATGAGAAGAAGGGCTCCTCCTCCTCCTCCTCCCCCTCCTCCTCGTCCCGGTCCTCTTATTCCTGCTCCTTCCCACTCGTCCCTCCTCCCCCCTCCTCCCTCTCCCCTCCCCCCTCCTGCAGAAGGGCGCCCTCCGTGCGCCGCCGCGGTCCGACGGGGAGTCGCATCCCCCTCTTTCCCTCCCGCTCTGCTCCACGGGGGGCGCACGTGCGCGCATGGAAGACGACAAAAGGCGAGCGCCTGCACACGGGGCAGGCGCGGAGATCCCCCCGCGCACCCCGCCGCCTGCAGCAGAAAAAAACATCGGCTTCGCGTGTCGCGCCGCCGCCCTGGATCTACGTGGCCTACGTCATCGTCGCCGTGGGGCTCCTCTTCTGCTTCGGCTTTCAGCTCGGCGTCCTCCTCATCGTGGTTTCTGCGCCGCTGTGAGGTGCCCTCCGCGCTATTTTGGCCGCGCTGAGCTCCGTCCCGCTCACTGCCTAGCGTCGCTCGCATCTCTGTGTTTCCCTTAGCCGGTGGCACAGCCTGCCCCTGCTCGCCCGGCGTTCGACCCGCTTCGCGCGCCCACGTACCAAAAAAAAAGCGTCGCCCTGCCGAGTCTGGCCCACCACGCGTCGGCGCGACACGCCAATCACGCCCTGGTCCCAGAGCGTCAACGCCCCCAGCTTGTCCCATCGCCCCGCCCTGAGGAGGGCCGCCGCCGCGACACGCCAAGCGTGAACCTTCAGAGCCAACGGCAAAGGATGACCAAGACTGGTAGCGGCCGCTGCTGTGCAAGCGACGTTCCGCCCCAGACGGGCAACGCCCGCGGCGGCACAGAAGACCAGTCCTGTCCAGAAGAGGCAGGGGCTCCTGTCTAGAGAGCCGAAAGACGATGCATCAAAATCACCTTTCTGAAGCCCGCACGGTTTTCTCGGATCGGCGCTGGATCCCCCTCCTCCACCTCCCTCCTCCTCCTCCTCTTCCTCCTCCTCCTCCACCTCCTTCCTCCTCCTCCTCCAAAAGGCTCCGTGCGCGAGCTGCCCGCCATCTCCTAATAAATTCCCGCCTCGGGTCCTGCCCGGGGCCTGTGGCGGAAGTGGCGGGGGGGGGGCCCTTTTCACAGTCTCTGCACTTCTTTCCACGCACGGTACTTATAGCGCGTCAGCAGATTGAAAGGCCGACCGCGACCGACAGTCTGGCGTGTGTTCTTATTGCTTCTTCGAGTTGGGTTGACTGCAGCGGCGGTTCGTGGCATGCAGACTCACTGGGCCCCCCTCGGGGAGTCGGTTGCCCACACCTCCGCCACCGCCACGTCGTGATCAGCAGGCAGCAGCACCTCCGCCTACACCTCCACCTTCACCCGCAGAGTGCTTTTCATCTGCATCAAAAGGCTCGTCTTCAGTGGAATTGTCGGCTAGTGGTGTACTCCTTCATCCCCTGAAGCCCATTGACCCTGCGTTACTTGTGTGGCACCAGTTCCGCCAGTTCCTGCTCCTCTTACCAGCTCGAGCGCGAAGGCGTGGCCGAGCTCGGTTCCGTTGGCTCCACCACCTGGGCAGTTTGGGGTTCAGCCTCTTGCTGGCCCAGGCCGTGTTAGACAGCGTGCTCAGGCACAGCCCGCCCATCAGGAGCACCGCGTTCATCCTGAGGCTGGCCGAGTGAGGGGTTGCGAGTCAGGCTCAGAGCCTTCCTGTGAGCCTTGCACAAGTACCCAACCCTCGCCTGCGCCAGTGGGGCTCCCCCAATGGCGCTCCAGGTCCCCATCAGCATTCTGTCGCCGAGTTGGGCAAGGCATCTTCGTAGAAAGGCGGATGGTGCGTTTCAATGCCGTAGGGATGACGATGCGCCTTCTCCTCGTACCACGTGGCCACCGATTGGCCCTGGAAGGTATCTTAAACACGGCTCCCCTGACAGACAGGAGGGCGACTTAAACGGATGTCGCCAGGGCCTCTTGGCTGGGCAATCTTTCGCCAATGCTTGTGAACATGCCAGGCTCCCGCAATATTCACGTCCTCCTCATTCAATTAATGCTTCTTTAAACAGACAGGTCAGAGGTTGGCGCAAGAAGAACAAGCCATACCGGGTGGACGTATCATCTGTGGCACCGCCGACCTGCAGCTCGTATCAGAAACTAGTGGCCTGCCATGAGAAGTAACAGCGGTCGTTACCATCGTTTGCAGCATAAACCGTCCGATTTGCTGCAATGCGCTTCTGTGACGAGCTCACGTTTGACGGCGTTTGGAGAGGAGCGAGGTTGTGCAAACTCGACACAGGACTTCTATGTACAAAATGCTGGGTCCAGAGGTTCGATAAGCGTGCCAGCGAGGCTTCACACGTCTTCAACGAATTGTCTAGTCAAGGGCCGGGATCGAGGCCGCATCATCCATCTGTGTATGCACTTTCCTTTGCTCGGCCTGTGCGTTCCCTGCTCCCTTCCCCAGTGGAACTCCTCATTCGCGCTCCACGACATTTCGCTAACTAATCGGTGTCAACATCGACTAGCATTTCAGAACTGGTCGACGGACGCTTTGTTTCTCATTGGGATTTCGGTCCTCAATGCCCTAATCATCGTATCCAGTTACGTAGAGGCAGCATCTTCGCCCTCTTCCCCTTGGGACTTCCCGTGCGTCTCCATGAACCTCTTGGTGTTCTCCCACGTTTGTCGTGTTCCCTTTCGCCCTCGCATTTGTAACGTTGCATGTCTTGATTTTGCTTCAAGCTGCGTTTCATACCGTTCTCCCCCCCAGCCTGACGCTGTGCCTTGCGTGTCTCTGGGAGCAGCACTGCTTCTTAAGGCTGCTACTTTGGGAGAACGGGGGTTGGGGGGTACCGAGAATGCCGGATAGGATTTATGGAGCTCTCTACTGTTCAACAATTTCGTCAGATCGCCTGCTGCGCCAGAGCCATTGGTTTTGACTTCCTTATACTTGCTCTATGCAAGTGTTTGGCTCCTCCTACGTATGGCGCCCTGCCCTGTTTGTGTATAAAGAAGCTGCTAGCTTATGCACGTCGAACGCAAGTGGACTGCAGGTTAAGCCGTGTCAAGCACTTCATAGTTTGGATTTCGACAGTCACCCTTGCATTATGGATGGTAGGGTTTGTATACTGGTGCTGGGACTTCTCGTGCTTTCCGTTGCTGGTCCTCGTGTTCTTTCCTTCTATGTTTCACTTCCCCCGCCCCTGCCGCGCCGGCGCCCGCATTCGTGCGGTGGGGCGCCGTGTACGGCCGTGAACGAGGAGGCGGGTGGGAGGCGCAGGGAGGAATGCCGATCAGTCAGCACAATCGGGTCTCATTGCGACCCCACTTGTGTGCGTTTTGCACTGAAGTTGTGGGCCCTCATGAGGCCCACGCTCATGGGCCTTTAACGGACCAATTCAGCTCTTGCTTCCACTGGAGGCGGCACTCGCCCCGCAGTAGTGAGCTTGACTCACGCCTCCGAGGACAAACAAACCAAACCTCCTCCTCCTCCTCCTCCTCCTCCTCCTCCCTCTCCTACCTTTTCGACGTTGGTAAGACTCTACGCATGATGCTCGCAGGTGCAGAAGAAATATCGACTTAGCGCAGTTCTGGACAATTTCGAAAGAATTAGGCGCCAGGCCCGTGGGGAACAGGAGCTACAGAGAGTAATGGTAAAAGCTGAGTCCTCCTCCCTCTCCTTCTCCTCCCCCTCCACCTCCTCCTCCTCCTCCTCCTCCTCCTCCTCCTCCTCCTCCTCCTCCTATTCCTCCCTCTTCCTCCTCCCTCCTCCTCCTCTTCTCCTCCTCCTCTCCTCTCTCCTCCTCTCCTCCTCCTCCTCCTCCTCCTCCTCCTCCTCCTCCTCCTCCTCCCTCCTCCCTCTCCTCTCCTCCTCCTCCTCCGCCTTCCTCCTCTCCTCTCCTCCTCGTCCTCCTCCTCCTCCTCCTCCTCCTCCTCCTCCTCCTCCTCCCCCTCCTCCTCTTCCCTCCCCTCCTCATTCATCGTCCTGGTCCTCGTCCTGGTCCTCCTCCTTCTCCTCCTTCTCCTCCTCCTCCGTCCTCATCACTCCTCTGCCTCATTCCTCCCCTTTCCTCCTCGACGCGGGTGGCCAGGGTCCGCACCCGGACGGGGTCCTCCTTGACCACCTCCACATGCAGCTGGCGCGCGCCGTGGACGGCCTCGGCGAGGGACCGGATGGCGTCGCCGACCGAGGTGTCGAAGGTCCTGGGGTGGAGGTGTCTTTTCTCGTTGTCGTTGCCTCCCATGCTCCTCCGTCTCCTCCTCCATCGTCACTCCTCCTCCTCCTCCTCCTCCTCCTCCTCCTCCTCTCCTCCTCCTCCCTCATCATAATCATAATCAGCATCATTCATCATCACCATCATCATCATCATCATCATCATAATATAATCATCATCAATCGTCAATCCCTCTCCCTCCTCCACCACCTCCTCCCCTCTTCCTCCTTTCCTTCCTCCTTCCTCTCTTCTTCCTCATTCCTCCCTCCTTCCTCCACCTCCTCCTCCTCCTCTCTCACTCCTCCTCCCTTCCCCCTCATTCCTCTCCTCTCCTCCTCCTCTCCTCCTCCTCCTCGTCTTCCTCCTCCTCCTCATCCTCGTCCTCCCTCCTCCTCACCTCCCTCCCTCCTCCTCCTCCCCCTCCTCCTCCTCCTCCTCTCCTCTACTCTCTCCTCCTCCTTCCTCCTCATCCTCCTTCTCCTCCTACTCCTCTTCCTCCTCCTCCTCTCCTCCTCCTCCCTCCTCCTCCTCCTCCTCCTCCTTCTCCTCCACCTCCTCCTCCCTCCTCTTGCGCTCCTCCACTTCTCCTCCTCTCCTCCTCCTCTCCTCCACCTCCTCCTCTCCTCCTCCACCTCCTCATCCTCATCATCCTCCTCCTTCTCTTCCTCCTCCTCCGCATCCTCCTCCTCATCTCCCTCCTCTCCTCCTCCCCATTCCTCCTCCTCCTCCTGCTCCTCCTCCTCCTCCGACTCTTCCATCTTGCTCCTCCTCCTCCTCCTCCTCCTCGCCCTCATCATCATCCACCTCCTCCTCATCATCCTCCTCCACCTCCTCCTCCTCCTTCTCCAGTTACGTAGCCATTTTGGCTCAAGCCATTTTGGCTCAAGCCGCTCTGCGCGCGAAGCCTTGTGATTCAAGCCGGCTAGGCATGTCCCTCCGGTCCTGTGCTGCTGGTCTCGTTCGCGCTGTTTGACGTGAATGGCGCGGGAGGGCGGAGCGTTTCGTCGCCCAACGCGCTCCTCGGAGGCGCGAAAGGCATCTCGGGCATGGGCAAGGTGGTCAGCAGACCGTGCCGTCGCCAAGGCCATGGACGAACTCAGGCACGTTCGTGGCCAGCTGGAGGCGGCGGAGCAGGCCTTGGACATGATCGTCGGTGACGTCGAGGCCTCGCAGCGCCTTCGGGCGCTACTGCCTGCCTTTCTGGCATTGTTGCGTGGGGAGGCGCCCTCCTGGCTGGACAAGTTCAGGCGGAACGTTGCCCTTCACGCCGATGCCGCGGGTGTTAATGTGGCGTCGGCGGCGGCTGACGCCGCTGCCCTCCGTCATGCCCAAGATGGGCCGCGTCTCGAGGCGCGGCAGGTCCGAGGTGCCGTCGCTGGCCAACGTGCAAACTTCAGCTTCTCTGCGAACGCTGTCATCTTCGTGCCTTTCAACGAGTGCGGATTGGCTGGGTGCGACGCGGAGTCCGTGGTCGACAGCATCGAGAGCAGCGCCACGGCTTCGTGATGGGCTGGACTGGGCTTTGTGAGGACTGTGTCTTGTCTCACCATGTGCTTCCCGACGTTGGTTCGGACACTTTGTGGGTGCCTTGTCCGCGGTTTTCGGGGATCAGGGCGTCGGAGACATGGAGTCATGGGGCGCTCTCCGCCCCTCGGCCGCCCCAGGTTTCTGGGACCCGTTGGCTGGTGCCTCCGAGGACACGAACGAGGTGGAGTCCGAAGTGACTGACGTTTTCAAAGAATTTGACGAGCTTGGTGTGTGCGCCGAGGTGACTTCGGCCGTGGAGCCAGCTTCGGCCTGTGCTTCCCACTTACAAGGTGCCCCCGTCTGTAGGCTCCAACCTCGGCTTCAAGTTCGCGGCCTCTTCGGCTTGCGGGACAGCATGCGGAGAGCGCGGGTCCAGTTCGTGAGAAAGAGCAGTCTGGAGTGAGGGACGGTCTCACAGGTTATATGGGTTCCTCGAAACGAATGGTAGGTTCGCGGCAAGGGCTACATGCGCCTACCAGTTCTGGCAGCCCGTTTATTTTCTCACAAGAGCAGCTGGATACGTGCTCAATCGCTCCGCCCGACCAGAATGCCGTTTGCAAGCAGCAATGAAGTTACACGCATCGTCGAGTGCCTTCCTCGAGGGCTGCGTGGCTGTCTACGCGGCGGCACACCCAGGAGTACCCGCTTCCCGTGCTCTTCTTCGGCGTCATCTGCGGGGCCGTGTACCTCGTCACGTTCGTTTTGTGCGTGTGCTACGGGTTCCGTCCCGATGTTCATTGCACGGGAGGGCGGGCAGAGGGGCGTAGCGGTAAAGAAAAATCCGCCTCCTCCCTCTCCTCCTCCTCCTCTTCCTCCTCCTTCGCCTTCCCGTCGTCGTTCCCCATCATTAATCCTCGTCCTCGTCCTCGTCTTCCTCCTCCTCCTCCTCCTCCTCCTCCTCCTCCTCCTCCTCCTCATTATCAGCATCATCATCATCACCAGCATCAGCATCATCAACAACAACCAACAACACCATCATCAGCATCGTCATCATCATCGTAATCGTCATCATCTTCACAAGCATCATCAGCATCACCATCATCACCATCATCATCATCATCATCATCATCATCATCATCATCATCATCACCATCATCATCATCATCAGTAGCATCAGCATCAGCGTGAGCGTCATCATCATCAGCAGCAGCATCATCATCGTCATCAGCATCACCAGCAGCATCGCCGTCGTCAGCATCATCATCATCATCACCAGCATCACCATCATCATCAGCATCATCATCATGGTCATCATCATCACCATCACCATCACCATCATCATCATCATCATCACCACCATCAGCATCATCATCATCATCATCATCATCATCATCATCATCATCATCATCATCATCGTCGTCATCATCATCGCATCATCATCAGCATCAGCATCATCAGCAATCAGCAATCAGCATCATCCTCCTCATCGTCCTCATCCTCATCCTCCTCCTCCTCCCTCATTCCCTCCTCCTCCTCCCCATCCCTATCCCTCCTCCCTCCTCCTCCCTCCCCTCCTCCTCCTCCTCCTCCTCCTCCTCCTCCTCCTCCTCCTCCTCCTCCTCCTCCTCCCTCCTCCCTCCTCCTCCTCCTCCTCCTCCTCCTCCTCCTCCTTCCTCTCGCCTTTTTCCCTCCCTCCCTTGCTCCCTCCCTCCTTCCCTCCCTCCTCCAACCTCCCTCCTCCCTCCTCATCCTCCTCCTTTTCGGCGTTGGCCAGGCTCTAAGCATGACACATGGTGCAGGAAAAACGACTTAGCGCAGTGCTGGACAACTTAAGGCGAATTAGGCGGCAGGCCCGTGCGGAACGGGGAATACAAAGAATAACGGCGAAAGCTCAGAGCCCACATCCTCCTCCTCCTCCTCCTCCTCCTCCTCCCCTCCTCCTCCTCCTCCTCCTCCTCCTGCTCCTCCTCCTCCTCCTCCTCCCTCCTCCTCTCCTCCTCACATCATCATCATCATCATCATCATCATCATCATCAGCATCAGCATCATCATCATCATCATCATCATCATCATCATCATCCTCTTTCCTCCTTCACCTCCACCTCCATCCTCCTCCCTCATCCTCCTCCTCATCATCTTCCCTCCTCCTCCCCCCTCCTCCCCTCCTCCACTCCTTTGTGCTGATGCATAACTCGTCCCCGTCGCACCCCGAGACGTGTCGGTGCGGCGGAGCGGGAGTTTCGCCCTGAACTCCCCCACCAGGTGTGACCCTGAAGATTGATACTCGCAACAGCTGCACGGATGAACTGGCGGGCGGTCTTCAACATGGGGCTCTCGTCTCTGCGCCACGCGCATGTGTCGTCAGAGTCTGCAACAGCTTCAAGCATGGAGGCGGCTCCTTGACAAACTGTTCGGTGTGTACTTCGTTCACTAATGTGTTATACTCTTCGCTTGTACATTGTATGTGTTTCTCAAACTGGGGCTCTCGCCTGGGAGCCGTGCACATTAGTCTCAAAGCTTGCAGCAGTTTCGAGGACGATGGGTGGCTCCTTCGAACATGGGGTTCTCGCCTTAGCGCCGTATACAGCTCTCTCAAAAGTTTGCGATGGCTTCAAGCATGGAGGGCAGTTTTTGTTCAACATGTGTTCTCGCTTTCGACGCCCTCAAGCTTAAAGGCCAGAGTATTAAACATGTGTAACAACTGCACGGATGGAGGGCGGCTCATTTTCAAGACAGGGCTATCGCTGGAGACTTCCTCGAAGTTCATGGCCAGAAGTGCAAGCCGGCGCAGCAGATACGCATGCGAGGCTGTCCTGTTTTCAGCACGGGCGTCTCCCTGGAAGCCTCGCTGACACGTGCGCCCATACCTCTCGCATATCCTGTGACGCGCTGGGAGGATGCCAAGCAGTTCCGCTCCAAAATGGGAATTTCGCCCGAATGGCAGGCCAGTGGCACGCTGGTCTTTCAAGCGGGTGGTCACTCCAGTGAAAAGAAAAAAGATCATCTTTGCCATGTTCCTCCCCCTGCCAGGAGGGAACTGGTCGGGTAGCATGAAGTCATACCGCAGCCTCTGCCAAACAGTTGGTTCCAGAAACTTGGGCGCTACTTGTCTCCATCTTCACCACGGCGGCGAGCAGAAAGACGAACCATTAGGTCAGGAGCAGCAGCAAGCATCCGAAACACATCAGTCACCAACGCAAGCCAAAAAGCCGAGCCCAGCGAAACCCGCCCCGTGCAAGTTTGTCGGAAGCAACGGACGAAGACACCAGCAGCACCGGGAGGAGGACGTGGAGCAGCTGGGGGGGCGAGAGGATAACGACACCGCTGCCCCGAGGGCCTCTCGCGCTCTGACCGGACCTCGGGGGCGACCCCAGCCGTGGCGACGGGGGGCGCACAACAACGGGGGGCGCACAACAGTAGCGGTACCTTTCCCTCCCCCGAGCAGCGGCAGCGGCGGTAGCAGCCGCGGTAGCAGCCGCGGCGGCAGCGGCGGCAGCGGCGGCGTCCACTGGCGGCGCGCACGAGGGGGTAGGCTTACGTCGGGCATGTCCTTCTACAGGAGGAATATACACAAGTAGCCAACACATAAAATAATATGGGGACGATGTTTCGATTATTGTGTCATATTTTTGAATATGTTTTGAACATTCTTATTTTTCGTCCACACTTTGCTTGTAGGTGGACATGCCCGACCTAAGGGTAGGGGGAGGGGGGGAGGCCTCTGAGAAGCCTTCCCCCCTCCCCCTACCCCCGAACAGCGGAGCGCCAGCAAGGCCTTCCAACGCCAGAAGGAGCTCTGGCGGCTCTTGGAGGCTGCTTCCGAAGGAGCTTCTGGAACGCTTGACGGCACACGTGCTGGGAAACAGCTAGAGAAAAAAGCCTGCAGGGACAGGCTGCGGCCTCGCACACGGCGCTGCGACGCTTCCTGCCATAAGCCGGAACGAGCTCTGGGGCCACAGTCGACCCGTATAATAAACTATCAGGACGCACGAGAAGGATGCAAGGGCCCTGGAAGGCCGTTTCGAAGCTTTCTGAGCGGGGCGCGGCCAACGAGAGTGGCCAAGTCTGGAGCGAGGAAGGAAGGATGCAAGGGTACCCTTTGGGAAGGTGGCCCATCCTTGCCCTGCGGGTTGCCTGCACCCTGCAGTGCTGCAAGGCCCGGCTGGCGCTCCGCTATCCGCGTGGCAGCGCGGCGGCGCGCTCCGGATCTTCCCCAGCAGGTGCGGGATCTGCCGGAGGCAATCCGGCAGCGCGACCTGGCGAGAGGCCACCCGCCACCGCCGCCCGCCGGCCGGCCGCCGCAACGGGCACAGAGGAGGAGGAGGAGGAGGAGGAGGAGGAGGAGGAGGAGGAGGAAAAGGAGGAGGAGGAGGAGAAAGGGGGAGGAGGACCAGTGTAAGCCCAAGAGGCTTCAACGATGTTGGAATACACCCTCCCCCCAAGCTCCCTCTTTATAGGCCACTACAACGGGTCATTTTTTATGGGGCGACTGCCTCGTTGGAAGACAACCGTTTGAAGACCCTGAAGCATGCCAAAACATTGTTCTCGGGATTCCAACGCCACGGATCAACCTGACTGTTGCGTCTTGACGATCCTGGGTCGTGCCAAAACGCCATTCTTGGGACTCGAACGCCGCGAATCAACATAACTTGTGCACCCTCTTAAACCTGAATCCTTCCAAGACACCATTTCTGGTATGTTGATCATGGGAACCCGTGAAACTCTGGCAAATGTATAGGACGAATGTGCGCGTCGCTAAAGCGAAAGCCACATTTTGAAAAATGGCCGTCCTCAATCCGTGAAGCTCTTGCACATTATGTAGGACGAATGTGCGCGGCGCTAGGGCGGGAGCCACATGTTGAAAAGGAACCGCCCTCAATCCGTGAAGCTCTTGCAAATTTGTAAGACGAATGTGCGCGGCGCTAGGGCGAGAGCCACATTTTGGAAACAACTCGCCGTCCATTCGTGAAACTCTTGCACATGTTTAAGACGAATGTGCGCGGCGCTACGGCGAGAGCCACATTTGGAAAGAGGAGGAGGAGGAGAAAGGAGGAGGAGGAGGAGGAGGAGGACCAGTGTAAACCCAAGGGCCATCAATGATGTTGGAGTAACCCTCCCTCCAAGCTCCCTCCCCATGGGCCTCTACAACGGTTCATTTCCATTGAGGGAACTGCCTCGTTGGAAGACAACCGTTTGAAGACCCTGAAGCATGCCAAAACATTGCCCTCGGGATTCCAACGTCACGGATCAACCTGATTGTTGATTCTTGACGATCCCGAATCTTCTCAGAACGTATTTCCAGGGACTTCAACGCAGAGAACTAACGTAACTGCTGCACCCGCATAATTCTGAATCCTTTCAAAGTACCAAATCTGGCACGTTGATGATGGAAACGCGTGAATAGCTTGCAAATGTTGTAAACCAATGTGCGCGGCGCTAAAGCGAAAGCCACATTTTGAAAACGTACCGCTCTAAATCCGCGAAACCGTTGCAAATGATTAAAACGAATGTGCGCGGCACTACGGCGAGAGCCACATTTTGAAAAACACCCATCCTCAATATGTGAAGCTCTTGCACATTTTGTAAGACGAATGTGCGCGGCGCTAGGGCGAGATCCACATGCTCAAAATCGCCCGCCCTCCATCCGTGAAGCCCTTGCAAATTTATAAGACGAATATGCGCGGCGCTGAAGCGAAAACCACACGTTGAAAACGAACCGCCCTCAATCCGTGAAACTCTTGCAAATTGTCAAAACGAATGTGCGCCGCGCTAAGGCGAGAGCCGCACTTTCAAGACCACCCGCCCTCCATCTGCGAAACTGTTGCCAACTTTCAGGCTTCAGAGTCATAAGTGGTGAGGAAGTCTCAAGCGAATCGCCCGGTCCGCCCTAAAAACTAGCTTCGGGTGAGACAGGGAGAAATAAAAAATGAGGAAAACGAATGGAGTGGAGCAGGAGGATGAAAATAATGGAGGAGCAAAAAGAGGATAGAGAAGGAGGGATGAAGATGATGATGATGATGATGATGATGATGATGATGATGATGATGATGATGATGATGATGATGATGATGATGATGATGATGATGATGATGACGCTGAGTATGATGATGCTGATGATGATGTGGATGATGCTGATGATGCTGTCGATGATGATGGTGGTAAGGATGATAATTCTGATGGTGGTGATACCAATGATGAAAGTTATGATGATGATGCGGATGACGACAGTGATGATGGCGATGATGATGCTGCTGATGATGAAAATGCAAGTGATGGTGACGGTGATGGTGATGGTGATGGTGATGGTGATGGTGATGGTGATGATGATGATGGTGACGGTAATGATGGCGGTGGTGATGGTGATGGTGATGATGATGCTGCTACTGATGATGATGGTGCTGACGATGATGATAACGAGGAGGAAGAGGGGGGAGGAGGACGAGGAAGATGATGATGATGAGGCGGAGGAGGAGGAGGAGGAGGACGAGGAGGACTGGGAGAAGGAGGACGAGGAGGAGGTGAAGGAGGAGAAGGAAGAGGAGGAGGAGGAGGAGGAGGAGGAGGAGGAGGGAGGAGGAGGTATGAGGAAGACGAAGAGGAAGATGAGGAGGAACAAAACTTGGCCCATACACCCTGGTCGAGGGTTCACAAACCCCTTCACAGATGGGATGGGCCCCAGGGTTCCACAAGCCCCCTCCAGATGGGATGGGGGGGCGACGACGACGACGACAACGACGACGAGGACGAGGACGAGGACGAGGACGAGGACGACGACGACGACGACGACGACGCCGACGACACGACGACGCCGCCGCCGCCGCCGCATCCGACGCCGGCGCCGACGCCGACGCCGACGGAAGACGACGACGGCGAACCACCCCACACCCACAGGGGGTCATTATCATCGCCATCATCACCATCATCGTCATCCCCAGCAGCAGCAACACCGTCCTCAGCAGCCCTTTGGCGCATCATCGCGATGCCAAACATAAAGTCACGCTTGCACCAAATAGTGTTTTGCATTGGTTTCTCAGGCGGAAAGCTTGTCGAGGGACCTCTCTGTGAGAGCGGCTCCTGCAATGCCTCTGGTGCCAGTTGTTCTCCTGAGGCTCGTAAGGACCACTCGCAATACCCATCAATGTCACGACTGTCTCCTTCCCTTTCGCCTGCTCCGCCTCCTCCAAGACGAGCGCTGGTGCTGCCGATCACTTTTCTCGGATGACAGATTGCACGACCCAGCGCGTTCAAACATTGGTTGTTGGCCTAACCCCAGGACTAGAAGGTCAAAGAGAGGGAGTAGGAGATGGAGGAAGATAGAGATGAGAAGATTACGAGACGGAAAACGGGAGGCAAGGAGAGAGTTTGTTCAGGGAGGCAGGGAGAAAGAGGGAGGCAGGGAGGGGGAGGGAAACGAGGAGGACAGAGGGGAGGGTAACGAGGTGGGTTGCACTTCCTCGGAACAAAACGTCCAGCCTCGCTGTTCCTCCTCTGGAGCAGCAATCGATTATGTAAAGAATGACCCTCCGGAGGTCAACGCGAATACATATTGGATTGGGCACGCCTGCGCACGCCGCCTTGCGGCAACGCTACAGCTAAGGCCTGCGCAGGGGGGCGCGGGGCAGTGCCCCCCGCCTGCACGGCCCTGCCCAAAACTGCACAACGGCAGCCGGGATGAAACACGGCTCACCCAAGGCTCGCCCCTCAGGGCTGCCGGCTGCCGCGCCGCGGAAGGACGCGCAGCGCGGCAACCGCCCCAGTCCCCAGCGCCCGCCCGGGACAGGTCGGGGGCAGGCAGCGTCGCGCAGAGACGCAGAGCCCACCCTGCCCCGGCGCGCGAGGCGCGCCAGGGGCCCGCGACGAAGGCGCCGCGCGGCGGGCCGCCGCCCCGAGAACTCTGCGCGGGCCTCCGAGAAGTGTGTAGCTTGTGGGGGCACCAAGAGGGGCCGCGAGCGAGGGAGAGGAAGGTTCGAACTTCGAGGTTCGAGGTTCGAGGCGGTTTTTCCTCGTTTTCGGCCCCTGGGGCCCGTTTTCGGGCCCCGGGGCCCCCGAAACTCGATCCGGGGGGGGGGGGGAACCACGTCGGATGGACCCCGGGAAGGGTCTGGGGACCGATTTTGACCGATATTCGGCAGCACGCCCGGGGAGGGGGATGGAAGTGAGAAGGAGAAGGCCTTTCCAGAAGGCGGTGGGACTTCTCAGGAGCCCTCGCGCCTCCTGAGGTGTTTTGTTGCGTCTTCCAGGCAGGCTAGGAAAACTTCTCAGAAAGCCGGGAGACTTCCGAGCCTTCTGAGGAGGCCCGCCCCTTCTCACTTCCCCCCTGGGCTCGCCGCCGACTAATGGGGCCGATACCACTTCTCCACGGACCTCCCGATATGCGTTCTGACCCAGGAGGCCGACGAAAGGCGAGACCGAGGGAAGGGCACCGGTCGGGGACACCCTCTCCTCCTCTGACGACTGTGCCGCCCGTTCTGCTCCGGCCCTCCCCCCCTGTCGCTTGTGCGGGCAGACCTCCAGCTGCATGACGGGGATGTCCCCGCTGAGCTTCCCTGGCGACAGCCCCTTGGGCGAGAAGAAGGCGAAGGAGTAGTCCACCACGCAGAGGATCAGGCACGCGGCCTCGGCCGCGAAAGGGCCAGGCCCGGCCTGGACTGGACGGAAGTCCTCCTGCTCCTCCTCCTCCTCCTCCTCCTCCTCCTCCTCCTCCTCATCCTCCTCCTCCTCCTCCTCCTCTTCTGTAGTCTACCATGCAGAGGATCAGGCACGCGGCCTCGGCCGCGAAGGCCCGGGCCGGGCCGGGACTGGACGGAAGGATACACGGGGCACATATACGATGAGAAGCCTTGCTACAGTAGGAGCTCGACCACAAGAAACCTTCCACTAGAAACCCCAGCCTGAGACCCCAGGACGTCCATGGAAACTTGGTGTGGACACGCCACGCTTTCCACAGCAAAACTATCGAAACCCAAGAAACCGAGGGGACCCTGGAGACAAGCAGGGCGTTTCTTGGCATGGGTCTCCATTGTATGGAAAATCTTGGGACACGTTCGTCTCCGATCTCTGAAGGCCCCGCAGGCCTCAGCAACAACACACCGGCACGCCGTTCAAGATCGTGGCGCTCGATGATTCGGACGCTTGTCGGGGAGCGCGCTCTTCAGTGACGAGAGGGGGCCGCCAGATTTCATGCCAGCATTGGGGCAACCCCGACCACACGCCACTAGGTGATAAGAGATGTCCGTGGAGTTGCCTGCTGGCAGGCCGATTTCTCAGCTGGTGCGGCCGCTGCAAGGGTCCGTACATGGACAAAAGTTCGAACCCTCCGGCGCAAGATCCCCCCCTCCCGGAACCCCAAAATTGATGTTGAGGGTGCGGCGATCGAGAGGGCACGGGTGGACAGAAATACTCGAACCACCATACGAATATCACAAAGCATCAAATGTTCATCAACTCCGATCAGCGGGCCCTTCGCGCGCGCATGTCGAGATTATTCGAACGCCCTTGCGTGCTTGCTGGGGGGTGGGACGATCCCTGTCAAATAGTTCCATGCGGGCCACTCGCGGCCATCAGCCGCGCACGCGTGTGGAAATCCTTTCTAAACCTGCATCACCGACACGTGGACACCATCTTCATCGGAGTGATCAACATCGGCGCAGTCATTGGCCATGCTGACTTCATCGTCATCATCGCCACTAGCATCGCTACTATCATCATCGTGTCTGCCGTTGTCGACGTCGCCATGATCACGCGACCGTCCGAGCCACCGCCTCGCACTGAAGTGCCCGCGCGTCCGCGGTTCCCAAGCGTCCCCCAGCCAATCTCGGCACGCCCATCCCACCCTATAGGGAACCACAGAAGGCCCCAGTGGCAGGGTTCCCAGGCGCCCCCCAGCCCATTTCAGCACCCGCACGGCCCATGGGAGCTCCACCGAAGGCCCCAGCGGCAGGGTTCCCATGCGTCTCCCAGCCCATGTCGGCACGCCCCTCACACCTAAATGGGAGCTCCGAAGGCCCCAGTGGCAGGGTTCCCATGCGTCTCCCAGCAAATTTCGGCACGCCACTCACGCCCCATGGGATCCCATGGGAGTTCCACCGAAGGCCCGTGTGGCAGGGCTCGCATGCGTCTCCCAGCCCATGTCGGGCGCGCCCCCCACGCCCCATGGGAAGCTCCACCGAAGGCCCCAGTGGCAGGGTTCCCAGGCGCCCCCCAGCCCATGTCGGCACGCCCCCCCGCGAGCTTCGTGGCCCCATGCAGGGCGGAGGGAGGGCCGAGCCGCCCCCCCCGCTCTGGCGGGCGGGGAAGCTTCCAGGATGGGCGGTACATTATTGCACCCGAGAAAACCCCATCAGTGGATGATTTGAAAGTTAGTCATATGGATCTTGAGATCGATTGTGAGATCGATGATGAGATCGATAGTGGATAGTGGACGATTGCAGAGTCGATCGTGAGACCGAGAGTAAAATCGATTCAATGAGATCGATAGGGAGATCGATCGCGAGATCGCTCGTGCGATCTCTAGTGAGATCGCTTGCGAGATCGATTGTGAGATCGATTGTGAGATCGATGGTGAGATCGATAGAGAGGTGGGAAATGAGATCGATGCTGAGACCGATCGATAAGAAGATCGACCAAGAACCCGGGAACCTGGGAACCTCGCCGCACACCGAAATCGGCCCGGGAACCGGGAACCAGGGAACCAGGGAACCCGGAACCGGGAACCCGAGAACCCAGCGTGCGACCAAAATCGGCGGGAAACTTTTGCCAACTCCTTCAACCTCCGCTAGGACCCCTTCAGTGCAAGCACTGATTGAGGGAGAAAAAAAGCCTCCGCCCCTGCGGGTGGCCCACCCAGAGGATGGAACACTTCTGCTCTGAAGGTCAAGCCTCCTCCGCCCCGTCTCCTGGAGGGAAGACAAAAAAAGCCTAGGAGGGGCCTTTTCTGGAGGGAGAAAAACAAGCTCAGGAGGGAGCTAAGAGGCCTCCAGGAGAGAGGCCGAACCTGCACTCTAAACGCATTAGTGTTTGTGTTGTTTTTGCTCCTGACTGTTATGCTCCATTGTCGTGTTCTGTTGTGTGTTGGCTGCACCCTAAAGGTGCTCTGATCCTCCGAGCAGGCGCGCGGCGCCCGGTCCGGGCGGCGGGCAAAGTGGTCCATCACGTCCATGAAGAGGGCGTACTCGTTCGAGGCGCTGTCGGGCGTGGGCTGCAGCAGCTTCAGGCGCCCGATCAGCTGGGCGCTGGCGGCGTGGGGGCCCGCCGCTTCCAGGGGGAGGGCTCGCTGGCGGAGAAGCGGGGAGCGGAGGAGGAGGAGGAGGAGCGCCAGTACTTTCCATGTCTGTTGATGGGCTCAGCCTCGACGCCTGGGCCTGAGCCACCCGTATGGCCTGGGCTCCTGAGGCGGAGGAGGGAGAATCGTGTAATAGTCGGGCATATTCGAGGGAGCGGCATGTAGCATTTCGAACTGCTGAGGAATCGGATGAGGAGGAGGAGGAGGAGGAGGAGGAAGAGAAGGACCATAGTAAACCCAGGATGCGTCAACCATGCTGCAACACACCGTCCCATTCCAGGTTCCCTCTGCACGAGTCCCTGCGAGCCTGCCCAGTCGCTCCAAGAAGTGGCCTTATTGACCGGCGAGAGCGCTGCGGGCCTGCCATCCAGATGAGAGAGCAAGTGTTGAGAAGGAGCTGCTCTGCATGGTTCCAGGTAGGTCTGAGAGACGCAAGAAGGTAGGACCGTGAAGTTCAACGAAGCATCCAGGGGGAGCCCCGCTCTGAAAAGGAGCCGCCCTCACCTGTGCAACCGCTGCCCAAAGATGCTCTCCTGGACATACGATGTGAAGACACCTCACGCGACAACCCCATGTCGAAACAGAGTAGGCCTCCATCCATGCAGCTATTGCATTTCAGGAGCCCTTGGAAGTCCACAGCGAGGGGCACGTGCTTAAAAGGAAACCGTCCACCATCCCTGAGCACTGAAGCAGCACATAAGATTCATGCGCGCGGAGCTCGGAAGAGAGCCTGTAAAACGTAAGGCGACTGCGTGTGGCATGAATACAAGATTACACGAGGAGCCGTCCTCCACCCGAGCCAGCTGTGAGCTTTGAGGGCGTATGTGCGCGGCGCCAAGACGAGAGCCCCGCGGTGGAAAAGAACCACCCGGCGTTCTTGCAGCTGCTACCAACGTTTGCAGCGAACATGAGCGGCGTTAAGTTACCGCCCTCCAGCCGTGTGGCTGCTGCATAATGTTACACAAGTATGGCGATAAGCGCAAGGAGGTCTCAAGCGATAGCTCCATCTTGAAGAAACGCCCTCACTCGTGAGGAACATGGCTGGCGGAGGAAGAAGACGACGACGACGCCAACGACGCCGACGCCGACGTCGATCGACGCCGACGCCGACGACAGCGATGACGACGTCGACGACGACGACGACGACAGCGACGACGACAGCGACGACGACGACGACGACGACGACGACGACGTCTTCGTCCAGGCCGCCGCCGCCGCGCTCGCGCCAGCGAGCGCCTCGGCCCCCGTTGGCGCCCACGCGACCGCGTGGCGGCGCCCGCCCGCCCGCCCGATCCGCTCTCTCTGGCCGCTCCGAGGAGGGAGGAGGACGAGGGCGAGGGCGACGACGACGACGACGACGACGACGACGAAGACGACGAGGGCGAGGAGGGCGACGACGACGACGACGACGAGGGCGCGAAGACGAGGGCGAGGATGACGACGAGGAGGGCGGCGACGACGACAAGGGCGAGGAGGAGAAGGACGACGACAACAACAACGACGACGACGAGGGCGAGGAGGACGACGAGGACGAGGGCGAGAAGGACGACGACGACGAGGGCGAGTCGGCGGGGCAGGCATTGCAAGGGACAGAGCCAGACAACCCCCCGCCCTTCCGAGACGACCCCTGTCGTGCCCGTCCGAGAGGCGTGCATGCGGCTGGAGGGGCTGGGAGACACTGTCGAGGCGGGGTCCGATTACCCTGGGGGACAAGCCCTCGCTGAGTGAAGGACTGAGCGGGGGTGGAAGTCCTTGTGCGCTGGCCCTGCTTGCAGGACTGGGGCTAATTACACCTACAGGGGCGGTCGTCTCGCACTTCCCTTCCACAGCATCATCCTCATCATCATCATCATCATCATCATCATCATCATCATCATCATCATCATCATCATCATCAGCATCAGCATCAGCATCATCATCATCATCATCAGCATCAGCATCAGCATCAGCATCATCATCATCATCATCATCATCATCATCATCATCATCATCATCATCATCATCATCATCATCATCATCATCATCATCATCATCATCAATTAAATCCCCCCCATCATCATCATCATCATCATCACCACCATCATCATCACCACCACCACCACCACCATCATCATCATCATCAGCATCATCACCACCACCACCATCATCATCAGCATCATCAGCATCATCATCACCACCACCACAATCATCATCATCATCAGCATCATCACCACCACCATCATCATTAACATCATCATCATCACCACCACCATCATCACCACCACCATCATCAGCATCAGCATCAGCATCATCATCATCCTCTTCCTCTTCCTCTTCCTCCTCAGCCTCCTTCTCTTCCTCAGCCTTCCTTCCCTTCCTTCCTTCTTTCCATCCCTCCCTCCATCCATCCATCCATCTCTCTCTCTCTCTCTTTCTCTCTCTTTCTCTCCTCCGACTCCCCTCAGAGGGTGCCGCCACGCACGGCCCCCTCGCACGGCCCGCGCTGCCGCGCCCGCCTCGCACGGCCGCCACCGCGGCCCCCACGAGCAGACCTCGCGCTCTCCTTCCCTCGGCGCTCCGCTTGCGGGAGCGAATGGCCACGAGGACTGGACACGCCAACGCTCCGACTCCAGGCGGCGCACTGGGCGCCTTGCGCGGCTCTGGCTGCCAGCCGCCCTGTCATTACGTCTCTCTTCGGGGGGGCAGATGCAAGACAAGATTGGGCCCCCGGCGTGGTTCAAAGATGGGGTCCTGAGGGCCGGGGCTTCAAGAATTGGGAAGAGTTCCCAGGGTGGACTTTACACTGCTTGATGCACCTCGCCTTCGTGACCCCATCCCTCAGGTCCCCACCTTTCTGGGGAAAATAGAAGGTAGCGATACCGCTGCTCCCCGGACCTCTCCCGGGATGCGTTCTGACCCGGATGGCGGGGCGAATCAGCGGTGGCGACGAGGGCGTCCAAGGAGGCCCACGGCAAGGGGAAAACGAGGAGAAGGTGAGGGGTATGGGTACCGCTTCCTCCTCTAAGAACCACCGATCTCTCTCTGTTCCTCTCTGCCTTGGCCGCCGCGCCCGCTGCTCTGCGGAGGGCGCAGGCGCCCAGGGCCCCCGAGGCCCACCTCGGGAGGCCCGGCCGCCCCCCGCGCCGCCGAGAGGTGCGCTGCCCGAGGTACGTACACTGCCCGAGGGGCGCTCTCCGGCCGCAGCCCTCGCCGCGGGACGCCGGCCGCGTGCCCACGCGGCAGGGCTCCGAGCCCGAGGGGCGCAGGGCGCGCCACGGGCAGAAGAACAAGCGGCACTGGCATGGAAAGACTTGTGGCGCTCCGCGCGGGCCTCTTGGATATCCGCGCTGGGCCCCCCTCCCTGGCGCGCGGAGCCCAGCGCGGATATATCCAAGAAGCCCGCGCGGAGCGCCAGAAGTTTTTATGCTTGTGCCGCTTCGTGTTCTTCGAGTCGTGGAGGACCGGCGCCTCCTCAGCGCCCCCGCCGGGCTCGGCTCTGCGCCGGGCCCGGCGGGCATCCCGCGCGGTCGGCCTGGCAGGCGGCGCGCGCCGTGGCCATCCTCCCTGCTCGGCGGCACGCGCGCGTCGTGGCCAGCTCGTGGCGCGCCGTGGCCGTCTCCGCATGGCTGGCGTTGTGGATGCCAGGACAATCGATCCAAACATGTTGAAAACATGTTTAAAACATGTTCCATACATACAAATGTTTAATCATCTGTATTTGTTTGGCAACATGCTTCCTCTCCATTGATCGTCGTCCACAAGGCTGGCGCACCCCGGCGCGGCACGTCCTGGCGCGCCCTGGCGCGGCACGTCCTGGCGGCGCACCCTGGCGGGGCACCGGCCCTGAGGCTGCCGCTGCTGTGTCCGCGCGGGCAAGAAGTGCCCAGTGGCCCGGGGGCAGGGCAACCACTGCACGCGGCCAGGGAAGACTCGGCCATAGGCCGAGATCCGGCCAAGCTGAGATCTGGCAGGGCTGGAGTCGGAAGGGCTGGTCTCGGCCAGGCCGGAGTCGGCCGGGCTAAAGTCGACCTGGGCCGAGTACAGCCTGGCCAAATTTCAGCCTGGCCGAGCTTGCCGTGCGGGTCCGTCGTGCGAATCTGCCGTGCTAATCTGCCGTGCCAGCCTGCCGTGCTCGTCTGCTGATCTGCCGTGCTGGTCTGCCGTGCTGGTCAGCCGTGCTAGTCTGCCGTGCTGGTCTGCCGCGCTGGTCTGCCGTGCTGGTCTCCGAAACCGATATCAGAAAAATGTCGACAACATTTCAGATTCTTGAGGATGTCCCCAGCGGAATGACCGGTGTTAAAAAAGACGTCGAAGCGTTCAGCCGTGTTAGTCTGCCAAGCTCCTCCAATGTTTCTGAAGATGCTTGCGGCGAGAGCGTCGTTTTCAGCATGAGAGATAGCGCAGCAGCTTGCGAGGGTATCTCAATCGAAACGCGCAGTTTCGAAGATTCGTAAACTTCACAACTTTCCATGTTCGGATGATTTCTCAGGCGAAACGCTTGTTACCTAACAGCGAAGACTGATAGGTTTCTAGTTGACTCAAACGAGCTCACAGATCACTCCACAGGGGGGTCCGGGCAGGTGTTGGGAGTTGCCGGGCGGCAGGTGCCGGGCTCGTTTTTCGCCAACAGTCACACACTTCGTGCTCTTCGATTTCCCAGAACTCCATTCCCAGGCCACATTCTGGAGGGCCGAATGCAACAGTCACACACTTCGTGCTCTTCGAGTTCCCAGAACTCCATTCCCGGGCCACATTCTGGAGGGCCGGATGCAACAGTCACACACTTCGTGCTCTTCGAGTTCCCAGAACTCCATTCCCGGGCCACATTCTGGAGGGCCGGATGCAACAGTCACACACTTCGTGCTCTTCGAGTTCCCAGAACTCCATTCCCGGGCCACATTTTGGATGCCCGGAGCCAACTGTAGGCCACTTCGTGGTCTTCGAGTTCCCAGAACTCCATTCCCGGGCCATGATTTTGAATGCCCGGAGCCAACTGTAGGCCACTTCGTGGTCTTCGAGTTCCCAGAACTCCATTCCTGGGCATGATTTTGGCCCGGAGCCAACTGTTTTCGAATGGGCCACATGAATGCTGAGGCAGGCTGAGGCTGAGGCTGAGGCAGGCTGATGCTGAGGCAGGCTGAGGCTGAGAGGCTGATGCAGGAGAGTGAGGCTGAGAGGCTGAAGGCAGACTGAGGCTGAGGCTGAAGCAGGCTGAGGCTGAGGCTGAGGCAGGCTGAGGCTGAGGCAGGCTGAGGCTGAGGCTGAGGCAGGCTGAGGCTGAGGCTGTGTCTGTGACTGCCGTTGCCACTGCGACTGTCATCGCGAATGCGACTACGACTGCGAGAACAGCACAATTCTACAACTGGATTCTCATCTGAATCTTAAGGGGAATGCTTCCAGATATGCTCCTACACATCGCTGTTAGGTTGCTTTGCCGGGATAATTTTTGCTGGTGCATTCTTAGTTTGGTGAGGATGTCCATAGCGAAGTCGTCATGATCGGTCGTCTTGAGGGCGGTCTTGGGGTCACATTGGGCTTGTTTGGGCCTCTTTGTGGCCGCCTGGATGCCCTGACAAATCATACCAATGGGATCGTAGACACATACGTCTGTTGAGGATGTCACTAGCGACATCGGACTTTTTAGAAGGCTGGTTTGAGCCGTCTTCAAGCCTTTGCGAGAGCGATGCCAAGACGATGCCAGAACCTCAGTATTCAAAACGATGATATCATCTGTCATTGTTTGAACATGCCCCTAGCGAAATGGTCATTTCGGCAGTCTTGAGGGCGCTATTGGAACTATGCTGGGGTCCTTGCTGGGCTCCGCTCTCACCGTCTTCAAACACTTCGGTAACGATGTCAAGACGATGCTGGGAACAGACCAATTGTTGTGAGGATGTCTCTAGCAAAATGGACACTTTTAGCAACGACGTCGAAGGTACATATATGTTGGTCGGCCGTGCTCCTCCCGATGTTCTGAGGATGTCTTGAGTGAGGGCGTCGCTTCCATCATAATAGGTAGTAAGACACCTCGATCGACATTGTTTTGAGGATGTCTCCTGCGAGACACTTCTGTTTGAAAATCTGTGAAATTCGCGACTTCATTGCTGGAGGATGTCCGGAGCGAAACGCCTGTATTTGAAAAAGACGATGCTGCGAACAGCTCAATTTTGTGAAATGTTTTGAGTATGTCTCAGGCGAAAGGCTCATTCTCAAACAATTTTCCTGACATGAACGGGAAGCACGGAAAAGTGGAGAGTTGCGCAAGAACGTACAGCATCCTCACGATGAAATGTAATGTACGCGAACTCTCCGAACGTTCACAACGGATACCTACGAACACGTGGCCCCTGAACGTTCACAAACACGCTTCTGAGTATCCTCTCACTCCTCTGTGCACCTCCAATTTCCTCTGTCTCCCCCTCACTTCATCATCATCTTTACCGTCATAATTGTCACCATCACCAACACCCCATCACATCATCGTCATCGTCATCACCAGCAGCAGCATCACAAGCCCGATCATCGTCATCACCATCACCATCATGATCGCCATCATCATAATCAACACCATGATCATCATAAACACCATAATCAACATCAGCATCATCACACACATCGGCTTCGCAACATAAGCGACATCGGCATAAACACTATCATCATCGTCATCATCATCATCACCATCATCATCATCATCATCATCATCATTATCATAAGCAGCATCATCATCAGCATCATCATCATCGTCGTCGTTGTCGTCATCATCATCACCACCACCACAACCACCATCACCATCGTCACCATCATCATCGTCATCATCATCATCACCATCAGCATCATCATCATAATCATCAATACTATCATCATCAGCATCATCAGCATCGTCATCGTCATCATCATCATCAGCATCATCATCATCACCATCGCCATCGTCATCATGATCCTCATCACCGACATCCTCATATGATCTGATGATTTCGAGAAGCCGTCCGAAGGCATTTTGAAGGGGATGTCTCGAGCAAACATGTAAAACGAACATGTGAACAGGACATCCTGAAAGTAATCCAAGAGCGCTCCGACAGGATGTTTCAAGACAGTTCTCGACGCATCCCATTTTTCCAGGATGCCTCAAGCCAAACGGTCATTTTTGAAGTTCCGAAAATTAGGCCACCGATTTCAACATCCCCATCTCCCGAGAATGTCTCAGGCGAACCGCTCGCTCGGTTTTAGAATAAGACGTCTTAGACGAGGTGTGAGGACATTTCAGGCGAACCGGCCACTTTTTGTGAAGTTCCGAAGGTTAGACCAGCGATTCTAACATCGCCATGTCCCGAAGATGTCTAAGGCAAAACACTCGTCTTGCAAAACTTTCCCGACATGACTGGGAAGCACGTAAAGGCTTGAGGTGTGCAAGAACGTACAGCATCATCACGGTCAAATGTAAAGTACTCGAGCTCTGCGAACGTTCACAACGGATACATATGGACACGCGCTCCCCGAACGTTTACAAGCACGTTTCTGAGTATCCTCTCACTCATCTGTGCACCTCCAGTTTCCTCCGTCTCCCTCTCTTTACCATCATCTTCACCATCATCATCGTCACCATCAGTAGCACCTCATGTCATTATCGTCACCAGCATCACCACCTGCAACATCACAAGCAAGATCATCGTCATCATCATCATGATCACCATCATCATCATCATCATCACCACCATCATCATCATCATCAGCAGCAGCATCATCATAATCATCACTACCACCAACAGCATCACCATCACCATCAGCACCATCATCTGCATCGTCAGCATCAGCATCATCATACACATCGGCTTCGCAACATTAGCGGCATCGGCATCATCAAAACCATCATCGCCATTATCATCATGATCATCATCGTTGTCGTCATCATCATCGTCATCATCATCATCAACGACATCCCCATCATGCTCTGATGGTTTCGAGGAGCCATCTGAAGCAATTGTTAAGGGAATGTCTCGAGCAAAGCGCTTACGTTTAAACAACAGTGCGAAGAAACATGAGATTGACAATAATTTCGCTTCTTGGGCCATCTTGGAGGCCATCCAAGAAAGCTCCGAAAAGATGTCTCAAGACAGCTCTTGGCGCATTCCATTGTTTCGAGGATATCTCAGGCGACACGGCCAGTTAGGAAGTTCCGAAGATTAGGCCAGCGATTTCAACATCCCCGTTTTCCGAGGATATCCCAGGCCGAACGCACATGTTTAGCATAAGACGTCGTAAGATAGAGCCTCCAAGATCGCGACTTGGCGAGCATGTCTCAGGCGAAACGCTCGTTTCAAATGAAAACACGCATTCGGTATAGTTGTGTTTTTCCCGAACCAGGCTCTAAAACGGGCCAGCCGCACGCTCCAAGATGGGCCCGCCGATTTGGTATAGTGGCATTATTCCAGATAGAAGCCACAAGAAAAACACATTCGGTATAATGGTGTGCTTCCCGGAGCGGGCTCTAATACGGACCCGCCGCATTGATATAGTGGATCCGTGGCCCGCCGATTGGGTGTAGTGGCCTTTTCCCAGTTTTTTCCACACCAGGACTCTCAAGAATGGATTTTTCTGAAGGGGCCTCGGGCGAAAACGTTTACTGCGACGATAACGGCGATGACGACTACGATGATGACGGCGATGATGACGACGATAACGACGATGCTGACGACGACAACGACGACGACGATGTGACGACGACGATGTGACGACGACGATGACGACGACGACAACAACAATGACGACGACGATGCCGACGATGAGGACAACGACGACGATAACGATGACTGCGACAACGACGACGACAATCAAGACCACGATGGGATCATCATCATCAGCATCATCATCATCATCGTCATCATCATCGCCAGTATCAGTATCACTGTCAGTATCATTATCATTATCATCACCATCATCTTAATCGGCAACGTCGACATATTCGTAGTGATCAAATGTTTTCGAAGACCTGTTCGAATGCATGTGTTGAGGATGTCTCGAGCGAAACGCTTATGTTTGAACAAGAGTGTTAAACAAATCATTGTTTTTGCAATGATTTCGCTTCTCGGGCCATGCTGGAGGTTTCCAAGAGAGCTCCGAAAAGATGTCTCAAGACAGCACTTGGCGCATCCCAATTGTTCCAAGATGTCTCAGGCGAAACGGCCATTTAGGAAGTGCCGAAGATTAGGCCAGCGATTTCAACATCCCCATTTTCCGAGAATATCTCAGGCGAAGCGCTCAGTTTTATGATAAGACGTCGTAAACGATAGCCTCTAACATCTAGATTGTGTGAGGACGTCTCAGGCGAAACGGCCATTTAGGAAGTTCCGAAGATTATGCCAGCGACTTCAACATCGCCATTTTCCGACGATGCCTAGGGCGAAGCCCTTAGTTGTAGCATAAGACGTCGTAAGATAGAGCCTCCAAGATCGCGATTTGGCGAGGATCTCTCTGGCGAAACGCTCGTTTGTTCAAACCTTGCCTGACATGAACAGGAAGCGCGGAAAAACGATACGTTGCGCATAAACATACAGCATGACCACGGCCAAATGTAAGGTACGCGAGTTCCCCAGACGTTCACAACAACACATACCTATGGAGACGCGCTCCCCGAACGTTCACAAGCATGTTTCTGAGTATCCTCTCACTCCTCTGTGCACCTCCAATTTCCTCCGTCTCTCCTTCACTTTCATCACCACCTTTAATATCGTCATCGTCACCATCACCAGCACCCCAACACAGCATCGTCATCGTCATCACAAGCAGCAGCATCACAAGCACGATCAGCGTCATCACCAATACCATCATGATCGCCATCATCATCAACGCCATAATCAGCATCAACACCATAATCAACATCCCCATCATCACACACATCGGCTTCGCAACATAAGCGGCATCAGCATCATCACCATCCTCATCATCATCATCATCACCATCATCATCATCATCATCACCATCACCATCACCATCATCATCATCATCATCATCATCATCATATGCAGCATCATCATAATCATGATTATCATCAGCATCCTCATCATACTCATCATCATCCTCGTCATCATCTTCATCATCGTCATCATCATAGTCTTCTTTTCCTTCGCCATCATCATCGTCATCATCAACACCATCATCATCATCACCATCATCATCATCATCCTCACCATAACCTTCATCACTGGCATCCCCATCATGGCCTGATGGTTTCGAAGACCCGTCCGCAGGCAGTTTCTAAGGGATGTCTTGAGCGAAACGCTTACTTTTAAACAGAAGTGTTGAACAACCAGGTGTTTTGTCAATGATCTCGCTTCTTGGACCATCTTGGAGGTTATCCAAGAGCGCTCCCAAAAGATGTCTCAAGACGGCTCTTGGCGCATCCCATTTTGTGAGGATGCAGGAAGCGACACGGCCAGGTTTGAAATTCCGAAGATTAGGCCAACGATTTCAACATCCCAGTTTCCGAGAATGTCACAGGCGAAGCGCTCATTTTCAGCACAAGACGTCTAAAGATAGAGCCTCCAACATCGCGATTTGGCGAGGACGTGTCAGGCGAAACGCTCATTTTCAAGACTTTCCTGACATGAACGGGAAGCGCGTAAAAGCGATAAGTTGCGCATGAACGTACAGCATCATCGCGATCAAATGTAATGTACGCGAGCTCTCCGGACGTTCACAACACATACCTATGGACACGCGCTCCCCGAACGTTCGCAAGCATGTTTCTGAATATGCTCTCACTCCTTTGTTCACCTCGAGTTTCCTGCGTCTTCTCTTCTTTTATCATCATACTTACTATCGTCATCGTCACCACCACCAGCACCCCACCACATCATCGTCACAAGCATCACCGGCAGCAGCAGCATCACAGGAAAGATCATCATCACCACCAACATCATGGTCACCATCCTCATGATCAGTACCATCACCAGCATCAAAATCATCATAAACATTAGCTTTGCAACATCGGCGGCATCAGTATCATGATCATCAGCATCGTCGTCGACATCATCACCATCATCATTCATCACCGTCGTCATCATCATCGCCATCACCGTCATCCCCATCACGATCTGATGGTTTCGAAAATCGGTCCGCTGGCATTTGTTTTGTAAGGGATGTCTCGAGCGAGATGCTGACTGTTAGCCACAAATGTTATAACACCATATGGTTTGTCAATAAGGTCGCTTCTTGTGCCATCTATGAAGGTATCCAGGAGCGATCTGAAAACATGTCTCCAGAAAACCCTCGGCGCATCACGTTTTCACGAAGACGCCTTGGGCGAAACGGCAATATTTGAAGTCCCGACAATTCGGCCAGCAATTTCAACATCCCCATGTTCCGAAGATGTCTCAGGCGAAAGGCTCATGGTTAGCATCATGCGTCCGAAAATAGAGCCTCCAACATCGCGATGTGGCGAGGGTGTCTGCGGCGAAACGCTCATTTTCCAAATCCGCCTGGTCCCCGACCCGCGAGCGATCCCGAACCATTTCCCCTCCCTAAACCCCCAATTGATAAGTGTGTCCCTCTGGGAAGCATGCATCCATCGCGCGACTCTTCGATTCTAAGCGCGCGTCCCGTCATCCGACAACAACACGTTCTTCAGCGAGAACGAACCATTCCCACCCCTCGACCGCTCAGTTGATACATATATCCCTCTGGGCTACATACGTCCATCGCGCGACTCTTCGAGTCTAAGCGCGCTTCCCGTCATCCACCAGCAACGATTTGTCCCGATCGCGAGCCATGCCCCCCCCCACCCCCCATGGACCCCCCCCTATTGATGAATACATCCGCCTGGGCTACATACGTTCATCGGGCGACTCTTCGAATCTAAGCGCGCGCCCCGTCATCCGCGAGCAACGATTGGTTTCCCAATCGCGCACCCTCCCCCTGGACCCCCACCGTTGATGCATATATCCCTCTGGGCTACATACGTCCACCGCGCGAATCTTCGAATCTAAACGCGCTTCCCGTCACCCGCTAACGAAGAATGCGTTGCAACCCGCCACCCCTATCTAGTAAGATATGCTGATAATATATGATCACTTTCAGCCAAGACATCCAACTGTGTGTGTGGCTCCGAGTTCCTCGACTATGCTTCCCGTCAGCCACTAACGATCGGTACCGTGCAACCTGCCACCCAATAGTATAGGATATTTCAAACAGATGTTCGAACACTCAACCAAAACGTCCAACTCTCGCTTCGAAATCCTCGACTATGCTTCCCGTCACCCGCTAACGATCGATACCGTGCAACCCGCCACCCCATATAGTAAGAGATTTGAATCAGATAGTCGTATATTCAGACAGAACGTCTAGCTCTCGCCTCGAATTCCTGGAAGACGCTTTTTTTGACAACGCAACCCCAACCTAAGAGGTCTCGCGAGCCCTCACAAGGCCTGCCGACAGGGAGGCCTGCGCGCGTGTGCGTGCACGGACGCAACACACGAGGTGCCCACCCACTGGTGGGCAGCTTCGCACGTCAGTCTGCGGCCCTCTGACCGTAGGACTGGCGACAAGCTAGAAAACGGCACTGAACGTGTTTCACACAAAAACAACGGAGAACCACACCGCACAATAGGTGCCCCTATCGCGGCGCGCCCAGGGCATTGCGCAGACGACTCTGCCACGACAGGCCTCCAGACGTGCAACTGCGAGCCGGGAGGGCCTGCCGCCTTCAGAACACCACTGGGCCAAGAACGAAATAACGACTTCTGAACCCAACATACAGCACGCAGAGGAAAACGGGACGAGCCACGAACCTCTGATATTGCCCATTGCGCACGTGAGGAAAGCAGACAAGTGTAAATTGAATCAAAGTGACACCGCTACAAACTCCAGCGACGAACCTCCAGCAATGCATCATACATTGAGAACAAAAGAAGCGTACCAACCTGGACCCGTGGCACTGATACAGAGAAAAGCGTGCGACGACAACCGAATATGGGTGGTAGTACGCCCAGGACGGAGGGAGTAAGGCTTTAACCCTGCGGCACCTCCAATCCCAACCTCCGACCTGGGACGGAGCATGTCGAAGAAGGACAGGAAACCCAGCCACACCAGTAATGTGTACGAAACCCAGCCACGGCGGAAGACTGCACCACTGTAAGATCGCGCGCTCAAGAAACTTATGAACCAGATCGCACGAGAACGGTGATCCTCCAGCACCGTTGAGTGCCGCCATTCTGCATAGCTTCGCCACTGCGTCCTGGCCCTCGTAGAGGTCGCCCTTATACCACACTCGCCCTCTGGCGAGGGTGGTGCGGCAGACTCGGTGGTAACACCACATGCTGTGCACTGGCTCGTCTCTGTCGGTCATCGTCGGCAACCTCTCGAGACTCCAGAACGGTCGTGCCGCCGTCCAGCGCTCGGCCCTCCAGCGCGTAGTATTCAGCTCAGCGACGGCTCGCGAAAGAAGGCAACAGACGAAACATCGTAACCATGCCATCGCACTTGCATGCTGCGCGGGGGTTTGCGACCCCGCAGGCAAATCTGTGTCGCTCGACATCGCTCGAGCCAGGGCCTTTGGAAGACGCTTCCCGTCATCCACCAAGGTCTGAAGCCTCCTGGGCACATTCCTTAATGAACGCCCTCGACGCATTCCCTCCACCCCTGGGCCAAAAAAACGAACGACCCGTTCCGAGGTGCGCGCGCAGCACAAGGTAGCCTTGACGTATATGGTCTGTCAGCGCGCTGAGGCATACAAGGCTCGATCCACCAGGCCGAGTACAGATTGCCCCCTGGATTCTCGCGCCCTGCGCCATCGTTTTGGGCTGGGCATCGTTCTTAAGAAGTGAAGTGGCCTTGTGGGTCTACTGTAGGGCGGCGAAGGAGCTCGGCTCCATCCGCCAAGGGCGACCTGTCTTTACCTTGCGGCGGCCCTGCGAGCAGAACGTAGCCATCCGCCTGCACGGTACCTTGGTAGTGGACGCGGTGTTCTGAAAGCAGCTTGTAGAACAGTTCAAAGCTGAGCTACACGACGCATCCACTGACGCAGGCGTTGCCCGATACATGCAGGCAGCAATTATCACGCCAGCCGTCGCAAACATAGTGGTATGGCAGCTCTTCGTTGGTAACGCAAGACAGACACGGACAGGGTGACCAGAAGTCATCGGACAATCTGGCAGATGGAAAGACGAGCAATATAAGAGGTGCCAATTTGCAACTCGTCGTCTGCCATCCTCTTCCACCGCCTTCTCCTCCTGCCGCTTCTCCTCCTCCTCCTCCTCCTCCTCCTCCTCCTCCTCCTCCTCCTCCTCCCCCTGACCTTTTCTAAATCCGTGCTTCGGTGAGGGCAGTCTGCAAGCCCCATCTCCGTCGTCGGCGTCGGCGTCGTCGTGGTCGTGACATGGTGGACTTGTTTCCCCAGTACGCAGGGACACCCACCACCACTCTCATCACTCCGCACCTCTTGTTCATACACCCCCTCCCACCACTGCCCCTTCCTTCTCCCCAGGAGGTCCTTGCGAAGCCTCCGCACAGCAGACAGGCGTATGACCACCTGGAGCCGGCGGCCAGGGCGCCGTAGAGCGACACCACCCAGATGAGCAGCATGGATGTCAGGTAGACCTGCGGAAAGGCAGGGCAACCGAGGCGCGGCAGGGCTCGGAAGCACCCCGGAGGCCACGAGCTAAACCAGCTCTCGCTGCGTGCCACCGCCCGCTCTGGAGCGTGTCGGAGAGGCTGCGAGGGATCGCTCCAGAGAGCGGGGGCGGCATTCCCCCCCCGGTGGGTCGCATGCGCAACCGGAAGATCAGCAAACGAGCAAACGTGGGTCTGCTGTTCAGCGTGCGGCATGTCGGCTCAGTGGTGGGGGCGGCCGTAAGCCCAGGTGAGAGGTCCCAACTTTCTCAGGGTCAGAGAAAGCACACAATATGTGTATATATATATATATATGTGCGTCTTGATTTGCACTGACGTCACACATCGAGGGGGGGGGGCATTCCCCTGGTGGGTCACATGCGCAACCGGGCAGCACCATTGCAATTGTTTGAGGGCGGGAACATGGTAAGGAAATATTCCAGTTATTGGGGGAGAGGAGTCTTGACAGGGGCATCCCCCTCATCGAGACCTCGTCCAAACTCGCGACCTCGGAATGCGAGATCGACGGGATCCGCGTTGATCTGGCCTTATCTTACAAGATTCATACCTGGAGCCAGGTAGCAGTGCACTCTGAAAGGCAGAAAACTAAGAGGTGATCGCGAGAGCAATGAGCGGAAACAATCTCGAACAAATACTCATGTACCCACAGGGTATCTTAACTAGAAAATGAAACTTTCCCACAGCATGGATGACACCGTGCATGATGAACCGCCGGCGAACAAATCCTCAGTTGGATATGCAGGGTTGCGGCAGATCCCCTGACTTCGAATCACTTCCCCGATAGCATGGAGGTATCCAAACGACGATGCTCACTAGCTTCCTTGTTAAAAGCAGACTCGAGCCGCACAACATTGATAAACAGATGCTTCGTGTGTTCCTGTGCTCCTATGAATTTATCAAACTGCTTCCGTAGTCGCCTTGTTGTCCCAGCAGAATAGAGGAACCGTACATCGACAAACACATGAATCCAACGTTGGGGACGCGTTGCGCAATGAAGCGCTGATGTACGCAGCCTTCTTGCGAGCAAGTGGCTCATTTCCGCATATTCGAATGTCGTCGTGTCCAACCAGCTTCGGACAGGTAGAAATATTATATCGAAATAACAGAAGTTGCTGAGCATCGACCACTCCAGCAAAACACGCACACATCATCATGTGGTGCCTATTCTCCTGGTAGGACAGCCCGGCCCTCGAAGGTAGGACACGCTGCCTACATGCACAACGTGTAATCACATGCGGGGTACCATCGTTGGGTGGCTCCCGGGTCCCTTCGAGCTCTGACAACGTATCCGCCACCGTGCTGCGTGGATCAAGTGGAGTGTCCTCAGGTCCTTCCGAGTCGTCCTTACAGGATGCTGGGACATTCCTCCCAGAGGGTCGAGAACCTTGAAGACGCAGGCTCGACCCACATTCTGCAAGCTGCCTCGCTCCTCCGTCCTGGAGGCTCGCTCCTCCACAACGGGCGCTCGGCCTCCAGAATGGAAGCATTCGGTCCTCCTTCAGAACTTTGCGGGAGGGGGCAGACTCGGGGGGCCGAACCTGCGATGCCACGAGTGTCGCCTGCTCGGCTGGAGGCCCCCAGGACCGCCCTAAGATCGGGTGTTGCCAGAAGCGGTCCTGGCCCCAAGGTGCCCGCAGGATTGCCAAGGAGGCCCCCGCGGTCTCTAGAGAACCCCTCGCGAGGCCCAGCGGGCCCCAGGGGCTCCAACAATTATGCAAAAAGCGGGGGTACCTTGGGCCAGGGGCACCATGGGCAACCCCCGACAAGACAGCCCCCCCCGACCCGAGAGGGCCCCGACAGGCCCCAAGGAGGCCCCACAGGGGCGGGCCTGGGTGGGGGGGGGCAAGTTCCCAACCTACGGATCTCCGAGGCCTCGGGAGCCGAACCCGCGATGCCACGAATGTCGCCTGCTAGGCTGGAGGCCCCCAAGACCGCCCCAAGACAGCCCCCCGACCCGAGAGGGGCCCGACAGGCCCCCAAAAAGGCCCCGCGGGGCGGGCCTAGAGAGAGAGGGGGGGGCAGGAGCCCTCGTCTTTAAGGGCATGAGCTGGCTTCGCCAGCGCTGGTTTCACCGACGCTGGTTTTGCCCCGCTGGTTTCGCCGACGGCTGGTTTCGGAAGGCTGCTTTCGCCGGCGCTGGTTTCGCCCAACTGGTTTCGCCCCGCTGGTTTCGCCGGCGGCTGATTTCGCCGGCGCTGGTCTCGCTGGCGCTGGCTTCGCCGACGCGAGCCCTAACGGGCGGGTCGGGTCGGGCGGGGGGGGCGGGACATTAAAGTGTGCGGCGGGCTCGACCGAGCACGCGCGAACCCTAACGGGCGGGTCGGGTCGGGCGGGCGGACCCTAGCGGGCGGGTCGGGTCGGGTCGGGCGGGCGGACCCTGACGGGCGGGTCGGATCGGGCAGTTTCGCCGACGGCACCTGGCTTCGCCGACGGCAGCTGGTTTCGCCGACGGAGCTGGTTTCGCCGAAGGAGCTGGTTTCGCCGGGCGGCGAAACCAGCCGGGCGAAACCAGTCGTCGGCGAAACCAGCGGTCGCCGACTTTGAGACGGCCCCCAAGAAGCATTGGTGGCGGAAGGGAAGTTCAACAGGGGGTGCCTGCCTGCGACTGGCACTCATCAAGCATATGACCTTCTCTGTTTCTATGTTGTCGGTTGGTTTGTTGTGTTCTCCCTCTCTCGCTCTCTCTCTCTCTCTCTCTCTCTCTGTACTGCACATGCTTATAGACACGATATAAACATACATAGTTCGCTCTCTCTCTCTCTCTATATATATGGGTGTCTAAATATACATATCGAGAGAGAGAGTGAGAAAGAGAGTGTACTATTACAGCGCGTGTATCTGTAGGTATGTATAAAACGCATGTCGTGTTCGCTCTCTCTCTCTCTCTCTCTCTCCCTCTCTCTGTCCCAGTCTCTCTCTCTCGCTCTCTCTCTCTATCTGTATATATACGGTTATCCCTTGCTCTCTCTCTATATATACCTGTCTCTATCTTACTATCTCTTTCTCTGCGTCGCTCTCACACGATCTCCCCCTCTCTCTCTCAACCCCTCCCTCTCTCTCAATGGCTTCCCTTTCTTCTGATAAATCTGTCATCGATGCATATGCACGTGCATATACATCTACACGTTACTTGACCGTGTGAACGACGACAACACGCGGGTCTTACGCGACAGCAGATAGCAATCTTACGCCGCGGCGTGCGTGGGCCGCCAGCGTTGCACGCCGCCTAAAAAAGAGGGCGCTTACGCGCGACTTCGCGCGGGATGTTTAGGCGCGAATGTCGGCGCAATCTACCATGTTGTCTTCCGCTGCTCATGCAGTTCATGTGGACCCTCCGCTAGCTCATTCTTCACATGCGTGCAGCATACATCTATATGTACACGTGCACATGCATATATGTATGTATACGTACAAGCCGGTGTATACATACGTACATAGAAAGGCGCGTACCTGTATGCATCGCGCCCCTACCATGGTAGCTGTCCAGCTGTCGTGCACACACGAAGAGCTAATCGACAATCGGTCCTGTGGCAAGAGGGCGTTGACACCATGGTGCATGCACACATGAATACCGAATCGGGAACACAACATGGAGGGAGCCAGCCTAAGATGGTCTGTCGATCGCAGAAGGCGCGACGATGGACATAGAGAACAGGCGAGAACGACCGATACCATATCAAGCGAGTGCGAAGTGCGAGAAATATAACAAGTACATCCTCATCCCCTCCATGGAGGCACAAACAGTCAGCCTCCCTTCCTCCACCTGACGGTGTAAATAAAAGAGTAAGGAAAGGATGACCAACAGGCCAATCCACTCGTTGTGAAACTTTCGGAATGCCACCTGCATGGACAAGGCAGGGACGAGCGGGAAGGAGAGCAGACGTGAGAAGATGGGCGCGGCCGTCAAATGAGCGGCAAGTCACAAGGAAGAAGTGCACCGCATTGATTGGGGGCGCGCCATCTGCTCGGACGCACATCCATCAGAATCCAGGATGGCTGCGGGCCAAATAATTCGAATCGGTTTGACTCGACGTGCCTCAGGTGGCTACCGTCATAACTGCGCGCCTCCGCTAATGATTGCCGAAAGCGGGGGAAGGGGAAAGAGGATAGTCGGAGCGCTGCAAACTGGAAACTAGGTTGCTTCTGATTGCGACTCGGTTGTCGTATCACCATACCCCCAAACCACGCCCCCCGAAAGTCTGGGGACGCCTCCTTGGCGCGCCATCGCACGACTACGACGACAGCGACGACGACGACGACGACGACAACGGCGACGACGACGACGACGGCTACGAAGACGACGCTGACGACGACAGCGGCGCTCCCGCTGACGCTGACGATGGCACTTGCGACGACAGCGACGACGACGACGACGACGACAACAACAGCAACAATAGTTTAAGACTGTTGGCTCTTATCTGCTCGCGTGCCATTCACCACGTATATAGCGAACCCTCGATACATACCCGTCCTCTTCGTCCTCGATCGTACCCTCCTGGGGGTAAATCTTCCATACATGCAACGTGTGTTTCGTGCAGCCCCTGAGGCAGGGGAGGAGAGCACGGATGGCAGGAAGGAACAAGGGGGAAGGAGGAGGGGGGGAACACGAGAGAGAGTAGCACAAGGGGGGCTAGAAGCAGAAAACACGCGGCAGAACCAGACGGGCAGATCGGGCGGATAGACCCAAACGGGCGGGTCGGGAAGGCGGGACCAGGCGGCCAGGTCGAACAGGCGTGAATAATGTATGAATCGCTAGGAGAGCTCGAGCGATAGCGCGATTATCACGTAGATCATAAGAAAGGCCGAGAGCGCGATTCCTGAGTGTCGAGGGCGCGGCGTCTGAATAGATCGAGAGGAATTCCCACGCGAGAGCGCGATTCTCAATTTGTGAGGAAGTCCCGCGCGAGAATGCGATGTTGGAATCAACTGTGAGGAGGTATCAAGCGGGAACCGTTGTTGTTGTAACTCGGGGACCAGGGGCCCACTTTGGTGACCCGTCGCTTTCCCTTGTGTACAACAGGGTGCAAGCCCCAGGAAGAGCACTTTAATTGACAAGAAGTTCAAGTGCCCCGGAGGGGATCAGCAGTAGTTATTCTTCAGAGATGAAAATGCAACAACAATAACAACAACAACGACAACAACAACAACCACAACCACAACCACAACCACAACCACAACCACAACCACAACCACAACCACAACCACAACAACCACAACCACAACCACAACAACAACAACAACAACAACAATCACTTTACCCGAACGCTCAGTGTTCTCACCAGTGCCAGGGTTTTCATGCGACGCCAGCCAATACCCCCACTTTGTGGGGGGGCAGTGCAAGCTCTACCAAATATCCACACGACTCTTCGCCACCACCCACACCCAGCTTCCCGCCCTATGACGTTCGGACACTTCACTTCGTGGCCTGCGGACGACCGTGGCTACTACACTGGCGTGGAGTACACACCCACAGAAGTTGTTAGGACAGCGCGCGCGGGTAGAAATTTTGAAAAGTCGTGCAGGTGTTTTTCGAGGACCTACGGTGCGATTCGTGTGATTTTATGATGCGCGGTGCTAAAATTCTTAAGAAGCCCAATGGTTTTTGGAGATTTCGGCGTGCGCGCGCGAAGAAAAAACGAATGTGTCCCGCATGGTATTATTTGACAGGGATGATGGCCCTGGCAGGTGCGCAACCGTTGTCGCAGAAGTTCGAAAAAGTTGCTCGCAAAAGCCCGTTTGACAGAAATGTTTAAAAAGTGTTGGGTTTCCTACGAATCCGCAAGAGCGCGCGGGATGAGATTTTGACATTTTTTTGTTGAAAAACCATTGGTTTTTTGATGTTTTTATGTTAAAATCGCTGCGAACACTAAGCTTTTGGAAGGATTTCGTCTTGCGCGCGCGAATGTCCACTTTACCTTATTTTTTGCAAGGGATTCTTGAAATTTGATTATATTAGAACAAGAAATGTCATTTTATAGTGTTTTTTGCAAGGGAAAACGGATTACAACAAAACAGCCGGATCTGGATCACATCGTTTTACCTGAGGCTTCCTCACGAAAATGATGAAAATGTAGCTGCGGCCTAGGCGCGGGGGGGGGGGCGTGCACCAGGGGGCCCAACAACAATTATTCTTTAGAATTAATAATGTTCAACAACAACAACAACAACAACAACAACAACAACAACAACAACAACAACAACAACAACAACAATTACAACCACCACAACAACAACAACAACAACAGCAACAACAACAACAATAACAAGGACGATGACGACCGAAGACCAACGACCAACGACCAGCGACGCCGCGGGCGGGAGATTAAAAGCGTCGGGTGGGTCGGGCAGACGGGACATTGCAGGGGGCGGGTCGGTCGGGAAAGACAGTAAAGCAGTCTGGCGGGCGGAATATCACAGCGGGCGGGCGGGCGGTAGATTTTAAATTCAAGCTTCGCTCGTTCGCGGGACGAGGCCGTTGGAAGAGGTACAGAGGAATGAACGACGAAATCGACGACGAAGGCAACGACGACGGGCGGGATATGACATGGAAGCCTCGGATGTCGATACGACAAAGCTGGAGGAAACTTAACCATTAAAAACAATGATGCAAGGATGACCACGGCTGGGATAATGAAGCCAGCGGGCGGGCAGGACATGAAATGTAAACCTCGCTCGCTGGTGGGATCATGTGCGTCGTCGCCGTCGTCAGTGTTGCGTCAGTGTGTGTCGTCGTCAGCGGCGTCGTCAGCGCCAGCGTCAGCGTCTTCTTGGGCGTCAGCGTCAGCATCGTCATCGCCAGTGTCGTTGAGGTCTGGGGTTACCCAGTGGCCACCCCGTTGAAGCCCGTGTAGCGATCCAGGAGGACCGCGTCGGGCATGTTCCCGATGTATATTCCCAGCGCAACACCTGCCACTGGCGAAGGGGAGGAGAAGAACCAGAAGTGAGAGCGTCTGGAGTCTCGTCGCCTGAGCCCTCGACTCTTTGCCCAATCGGTGCTTCCACGGAAGGGGCCCCAGCGGAAATGGACGGGTGTCGAAAAAGTATCTGGCTAATTTCGGTGGGCGGCCAGCTTCCCGTGCTCCCCGCTCTGGTCCCCTGGCACCCAGCAGAAGGCTTTGGCGGAAGTGTGCCACTGGAGGAGGAGGAGGAGGAGGAGGAGGAGGAGGAGGAGGAGGAGGAGGAAGAGGAGGAGGAGGAGGAGGAGAGGTGGAGGAGGAGGAGGAGGAGGAGGAGGAGGAGGAGAAGGCGGAGGAGGAGGAGTAGAGGGAGGAGGAGGAGGAGGAGAGGAGGAGGAGGAGGAGGAGGAGGAGGAGGAGGAGGCGGAGGCGGAGGCGGCGGAGGAGGAGGAGGAGGATAGAGGGAGGAGGAGGAGGAGGAGGAGGAGGAGGGAGGAGGAGGAGGAGGAGGAGAGGAGGAGGAGGAGGAGGAGCGGCCTTGCAGGGCTCCTGGTGCCAGGCTGCGCCCGCGCCGACCCTCGCGTCTGCTGGGGGTGGCAGCGCGTGGGAGGTGATTCGCTGCCCCCCTCCTCTTGGGCAAACTCCCCTTTTGAGGGAGGGGGGGGGTGCGAGCCTCCCCGGCGCCTCTCCGGAGCCTCCTACGAGCCTCGTCAAAAATGTCCAGACATGGAAATTGAAATCCTGGAGCGCGATGCTTTCGGGCACTTGTCAGAAAACGCGTTCTTCAATGCTGGGAGGGTGGGGTCGATTGTTTGACAACACCGCGTCCGAGTCAACAGGCATCCGTCAGCATTGGAGTAGCGCTGATCCCACAATCACCGAATCCAGAAGTCTTCTGTTTACTTTTGGCGAGGCTTGTAAGAGCCCCCAAAATACCAAAGAGAGCCCAAACAGCGCGCCAAGAGATTCCCAAGAAGCGTCGAGACGGCCCAGGGCAGCCCCACGACGGCCCAAGATGCCTTCGAGAGGGCCCACGAGGCCCCCAAGGCGGCCCAAGAGTGTCCCCCCCAAAGGGCCTCCACGAGAACCCCAAGAAGCAAAAATCGTCACCTTCCCGCGGAAAACGTACTTCTTTTAGCAGACTCGCCATTTGTTCATCTTGAGAACATCCAAGACGGCCCAAGGAGCCCCCAGGACCGTCTCAAGACGGCCTGTGAGGCCCCCAAGTGGGCCCCAAGACGGCCCGTGAGGCCCCCAAAACGGCTCCGAGGGCCCCCTCAGATGGCCCAAGACAGCCCCAAGGAGGCCATGTGAGGGGCCAAACAACATTCCGAGCCTTTCCCCCCAAGAACGGCACCAGAGGCGCCCAAGACGGCCCAAGAGGGCCCCAGAAGAGCCTCAAGAGGGGCTCAAGAGGAGAGCGGGAACTCGAACTTCCATGTCGAGCCCTCCGCCCCGAAAGGACCCCCGAGACCGCCAGACGACCCCCAAGAGACCTCTACGAGGCTCCAGGACGCCCCCAAGAGGCCCCCAAAAAAGCGCAAGGGAGCCCCACGGGCGTTTCCTGGGAGGCAGAAGGCCTCACCCGTGGACTTCGTTTCCCCTCTGGGGGGTCCGGCGGAATGGCGCAGGCCACCGGAATAAAAGTTCCCCGCCGATTCGAATCCGGCGGGCGGCCCAGGTGCCCAGATTCCTGAGAGCAGAGAGCACAGCGAGCAGGGAGAGTATATAGAGGGTAGAGAGAGCGTACATACCCTAGAGAGCGGAGCGAGTAGGAAGAGTGAAGAGAGCAGGGAGAGAGAAAGAGAGGGGGGGAGAAAAAACGGATAGATCAAGAGAGAGAGAGTATAGAGGGTACACAACATGGAGAGATCGTGGAGTAGAGCGCCACGAGTGGGGAGGCGAGAGAGGAGATCGAAGGATAGAGAGTGGAGATCAAAGGATCGAAGAGTGGAGGGTAGAGAGCATAACTAAGATGTAAACGGGGAGGGCGTAGAGCAGAACGCAGAAGGCATAGAACAGAGAGTACAAAGCAGGGAGCAGCAGGCAGGAAGCAGAGAGCAGAGAACGCAGGTAACCATGTTCGGCATCATTCGCCCTGGCCCGCCACCAGGGCGCTGCCTTTTCACACCGCACGCACGAAAACCTGGCTGTGTCTCCTCATACTTAGCGCAAACAACGTCCTTAGATCTTTACGCACGAACAGATTTACCGTTTGCGAACGAAGTTCCACAAGTCGTATCAGAAGGATACCAGCGCAACACGTGTTTCAGCATAATGGGGTCGAGAAGAAAGAGGAGGAGGAGGAGGAGAAGGAACAAGAGGAAGAAACATACGTCCTTCAGGAAGCATAGAACCATCCTCGCCCCCATCGAGGCAACCCTGGCCCCGCTGGACGACCTACTGTGTGGGGATGGGTGGCGTCTCCATCGGGATTCGCAACTCCCACCCCCACCCAGAAGGGCACGCTGGGAGAGCCACCTCACCGTGTCCCCGCAGAGGTTGGGATGGTTCTGACGATGTTGAGTCCTCTTACTGCTTCTTGTCATCGTCATCCTCCTCCTAGAGAAATAGAGCAAGGGCCCCCCTCACGAATCATACGGGTACAACGTGGGGTCAGGTCCCGGCGGTCTCTGGCCAGATCGCCAGCGATCGCGATTCCTGGTGCTAGCAGACGGGCGCGACCTCGTGGTACAGCGGAGCATGCACTCTGTGCTCCCGACAGTGACAAATCAATGCCGACGAACTGCCCTGCAACCATGCCCATCGGTCGGAAGAAGCGGGTAGACACGTGAAGTAGGAAGGCGTTGGAAGTAGATTGGGCTTTCGCCCGCCCCATGAAGAGGAGGGGAGAGGGAAAACCACTCGACTCTTGAAGTACGAAGGCGGCTAGAGTAGATTGCGATCTGGGAGTCCAAATGATCACAAATACCTAAGAACTCTCAACGACCTACGACGACGACGACGATCGACGATCGACGACGACGACGACGACGACGACGACGACGACGATCGACCATCGACCATCGACGATCGACGACGCGGGCCACGGTTCCCGACACCACGCGAACCGCTCGACCGTGGACGCCCTCTGCTCTCGGAGGTCCCCCTGGGGGCCGTCGGCCCCATGCATGGCCTGAAGCTCGCGATTATCGGATTCTATCCGCCGCGGGCCCAGGTGCCCGGAGTGTCCCAACGATGTGCAGCGGAGGCCAGTCCACAAGAGAAAGAGGAGGAGGAGGAACAGGAGGAGGAGGAGGGGGGAAGAGAGAGGGGCCGCAGAGGCCCTGGCGCGGTGTGCCCGAGCCAGAGACGCAGCCACCCCGTGATCCAAACATGCAGCGGAGGTCAGTCCACAAGAAACCGTCCCAAAAAAACACAACCCTGAGACCCCAGGACGCCCTCTGCTCTTTTGTGTTGGAGCGTCACGCTTTCCACAGCAAAACCATCGAAACCCAAGAAGCCCCAGTCACCCTGGAGGCAAG
>CAUYUJ010022600.1:0-12500 GCA_963575745.1 Prorocentrum cordatum | reverse complement strand
TCCTCAACATAAACGTCGTCATCATCCTCAGCAACATCATCATCATCATCATCATCATCATCATCATCATCATCATCATCAGCATCAGCATCCGCATCCTCATCCTCATCCTCGTCCTCGTCCTCACCCTCGTGGTCGTCGTGGTCGTCGTCGTAGTCGGCGTCATCGTCATCAGCATCAGCATCACCACCATCACCACCATCATAATCAACATCAGCATCAGCATCAGCATCAGCATCAGCATCAGCATCAGCATCAGCATCAGCATCATCATCATCATCATCATCATCATCATCATCATCATCGCCAGCCGCAGCAACAGCCACATCGAACTCAACATCAGCGTCGTCGTCATCATCACCGTTCTCTTCCTCGTCGTATCGTCGTCGTCGTCGCCGCTGCCGCCATCAGCATCATCATAATTATCAGCATAAGCATCATCATCATCACCATCATCACCCATCATCATCATCATCAGCAGCAGCATCATCATCGACTCGTCATCATCAGCAGCAGCATCACCACAACAATAAGAATCATCATCAGCATGATCATCATCATCAGCATCATCATCATCATCAGCATCGGCATCATCATCATCAGCACCGTCATCATCCAACCTATCATCCTAGTCTCTTCTTCCTCCCTCCTCATTGTCTTCCTCACCCTCTTCCTGATCCTCATCCTTGCCATCGTTGTCTTCATGCTCGTCCTCCTCCACCGCCTTGCGGGGGTCGGATGGGCTCTCCTGGGCGATGCCGTGGATGCTTAGTAATCTCGCGGCGGATACTCGCACGCCTAGAAGCATAAGACATCTCATGAACCTGTCGGCAGCCTCTTAGAAGTGATTCCAAACAGGAAGCGGAATTGAGAAACTGACAAAGACAACACTCAAGCCGACACGCAGCGTCCTCGGGGCAGTGAGCGGCGCCCTACTCGGGCGAACTGAACCTGACGGCCGCACATGGGGGGGGGAGGTAGACGCCAGCCCTTCGGCTCCCAGAGCCTATTGACAGAGAGTATAGGAAGCAGACGCTGCTCACACAACTGGAGCGGTAGCCGCGCACGTACACCGACCACAAGAAAGACCTCGGTTTTGCCAGCTGCGTATCGGCGCAGACCGCCCTCGGCCTGCGCCGAGAGCGGCCAGCGCAGTGGTGGCCTCCCGCACCCTCCTCTCTCATCCACGATCCTTCCCCTCCTCCTCCTGCTTGACCTCCTCCTCTAATTGCTCTGGATCTTCCACTTTCTTCCTCCTCCTCCTGATCATCATCGTCATCAACATCACCAGCATCATCCTCATAATCATCAGCATCAGCATCAGCATCATCATCATCATCATCATCATCATCATCATCATCATCATCATCATCATCATCATCATAATCAGCATCATCATCGCCATCCTCATTCCCATGCTCATCCTCATCCTTCTCCTCCTCCTCCTCCTCCTCATCATCATCATCATCATCATCATCATCATCATCATCATCATCATCATCGTCAACATCAGCCTCAGCATCATCATCATCATCAGCAGCATCACCATCATCATCATCATGATCAACATCATCATCAGCAGCATCATTATCATGATCATCATCAACATCACCAGCATCAACAACATCATCAACAACAACAACCACAACAACAACATCTCTCATAGTCTCTCCTCTCTGCTCTCTCCGCTCTCCTCTCCTCTCCTCCTCCTCCTCCTCCTCCTCCTCCTCCTCATCATCATCATCATCATCATCATCATCATCATCATCATCATCATCATCATCATCATCATCATCATCATCATCCTCCTTCACCTCCTCCTCCTCTTCCTCCCCCTCCTCCTCCTCCTCCTCCTCTACTCCTCCTCCTCCTCCTCCTCCTCCTCCTCCTCCAGTTCCCCCTCCTCCTCCTCCTTCTCCTCCTCCTCCTCCTCATCCTCCTCCAGCTGCTACCCCTTCCTCCTCATCACCACCTACTCCTGCCCCTCGTCATGCCTGCTCGTCTCTCCTCCCCCCTCTATCATCTAGCCTCCCTCAACCCTCCTCTGTCCTCTCTTCTCTCTCCTCTCGACAGTGACACATTGTACGTACTACTCTCGTCTCTTCCTTGATTCCGTCCGGAACATTGTGGGAACTCTCCGCGTATTGTTGCTAGCGCACAGAAGTGGACAAGTGTGGTATCCCCGATTGTTTGAGGTGTTTCGAAATGGTGTTCCCGCTGCAGCGTCGGCCTCATTTGCGGATCGGCCCTTTGCGCCCGTCGTTCAGAATGGCGATCTCGCCCCTCCGAGGGCCACTTGTTTGGATCCGAGTCTTTCTTCGTCGATGTCGCACCCCCTCATTTCCCCCCAGCCGCCTTTCCCTGGTCCTCTTGCTCCTCCCGCGCCTTCCACTCCAGTTCCTGCTGCTGCTGCTGCTGCTGCTGCTGCTGCTGCTGCTGTTCGTCCTTGTTCTCCTCCTTCCATATGCTCCTCCCTTTTCTCCTGCTCATCCTTCTGCTCACCCACCTCCTCCTCTTCCTCCTCCTCTTCCTCCTCCTATGTACGCAGCTCCCATGTTGCCAATTGCGCATACCACAGTGGGTATTTTTGTTTGAGTTCCAGGTCGGCTTGAACACGCGTCCGCGGATAGGGAAAAACACCGCAATAGGAATGAATGGAAGGGAGGGATAAGATGCCGGATATGGCTGGAGCGCACCTAGCTTGCCTCTTTCCTCGCCTCTCTCCTTTCTCCTCTCTCCTCCTCTTGCTCCTCCTGTTCCTCCTCCTCCTCCTCGTCCTCATCTTACCCCCTCCTCCTCCTCCTCCTCCTCCTCCTTCTCCTCCTCCTCCTCCAACTCCTGCTCCTCCTCCTCTGCCTCCTCCCTTGCCTCCCATCCTTTTCCCTTTTGCCGCCAAGCACCTGCCCAAAATCCGCGCGGGTCGGGGATGTTCGTCTGTCAGACTGTGCGTGTCACTCATTCGCGTGCTGTGCAAAAGCCTGAAAGACTTGCTTCAACTATAACGCGATGCTGGGCTCGTCCAGCCGGCGTGGCGTTGACGTCGTTTTTGTTGAACGTCCAATCCTTATCCTTATCCTCCCTCCTCCTTCCCCTCATCATTCCCCTCCCCACCCGTCTACCCAGACCTCCAGCCACTCGAGCCGTTTCGAGCCGCCAGCTCCTTGAGCCCTCGACGGATTCCCTGGAATCGCCTTCTCGTCCTGGGTCGCTGTCGTTGACGGCCCCGAGGCCTGGAAACGACTGCTGGACGCCGAGTCGAACAAGCTCAGGGCCGATGCTTCCGATGATGCGAGGTGAGGGTGCAAGACACCACCCCTGGAGATGCACGCTGGGACAACTCCAGGATCCATGGCCAGGGATGGCCCGACGACGCAGGGGTGCCAGGCTTGCCTTGAAATATACAAGAGGATCCGGCTGGGGACACCCAGCCTCGCCATGAAGAAGGATGACAGCGACGACGTCGGGGCCGAGGGCAACGGGCGCGCGAGAGCGTGCAAGAAGCGCAGCACGTGTCAACGAACAAGATGTCTACATGCGTAAATCCTAGGCCCAATCGGCCGCTCTGGATGAGCGTCCCCGCCGTGCTCCCTCGACGTATCCAGGCTGCGTCCTCCAAGCCGCGCCAAGGCAACATCACACCTTGATTCCGACCCTGCACGACACAAAACATCGAGCTCTCGACTCGCGCAGGGGTGCGGCAGACGCTGAGGTGAAGTCAGGGTGAAGGCCGTTGTGTACCGCATGGCCAGCTTGTGGTCCGGCCACTGGGCGCGGCAATTTTATTACTTGTAGGCGGCCGCACTGTCAGAAGGCAGCCAGCAGACAAACTCTTGGTTCAGGCCACAGGCAACAACCGATAGCACAAACTCTGACTTCAAGTGCGTACCTGTAGGCGACGATGTGGTACGAATTTGCACTAACGAACACCAGTTTTAAGTAGCCAGCGCACATGTCAAGGAGATGTTACTTTCAGGTGCCTTTTCAAAAAACGTCCCTGAGGGATATGATTCAATAGCTCTCTTCTGCGTCCTTCCGGAGTCCGCCGAGCCATTTGGGGCCACCGTGCGCGTGAGACTCTCTCTCTCCCCTCCCCCTGCCCCGCCCTACCCACAAGCCCTCACAAGGCATTTGACAGGCAGGCACGCGCCCGACCCACCCGAGGCGCTTAGCAGCAACCAGGGCAGCGAGGCCTGCCTTGACCCTTCCGGCGCCGCTCCGCCGGATCGCCGGGGTGCCGCAGGATCGGCTGCACGCAAGAAAGACCCTAGGCAAGAGTGACCTGTGATGCGCGATGCAGGGGGGAAGGGGGGGGGGACGGGGGAAGGGGGGGGGGAAGCGAGGAAAAGGGGGGGAGACAACGGGGGCAAACGCGGGCGCGCAGGCCGCTGGGATCGCATCGAGGTCAGCGATCGGGGGGCCCCGGCAGGCCCACGCCAGAGGCCACCCCAGCAGACTGTAGAAGAAGAAAGAACGCCACAAACATAAACGTTTGGCGCTCCGCGCGGGTTTCTTGGATCTGCGCTGGGACCCCCTTCCTGGCGCGCTCCGCGCGCCAGGGGCGGCGCCGGAGGCGCCGCCGGGGGCCCCAGCGCGGATCCAAGAAATCCGCGCGGAGCGCCAAAAGTTTATGCTTATGGCGTTTTCTCTCCCTCGAGACTGGCACTTTCGACGTCGGCTCGGCGGGCGGTGGCGGCGGCCGACGGGCGGCCGAGCTTCCGGGCAGCGGCGCCCCCTGGCTTTGGAGGGGTCGAGATGTTTTTTCCCAACCCTCCTTGGTTGGGTGCTCGTTTTGAATAGAGCACTGCGGTCGCGTCTTCTCTCCTCCTTCCCGTCCCCCTCCTCTCCTCCCTTCTCTTCCTCCTCTCTTCGCTCTTCCTCTTCTCTCTTGCTTCTCTTGACCTCTCAACTTCGGTTCTCCTCTTCTCTCTTGCCTTTTACGTCGCTTGCCCCTCGCCATCCCTGGGGGGCTGCGATCTGTGAAACTGTCGCCACTTTCGAAGGCTGTTGGGGGGCCCAGCACAGTGACGTCTTACGGGGACTCAGATTAGACCTCGCCATCGCTGGGGGGCTGCGATCTGTGAAACTGTCGCCACTTTCGAGGTCTGCTGGAGGGCCCAGCGAGTGACGTCTTACGGGGACTCAGATTAGACCTCGCCATCCCTGGGGGGTTGCGATATGTGAAACTGTCGCCACTTTCGAGGGCTGCTGGGGGGCCCAGCACAGTGACGTCTTACGGGGACTCAGATTCGACCTCGCCATCGCTGGGGGGCTGCGATCCGTGAAACTGTCGCCACTTTCGAGGGCTGCTGGGGGGCCCAGCCCAGTGACGTCTCACGGGGACTCAGACTAGACCTCGCCATCTCTGGGGGGCTGCGATCTGTGAAACTGTCGCCACTTTCGAGGGCTGCTGGGGGGCCCAGCACAGTGACGTTTTACGGGGACTCAGATTAGAACTCGCCATCGCTGTGGGGCTGCGATCTGTGAAACTGTCGCCACTTTCGAGGCTGTGAGGGTCCCAGCACAGTGACGTCTTACGGGGACTCAGGCCATCCCTGGGGGGCTGCGATCTGTGAGTCGGTCCCTGCTGGGGGGCCCAGCACAGTGACGTCTTACGGGGACTCAGATTAGACCTCGCCATCCCTGGGGGGCTGCGATCTGTGAAACTGTCGCCACTTTCGAGGGCTGCTGGGGGGCCCAGCACAGTGACGTCTTACGGGGACTCAGATTAGACCTCGCCATCCCTGGGGGGCTGCGATCTGTGAAACTGTCGCCACTTTCGAGGGCTGCTGGGGGCCCAGCACAGTGACGTCTTACGGGGACTCAGATTAGACCTCGCCATCCCTGGGGGGCTGCGATCCGTGAAACTGTCGCCACTTTCGAGGGCTGCTGGGGGGCCAGCACAGTGACGTCTTACGGGGACCCAGATTAGACCTCGCCATCGCTGGGGGGCTGCGATCTGTGAAACTGTCGCCACTTTCGAGGGCTGCTGGGGGCCCAGCACAGTGACGTCTTACGGGGACTCAGATTAGACCTCGCCATCGCTGGGGGGCTGCGATCCGTGAAACTGTCGCCACTTTCGAGGGCTGCTGGGGGGCCCAGCACAGTGACGTCTTACGGGGACACAGACTAGACCTCGCCATCCCTGGGGGGCTGCGATCTGTGAAACTGTCGCCATTTTCGAGGGCTGCTGGGGGGGCCAGCACAGTGACGTCTTACGGGGACTCAGATTAGACCTCGCCATCGCTGGGGGGCTGCGATCCGTGAAACTGTCGCCACTTTCGAGGGCTGCTGAGGGGCCCAGCACAGTGGGGACCCACCGCAGACTCAAATTTGACCTCGCCATCCCTGGGGGGCTGCGATCTGTGAAACTGTCGCCACTTTCGAGGGCTGCTGGGGGGCACAGCGCAGTGGGTACCCACCGCAGATTCAAATTAGACGTCGCCATCCCTGGGGGGCTGCGATCTTTGAAACTATCGCCACGTTCGAGGGCTGCTGAGGGGCACAGCACAGTGGGTACCCACCGCAGACTCAAATTAGACGCCGCGTTCGTCCTTGTTCTCCTCCTGCAGTCACCTTCCCTCTGCTGCTGCCGTGCTGATGGTTCGGTTTCCCGCACGTTTTTCTCCTGCTCTGCGTTCCCGACTCCCCATGTCCTCTTCGAGCCTGAAGCTGTCGCCCCTCATTCTGGTATGGTTCTCCTGCGCATCATGCCATAGGCGCGTGTCCCAAGTAGCTTACACATCCACATCAAGTTGATTGTCCATGCAAGTTTCGGCCAACCCCTCGTTTCCATTGATACAAGTGGGTTGGGTACGTCACAGGGTAAGTTGTGTGCCGGACGCTTCTATTACATAGAATAGGCCTCGGCTAGCCGTGGAAGGCGGCCGAGCGTTCCTCTGGCTAGGCGGAAGGGGAGGAGGAGTGAGGAGGAGGACGTGTGTGTATATATATATATATATAACAATATGCATACATACATATATTCCTGTTTATAAATTGTACCGGGCCGGGGAACCCACACCCCAGCGCACCCTCCCAATTCGAATTTCGCCTCATCGGCATGTCTCGCGCCTTGCTGTGGCCATCCTGGGGCCTGGGGTCGTCTGAACGCCCCCCGAGTCAAGCGATAGGGTACAGGCGACAAAGCCGATAGCATAGTTTTTGTTACTCCGTTTTGTCTGTTTTTCCCACTCTCCGGGCCCTGTTGCGCCAGCCTTGGGCCTCTTTGGGGCTCGTCTGTGACCTCATCTGGAGCCGTTTTGGAAGCATCCGGACGCCTCAAGAGCCAATCGGAAGCGACAAGGCGACAAGACCAAAAACCTTGTTTTTTTCAATGATTTCCTACATTTGTCCATCTCTGGGCCCCCCTCTCCGGGCTCTATAGGGCCGGGGAGCGCCCCCTTCCCCCGCCCTCCCCCGAAAGATTTTCGAATCCTCGGGCCTGTTTTGCGCCTCCCTGTGGCCGTCCTGGGGTCGTCTGGACGCCGCCCCAGTCAACCAGAAGTGAAAAAGCAGAAAGGTCGAAAACATTGCTTTTCTACTGCGTTTTCTTTGTTTTTCCCACTCTCCGGGCCCTGTTGCGCAAGCCTTGGACCTCTCAGGGGCTCGTCAGGGGACTCAGTTGGAGACGTCTTGGAACTATCTCGACGCGTCAAGAGCCAAGCGGAAGCGACAAGAGGACAAGACCAAAAACCTCGCTGTTCCAATCCGCCGGCCCCCTTGTGGGGCCACCAGGCTGTAGGAGCGAGGTTCGCAGTTTCCTGTACCAGTTGTAGCTTGTAGTTTCCAGTGTTACAGTTCTGCTTCTTGCTGGTTACTTTAACTAATTGACTTATTGCTGGTTACTGTAACTAGTTGATTGACCGCGCGAGGGGGGGGGAGGCCCAAACCGGCTTTTTAGCACCCCCTGGGCGCGTTGTCTGAATTGCTGGGGGGGCTCGAAATCGACACCCCTCACGCAGATCCGCGGGGTCAGGGTCCAAAAACACAGAGATTTGCCACATTTCTGAAATTCGTTGCCACCCCTCACGCAGATCCGCGGGGTCAGGGTCCAAAAACACATGGGATTTGCCACATGTCTGAAAGTCGGTGCCACCCCTCACGCAGATCCGCGGGGTCAGGGTCCAAAAACACATGGGATTTGCCACATTTCTGAAATGCGGTGCCACCCCTCACGCAGATCCGCGGGGTCAGGGTCCAAAGACACAAGGGATTTGCCACATTTCTGAAATTCGGTGCCACCCCTCACGCAGATCCGCGGGGTCAGGGTCCAAAAACACATGGGATTTGCCACATTTCTGAAATTCGGTGCCACCCCTCACGCAGACCCGCAGGGTCAGGGTCCAAAAACCACAGGGGATTTGCAACATTTCTGAAATTCGGTGCCACCCCTCACGCAGATCCGCGGGGTCAGCAGTCCAAAAAACCGGCTACCACGAACAACTAACAAACACACAAACAACCACATCGACCACACAAAAAACAACGGCACAGTGGCCAGTCCACAAACAAAAACAGGCCGACCGAGTGCAAACTCACAGAGGATTTGCTACATTTCTGAAATTCGGTGCCACCCCTTACGCAGATCCGCGGGGTCAGGGTCCAAAAACACAAGGGATTTGCCACATTTGTGAAATTCGGTGCCACCCTTCGCGCGCAACCATCGCAAGGCGTGGCAACCCAAACTGCGAGAACCCCCTCGGCCCTTTAATCGCAAGGTGTGGTAACCAAGCCCGTAAACCATACACGTCTCACCAATCGCCAGGTGTGGTAACCCCTCTTGTGATCAGTTGGTTTTGCTGATTGCGAATCGGCTTCGCATGAAGTTTCGATGCTGCTTCACGACAGCGCCAAGGCCTCATGACTTAGCTCTTCCATGGCCCGTTCTCCGAGAGAGGGGGCCGGCGGCAGGGGGCGAAGCCCTTACGGATTATTTTCCTACATTTGTCCATTCTTGGGCCCCAATATCCAGGCCGAGTTGCGCCATCTCCGGGCCCTGTTTCGCCAGCCTTGGGCCTCTTTGGGACTCGCCTCGGGACTCATTTGGAGACGTCTTGGAGCTGTCTGGACGCCTCAAGAGCCAATCGGAAGCGACAAGGCGAAAACACCAAACGCCTTGCTTTTTTTGTTCTACATTTGTCCGTCCTTGGGCCCCACTCTCCGGGTCCAGTTGCGACAGCATCGGGTCTCTTTGGGGCTCGTCTGGGGACTCATCTGGAGCCGTCTTGGACGCCTCAAGAGACAATCGGAAACAACAACAAGAAGCGAAGAAAAAAACGAAACAACAGAAGCGCCATCTGCAAGAACAGTACTTGTAAGAACAGCAAGAAGAAGCAGAGGAAAATGAAAGAGAGAGGAGAAGGAAGCGGAATGAGGAAAAGGAGGGAAGAGCAGAAAAGGAATGAAGATGAAGAGGAGAAAGAGGGGGGAGGAAAATGCGGAGGAAGAGCAAGAGGAGGAGGATGCCCTGCTTCATGCTACCCCAACCAGTCGCCTGAGACTTCCTCGCGCCTCTGGGCACAGAAACGCCCTGAGCTGGCCAGAGCTGGCGTTGTCAAGTCGCTCCCGCTTAGGAGATCCTGACCCACTCCGACTTGGCGGTGGCCGGCCCCACGTCCACGCGCGCGCACGCCGCCTGCATTCGAACTCACAAGGAACAAGGTGCATGGCGCGAAGCGCCAATGCAGTCATGTATATCTATATTGGCGATTTTGGAAACCCTGAACCCACAATTGTTTTCATCCCTTGGGGGGGGGCACATCTTTTATTTCCGCCGCCTTCCGACGAGCTTTCGCTGGCTTCCGCCGGCGGAGGCGGCTTCGTTTTGCTTCCGCCGGCCTTCCGCCGCCCTTCCGCCCCCTTCCGCCGAGGAAGAGATAACAACTCCTTCGATCCTCGAAGGCAAAGTCCGTTCTGGAACGGCCCACACATATAACTATATATACATACATATGCACACAAGACTGCATTGGCGGTTCGCGCCATGCACCTTGGTCCTTGAAGTTTGACATGCAGGCGGAATGGCAGGAACAGATCAAACAAACAATCTAGCGATAATTCCTTGTTGCCTTTTCCAAAATCGCCGTTATTGCAATATTATTCGTTATCCTGCCTCCATGTCTCGTTTTCCTCATTCTCGCCCTACCCTGCGAAGTATCCCCATCCTCCTCAACTCTTTTTGCGGAGGCTCCTCCTTGGAGAGCCTCTGGGGGCCTCACAGAAGTTGTTCAGGCTTTCTTGAAGCCTTCTGGAAGCCTCCTGGACGTCTTCCTCGGGCCTCCCTCCCGCGGTCTCCCTGAACGACCTGGTCACGATTTGGCATGCTGCGGAGGGCGTCTTGGGGCCATCTTTAGGTCATTTTGGAACCCTGCTGTGCCGTCTTGGGGCTCTCTTGGACTGCCTGGAAGCCCTTTCGTATGGTTTTGGGGCGATCTACATTTCCCAAATCATGCAAAAGCCTTGGAACATCAATGTTTTTCTACGGTTTGGAAGCCTCTTGGGTGTCTTCTTCGGGTCGTCTTCGGGCGTCTGGTGGATGTCTGGGGCCTCTTGGGGCCCTTGGTGGCGCGTTCGGCCGCCCTCCTGACCGTTTTGGGCACTTTGCCTAGGCCCAGCAAGAGCTTCCAGGAGCTCTGAAGCGCCTGGGGAGCCTCCTGCAGGGGCGTCCCGGGGGTCCCCGGGATGTTCGACATCGATCTCAGGGATCAACCTCACTGCCTCGCCAATATCCGGGAACTCAGGCGGTGGTGGAATCCCCCTCTCATCTGCAGGGTTCTCGACCATAAGTTGCACAAACACATGATGCAGATCTGCGTGCTTATACAACAAATATTGCACCAGTACGGTTGCACAACATAGCTCACGCCACATGTATTGCACCGCATAGCTCACATCTTATATATAGTGCTTAACACTGGTAACACCACATAGATTACACCACATGTTTTGCACCACATCGGTTACTCCACCTGTACCATACAGACTGCACTAACAGGTTGCACCACATACATTATTTAGCAAATATTGTACCATCTACATGTGTGTGTGTTTATAAACGTATGTAGATATTGTTTGACGTCGACTGCACCTCATGGCTTACAACACTTTGATTGCACAACATAGATTGCACCACCTAGGTCGCACCACATAGTATGCTATATGGGGTTCACGCCGGCGAACCTATGCTAGAAACAAAAACGAAAACGGATACGAACGATCCAAACACAGTTATTTCACGTCCGGGTCGCTGGCTGCGGCCCGGCGGCATCGACGACGAATTCTCGGTGGGGCGCTGCGACCCCCTCCGGGCATTTCTCCGTCGCTTGGTCGCGTTGACCGTGACCGTCGTCGTCTTCATCACCACCGTCGTTGTCACTCGTCTTCGCCATTCTCCCCCTGGAGAGGACAAAAGGGGTGTCCGAGGTCAGCGGCGCCAAAAACGTTTCGCACATCGAGTCGCGGATGCTTGTCGGCCAGTTTTTCACAAGCTTGCACTCCGCATTCTTCTCGGCCATCTCGTTGAGATAATTCTGGAACCTGAGTGCGCTTGCATCCCCCATCAACCCACTCGTAGGCAAACCATCTCAGCATCTGATCCAGGGCGGCAGGACCGAGAAAATAGCAACAAAATGGTTATACCGTGTGCGCGACGCATGCCGTGCGCACGCGCACGTCCGCGTATTGCGGGGATCCTGACCGTGGAGGGCCAAATATCCACAACACCTGAATGATCCTCCCCTATGACAGCACGATAATTGGCCGACCGCGAACAGAATCAGAAAGATCGCAGAAGCATCGGAATGGAAGCCCACCCGCTTGCGGGCGATAGTTTCGGAGGAAGCGTAGGACAGGCAGTCGTCCTTTCTTTCGCTCCAGATCCGAGCGCAGCCCTGCTGCTACGCCTTGAAGCGAAAGACGCCGTGAAGCCGCATGGCCGTGCGCGGGCCCGTACCCTCTGCAGGATCTACCCACGAAGCCGACGAGGAGAAATCGCTGGGTCGAGAATCCAGCGTCTCGCGGCGGCCCAGGCTCCACTCCCAGCCCTACAGCCAGCCAGGAGATCCGACGACGCAATTCGATTCTGGCCCCGCGTCGCCAGATCTCATGATGGGCCTGTTTTCCACCACCACGACCATAAGTTGGAGGGGGAGGGGGTCCTCCTCCTCCTCCTCCTTCTCCTCCTCCTCCTCCTCCTCCTCCTCCTCCTCCTTCCTCCTTCCCCCCTCCAGCTTAATTATGGTGGTGGTGGTGGTGGTGGTGGTGGTGGTGGTGGTGGTGGTGGTGGTGGTGGTGGTGGTGGAAAGCAGGCCCATCATCTCAGGGCCCCGCGAGCAAGTTCTGTCTGGAAAAAGCTGGGCCACGGGTGCGCCCATGGGAGCACTGCAGCCGCGGGTCGAAGCACTCTCCGCTCTTCGCTTCTGTCCAGGTGGCATGGCCAAAAAGTTCTGGACAGCAATGTCATGTAGAGGCCTCGCGAATCCTCCTCCTCCTCCTCCTCCTCC
>CAUYUJ010022599.1:87500-121298 GCA_963575745.1 Prorocentrum cordatum | reverse complement strand
TCCTCCTCCCCTTCTTCCTCAAAGGAGGCAGCTCCCCCAGGCGCCAGCGCCCGAGGCCCCGACTGCATGTCCCGGGGGGGGGGGGAGGGGGGGGGTCGCGTTTTGTCCTGGACCCCTGGGGCCGAGGTCGGGGTCCCCGAAGCCCAGACATCGGGCGCCTCGTGAAAATCGAGACAACGGTTTTTCGTCGTTTTCGGCCTCCCGGGGCCCTCGCTGGGCCTCGGGGCCGTCGAACAACGACTCGGGATGTAAAGCTGGTCCCGGGAAGGCGGTCGGGAGGTCGGGGGCCCGTGTTTCGGAAAAGTCGAGACTTCGGATGTCGGGAACGGGACCAGACCGTGCGGTGAGTCGGTGGGGATGCGGGGTCACCGCACGGTTTTGGGACTCGGGTCGTTCTCCGAGGATGTGTCTCGGGCGACGGGAGCCTCCGGGGCCCCAAGGCCGTGCGGTGACGGACCCTGCGGCGAGGTCTTTGCGGATCACGGGGTCGCCGCCGGGTCTGGCGCCACACGGCGTCGGGACCCCCAACGATGGCGGGCCCCAGAGGCCGAAATCGACCAAGAGCGCCCAGCTTGAAAACACATCGTGTCGTCGGAGATCTGGGGCGACGGCGCCGACGACGACGGAGGAAGCGACGACGCCGCGCCAAGAGCGCCTCGTGCCGCTCGGTCACACAGGCGACCTCCTGTCTTCTGTCAATGGGGGGTCCCTGGAAGTCACGACCCGTTCCCCGGGGACCGCTTTCCATCCTGAGTCGTTCTCTGACGGCCCCGGGGCCTGGCGCGGGCCCCCATGGAGGCCGAAAAGGGTGAAAGACCTCCCGCTGCGGTTTTTGCTCCATGACCCCAGGGGGTCTGGGCCCCCCGCGGCCGCCGGCTCCAGCCGCGGCCCGCGCGCGCGGGACGGGGGCGGGGGCAGTGGCGGCCCGCGGCCCCGCCGCGGCCCCGCCGCGGGCGCGGCCGGCGGCTGCGCGCGTCGGCCGATGCGCCGCGGCCCCGCGGCGCGGCGGCCGCGGGGCGGCGGCGGGTCGCGGCGGGCGGCGCGCGCCCGGTAGGCCCCAGCGGCGCGCGCGCGCTCCGCTGCCGCTCGCAGGCTTGCTGCGGGCAGGTAGGCATCCTGGACTCGAGTCGGGCCTGGCCCTCTGCAGGGGGAAGATCTAAGAAGAGTTCAAGAGTAGTCTGGGGACGATCCTTCAATTGCAAGAATAGTTCCAGAGTAGTTCAAGAATGGTCTGGGGAATACCCAAGAATAGCTCAAGAATAGTTCAATATGCAAGAGCGTTCTTGCACACTCTTTGTGGCTATCATGTCTATTTGTCATCCCAAATTCCCAAGTAGGGGGACACGCCCGACCTGAGCCTAGACCCAGACATCGGGCGTCTCGAAAACATGGAGACGGACGTTTTTCGTCGTTTTCGGCCTCACGGGGCCCTCGCCAAGCCTCGGGGCCGTCAAACAAGGACTCGTGACGTAAAACCGGTCCTGGGGGAGCGGTCGGGAGGTCGGGGGACAGCGTCTCGAAAACGTCGGATGTCTGGGGAGGGGGTCGGGGTAGGGCTCGGAGGATCACGCCGCATCGCCGATGCATCGCCAATGCGGCTTGGTCCCGATTTCTTTCACGCGGATGTCGCCGATGCATCGCCGACGTCGCCGATGCATCGCTGGTGCATCGCATCGCCGATGTATTGCCGAGGTATCGCCGATGCGGCGCGATCCTCCGACCCCATCTGCTCCGACCCCATCTGGGAGGCATCCAGGACAGGGCTCAGCCTAAACGGTGTTTTTCGTTTTCGGTTTTGAGGCTGTTGTCCCTCGGTTTGTCTTCGTCCTTCTTCTGCTGCAAAACAGAACCGCAACGAGACCGACCCGCGAAATCGACCAAACACCGTTCAGGTCGAGGCCCAGCTTCGGATCCTGCTCCTCCTGCTCCTCTGCAACGAGCGAGGGTGGGAAAACGAGAATCGGGGAAACGCATCTACTCGAGAGCTCGGGTTGGTTGACGCATTTGAACGGTGCCGTTCTGGATATTTTGACAGTGCAGTTTTCGTGGGATGCTTACAGCGGGAGCTCGCGTCAAGTTTCGGATTGGGTCTTGCCATTGTCCTGACGGCTTCGCCAGGTCAACCCGAGTCCCCCGAGCCCGAGTTCTTACGTCTTCCCGAGAGAATGAGACGGCCTTCTCGGAAGGCGGCGGGCTTTCTCAGAAGCCCTCCGGCCTTCCGAGGAGTTTTCTGTGTCTTCGGGGAAGGCTTAGGGAATTGCTCAGAAGGCCCGGGAGACTTCACTTCCCCCCCCTTCGCTCGCCGCCGAGCTTCTGCTCCTGCGGCCCTGGACGCTCTCGAGACAGGAGAACATCGCGACGGACGGCTTCTTGCTACTCTCGGCTTCTGGGGGGCTTCACCGGGCCTCGGGGCCGTCGAACACCGACTCAGGACGACAAAACCTGTCCTGGGGAGTGGGTCGAGGTGATCGCGCTCGAGGCCATCGTCGTCGGACGCCGTCGACGTCGAAGACGTCGCCGAAGTCGGACGGTGTCGTCGTCGACTTCGGCGACGTCTTCGCCGAGGAACGGGTCGAGACCATTGGGGGTCGACGCTGTGGGAAAAAGTCCTGCCGTCGGGGGTCTCGGGCTGCCCCTCCCCTGAGGTCCTTCGGCCTCGCCTGTTTTGGTCTTCCTGGGAGGCCCTCGTCGCCTCGTCGGGATTCGCCTCGAAAGTCTGGCCAGAGCGATGCTCGGGAGAGGTCCAGGGCGTAGCGGCGTCGGTGCTTTTTTGGGGGGTCCCCCACAGACATGTTTCAAGGTCCGGTTCCCGAGGCAGCCGTTGGCGTCCATGGTTGAGGGACAGAGCAAGGGTGTGTGTGAGCAGCAGCCTTCGGCCTGGCATCGCTCGGACGTGTGCACTTTTTCTCGGCGAGGGCCACCGAGGAGCCTCCTTGATCATTTGGCGACAAAGCCACGCACGAAACCGAACAAAAGCACAGGGAAGGGGCGTCCGAGCAGCAGCCTTCGGTGCCCCATGAGATCCGATCCTGGCGTCGCCAGCGGTTCGAGCCCGGCGGGCGAGTTCGCCCCGCATCGGGCCCCGGTGGCCCCGCCGGGTCGATGCGGCGCGAAAATTGGGCGCAGAGAGGCGGGGCCCGGGGCTCTCTCGGCCGGGATCGCTGACGACGCCTCGGCTGTGTCGCGCCGTGCTGCACCCCGGCCCGCCCTCCGGCCGCCGGAGGCCCCGCCCGCCTGTGCTCTGCCTCCCCAAAGTAGAGCTTTGCGTAGCCCGCCCAGCTTTGAACCCGAAGAGGGTCGCTCTCGACCCGCAGGCCCAAAAGTTGTGTCGCGCCGTCGGATCTAAGGATTGCAAAAAACGAAGGGTTTTTTTGCAATCCTTCGTTCAAGGGTTTTTTTGCAATCCTTCGTCGGATCTAAGGGTTTTTTTGCAATCCTTCGTTCGGGTGCTGCTCCTCCCTATGGGGCTCCATCGCACGCAGCTCGTCAAGGCGGGGGTGCTTCGTCGTTGTCGGCCTCCGGGGGCGCTCGTCGCCGGGCCACGGGGGCCGTCAGAAGACGCAGTGGGGCGATGGCATGGCGGCGTCGACAACGGCAGACACGATGATGACAGTAGCGATGCTGGTGACGACGATGGCGATGAGGACGGCCAAGCCAGCGACGGCGCCGATGCTGATGACGCCGCTGACGACGATGGTGTCCACGTGTGGGTGATGATGGTTTTGGAAGGATTTCGGCATGCGCGCGCGGCCGACGGGCTTCGAGTGGCCCGCACGGTATTGTTCGACAGGGTTCGTGCCCCCCCCCCCTCCCGAGCACGCGCGCAGTGGCGTTCGAATGATTCCGACATGCGCGCTCGACGCGCACGTTTGGACGGCATCGACGGACATGTTGACTACAACCTTTGCTTCTCATACGAATTCGGAAAAAAACAGGCTGATTTTTGTTTAGCACTCCTGCTGCAACACCATGTATTTGTTGTGTTTGTGTGCTTGTGCTTCGGGACATTCCATGTTGAAATCCTTGCGATGCCCCTGATGTTTGGAGGTGTCTGGCATGCGCGCGCGCGACGACGCGCGCGTGTGCAACCCCTCACCTATGTTGCAACGGATTCTTAGACACGTCTGATATTTGATTAACGAATGTGCGCGTTTAGATGTTTTGGCTGGGGAGGAGGGGGGGTCGGTACCGGCTGGGCTGGGGTGGTATGAATTCACGTGCAAAGTGGGAAATTGGGCAGGATCATATGTGAATCGCACATCCTCAGGGGCACCATTAGTCCAGCCTCGGGAGGGTGGTGGAATCGATTCTCTTTTGGACAGGAGGCTCCACGTTCTGCAACACATGTTCTGCAATGTGTGTTGTGCAAGTTATGCGGTGCAATTTGTGTGGTGAAATTCACTTCGACTGTCTTGAAGCTGTCCTCTCCACTGCTCGTGCAAACATCCCACCCTCCCACCCCCAACTTGGTTTGCAAAACCTCTTAACACCGTGACGGTGGGTACCACATGGCACTTGGCAACGACAGCGACGCCGACGACGACAGCGACAACGACGACGACGACTACGCCGACGACGACTACGACGACACCGACGACGTCTCCGACGATTTCGACGACGACGACAGCGACGACGACGACGATGACGACGACGACGACGACGACGACGGCGACACCGACGACGACGCCGACGCCGACGACGCCGACGCCGACGACGACGACGACGACGGCGACGACGACGCTGACGACGAGGACGACGACGACGACGTCGACGCCGACGACGACGACGACGACGCCGACGACGACGACGACGCCGACGCCGACGACGACGACGACGAAGGAGGAGGGAGGACGACGACGGCGGCAACGACGACAACGACGAGGGAGGAGGGAGGACGGCGACGACGCGAACGACGAAGAAGGATGGAAGACGGCGACGCCGACGACGACACCGACGAGGGAGGAGAGAAGACGAGGACGACGACGACGCCGACGACGGACGACGACGACGACGACGACGACGACGACGAGGGAGGAGGAAAGACGACCACGGCGACAACGACGACGGAAACGACGACGACGCCAAAGATGACGACGACGACGAGGAAAGATAGAGGACGACGACGGCGACGACGACGACGACGACGACGAGGGAGGAGGGAGGACGGCGACGACGACGACGACTATGCAAGAGCGCGCGCGCACGCGTTTTGCTGGAAATCCGTGTTGCGATTCCTTCTGTTTTTTTTCATGTTTATTGGGCACTGGATTTTGAAATCCTTGCGGAACCGACGGTTTTTGAAGGATTTCGGCATGAGCGCGCGACGGCGCGCGCGCGTGCACTTCGTCACAATTGTGCAGAGAGTTCTCTCGACGGCACGCGCGCAAGGGCGATCGAACGATTCCGACATGCGCGCGCACCAAGCCTGTTTGGTAGCTTTCCTTTGAAATTGTTGAAAACCCATGGTTTCCGCAAGAATTCGCAAGAGCGCGCGTGTAAGTTTCTTTAGAACATCAGTGTTGCGAAACCCTAAGTTTTTGCTTGTTTTTGAAAACTTGATTTTGAAATTCCTCCGATACCGAAGGTTTTTGAAGGATTTCGGCATGCGCGCGCGACGACGCGCGCGTGCGCACTTCGTTCCAGCTGTTGCAAGGGATTCTTGGCAACTTGTCATTTTTGATAAACGAGCGCGCGCGCATATTCTTTTTTGCAGAGGATGGCAGGGGGGGGGTCGATACCGGCCTGGCTGGGATAGTACGAATTCACAGGTAGGATGGACGATGGGGCATAATCATACGTAAATTACAATACGGAAAAGGGGGATCGACATTTCTGGGGGAGGGGGTAGAGTCTATTTTTTTTTTTAAAAAAAAGGAAAAATATGAAATGAGAGAATCTACGCGGTGCACTTCATTTTTGACAAACGAGTTGACACATCCCGTGCTCTTGCAAACACTCCACCCAACCACCGGCAACTTGGTTTATAAAACCCATAAGGTGGCGATTGCGATGCATGCTCGGCGTTGGCTGGTGCGTCTCTGCGGCCGCGCCAACCCAAGCACGCGCGCGCAGCGGCCGGCTGGTTTGCCGCGACCGACGCGGCCGCGGTGGCGCTGATTGTTGGGCACATACCAGTGGGCACTTCATTGCGAGTCGGCGACTTGGGCGGGCGCGGTATCAGGGCAACGTCGACAACTATCGGCCCAAGACGCTCCCGGGAGGTCCCCACAGCCCCCCAAGAGGCCCCAAGAGGCGTCCCACGAGGCCAACAGGAGGCCAACATCAGCGATTTCCGATGTGAAAACATACACTTTAGCATGCACGGTTTTCTGCTTTCACGGCGTTGACGATGGTCCAATAGACCCCCAAGACCGGCAAGCTCGGAGCAGCAGGCTCGTATGGCCTGGCTGCGCAAGCGGTGCGTCGAGCCGCGCATTCGACTGGTCGCCACGCTGGCGCGAGAGCAATCGCGAGAGGGAGACGAAGTAGAATAACGAGTCTTGGTCGAGAGTCTCCTCCGCAACGGACTGCTGACGACGCCCGATCTTGGACGCGTGGAGCAGATTGGCGCCTTGCCGTGGATGACCGAGAATGGCCACGTGCCGAGCGGCATGACGGCGGAACGACTGCTGAAGTGCGGTTACGAGGTGCCCGTGATCAACGACTTCGCGTACCGAGACAATGGAGTCTGGCAGTTGGTTTCAGGCCGCACGCTGGCCAATGTGCGACGACTTCCGGTGATATCGCACCTCAATTACTCAGGACGGTGCGTCGAGGTGTCGGTGCGGGAATCGGCCTCGCGCGGCGACTCGCAGGCCACGGTGAGCATCATCGCGACAGGGAAAGCGGTGCCCTTCTCACATGAGCAGGTGGCCCACGCGGGTGGAGAGATGCCGTTGCAGCACGACGCGTCGCTCTCAGCGATCTGCGCATGCGTCGGAGGCGTCATCGCCCGGCGCACGCGAGTTCGCGAGTCGGGGTCTCTGCGCATTCACCGCGGCTCTATCGCGCTGCAACTCGGGATGATCACGCTCGACCAGACGGCATTCCGAGCTCGATGGGAGCGCCTGAGCCGATGCTTGGTGGGCATTACTGCCGACACCACGCCTCTGGCGAGAATCGGGTCCCGCCCCCGCCAGGAAACAAAACCAGGGCCTCGACAAATTTGTTCTGCATTTTTTTGACACATTGATTGGTTGAAACAAATGCGGTCGTCGCCGCGCGCTTGCCCTGATTTAGCATTGTCGGTCGACGGACGCACGCGAAACGCGCGAGTTTCCTTATCATAATTGTTTCTGCCGTGTGCCGCGTTTTCATGACGCACGTGCCACGCCTTGCCCTTTCAGACTCAATCGCTCGTACTAGTGCGCGGACCGCATGCAGGCCGCAGTCCACGCGCGCTAGCGCGGCGTACCGCAGCGCGCTTCGAAACGACGTTGGGTACAATGGTATTTTTTTACCGCAACGCCGCGGATTTGTTAGCCACCCCGCGCGGGTGATGCCGAACGCACGCGTGTCCCACCGCACGTGCGCCGCCGGAGCTAATTTTCCGATTTCGGTCGTGAATTGTATCGCGGGCGCGTGTCAGGCGCCCTCGACGTGTCATGCGGGCCCGCGCATTGGGCGTCCACGCCTTGGGCGTCCAGCAGAAAGGCGGTCGTGGTTCTCGGAGAACCACGACCGCCTTTCTGCTGGCCGAGATGTCGTCGGTGGCCGACGTGGGGCGGCCGCTGTGGGCCGAGTCCACGCGCCGCGGGCACTGCGGACTGACGTCCGACGCGTCGGGCAAGGAAGTGCTGGCGCAGGTGGGCCAGGCGGAGGTGCACGTCACGGTGGCGTCGAACGGCGATGATGCCACGGCGCGAGCAGACCCAGCAGCAAAAGGACAGCGACGCGCAGCGGTCGACGCCGATGGCATTTATCGCCCGTCAGCCGCCCTCTTGGAATCCGACGAGATCGGACCGCGTGGGACACAGTTGGCGCGATTAGTGTTTCGCCGAGCAACGTGCGGGCTTCAGTGCGGGGACGATGCGGTGATCACGGGCTTGGCGCGCGGCTGCCGATTCGCGGCCTGCGAACAGGTGCGCGAAGGTCGACAGCACGGCGAGCACGGTACGGTCGCGGCTGCGGTGTTTACTCCTCTGCGCTCGGTCGGTGCGAACGCGCGCAACCTGGCTCGTTTGGCCTTGCAGCGCACGTCGACCGAGGGCACGAACGCGGATCCGAGCCATTATACGCAGTCGTTCTGCGAGGCGACGGGGCGGGTGAAGCAGACGCTCCTTGGAGCTCTCATGACGCAGGGGCCGCGGCTCAAGCGAGCCACCGGCTACGATCCCCTGCAGGCGGAGAATATGGAGCGGTGGGTCTCGGAGTCCACTCGCCGAGGCCTGGAAGAGCGGCCGATGACGTCCGACTTGAAGCTGCGCCGGCAACCAGTGAGGCGCAAGCGCTATGCCCGCTGGGACTTAAATTGGGACAAAGAGCCCGATGGTTCCGATGTGGAGAGCGAGAGCAGCTGGGATTCGCTGGACGAGCACGCGCTGCCAGGTGGAAGTAGACCCTGACCACATTTTCATGCAATGCAGCTCTGCCTTCGCGGGCGGGGCGGTCCTCGCGGACGGGCTCTGCGGAGCCTTGCACCAACGATTATGTCGTACTCCGCACGGTCGGGGTGATCAGCTTTTAAGGCGCTTGAACCTTGACCAGAAAAAAGCCCCAAAGACCAGTAGACGTTGCGGGCAAGTCTCCAACGATTCCGACGACGACGACAACAACGATGACGACGACAACATCGTCGACGACGACGACAACGCCGACGCTGACGACGACGACGATGACAACGCCGACGGCGACGACGACGCCGACGACGACGACGATGAACACGCCGACGACGACGACGACGGCGACGATGACGATGGCGACGACGACGACGACGTCGCCAATGAAGACGACGGCGACGACGAGGGAGGAGGGAGGACGACCATGGCGACGACGACAACGACGAGGGAGGAGGGAAGACGACGACGACGACGACGACGGCGACGAAATAGGAGGGACAACGACGAAACGCCGACGAAGACGAGGGAGGAGGAAGACGACCACGGCGACAACGACGACGGAAGCCACGACGACGCCAAGACGATGACGACGACGACGACGACGAGGAAAGACAGAGGACGACGACGGCGACGCGACGAGGAGGGAGAAGGGAGGACGGCGACGACGACGACGACAACGACGCAAATGCGCTCGCTTTTGTGGAACATCCGTGTTGCGAAACCTTGTGTTTTTGTGTGTGTGTGCGTGCGTGCGTGCGTGCGTGTGGGTGGTTGGGTGGGTTGGTGTGTGTGTGTGTGCGTGTGTGTGTGTGTGTGTGTGTGTGTGTGTGTGTGTGTGTGTGTGTGTGTGTGTGTGTGTGTGTGTGTGTGTGTGTGTGTGTGTGTGTGTGTGTGTGTGCGTGTGCGTGTGCGTGTGTGTGTGTGTGTGTGTGCGTGTGTGTGTGCGTGTGTTTGTCGTGTGTGTGTGTGTGTGGTGTGTGTGTGTGTTGTGTGTTGTGTGTTGTGTGTGTTGTGTGTTGTGTGCGTTGTGTGTGTGTATTGTGTGTGTTGTGTGTCTTGTGTGTTGTTTGTGCGTGTTGTGTGTGTTATGTGCATTGTGTGTTGTGTGTGTTGTGTGTTTTGTGTGTGCGTGCGTGCGTGCGTGCGTACGTGCGTGTGTGCGTGCGCGCGTGCGTGCGTGCGTGCGTGTGTGCGTGCGTGCGTGTGTGTGTGTTGTGTGTGTTGTGTGTATGTTGTGTGTGTGTTGTGTGTGTTGTGTGTGTCGTGTGTGTTGTGTGTGCGTGTGTGTGTGCGTGTGTGTGTGTGTGTGTGCGTGTGTGCGTGTGTGTGTGTGTGTGTGTGTGCGTGTGCGTGTGCGTGTGCGTGTGCGTGTGCGTGTGCGTGTGGGTGGGTGGGTGTATGTTTTTTGGGCACACGATTTTGACATCTTTCCGAAACCGAGAGTTTGTGAAGAATTTCGGCATGCGCGCGCGACGTCGCGCAAGTCTGCACTTCGCCCCGCTTTTGTAGAATATTCTCGCAACGGCACGCGCGCAAGGGCGTTCGAAAGATTTCGACATGCGCGCGCCCCAAGCCCGTTTGGTAATATGTTTTGGAAATGTTGAACATTTATGGTTTTCGTAAGAATTCGCAAGAGCGCGCGCGTTGCGAAACTTAGTTTTCGTATTTTTTGGGGGGAAGCTCGATTTTTGCAATTCTTCCGAGACCAATGGCTTCTGAAGGATTTCGGCATGCGCGCGCGACGACGCGCGCGCGCGTGCGCACTTCGTCCTGTTTGTTACAGAGGGATTATTGAAAACTTATGGTTTTTGATAAACGGGTGCGCGCGCATAGAATTTGTTGCAGAGGATGGCGGGGGGGGTCGATACCGGCCTGGCTTGGATCATGTGATTTTTTGGTAGGATGGACGAAGGGCAGAATCGTTTGTAAATTGCAATACGAAAAGGTGTACCGTTAACTCCCGGAGGGGGGTCGAGTCTATTTGTCTTTCAGAACGGAGAAAACATGTTGTGCAAAGCATGTTTTGCAAGTCCTATGTGGTGCAATCTATGTGTGGCGATGTACATGTGGTGCAGTTCTTGTTGTGGCGGCGAGGCGGCCGTGGGGCGGCGACGGCGACGACGTAGCCGCCAGACCGGCGCGCAGGCTAAGACGACGGGCGGCGACGAGGCGGCGACGGGGCGGCGACGGCGGCGATAGAGCCGCCCGACCGACGGCCAGGCCTTCACGACTGGCGGTGACAAGGTGACGACGGGGCGGCGGCTGTTGCTGCATAGCCGCTGGACCGACGGCCAGGCCCAGTTCTTTGGACGAGAGGCAGGAGCCCGTCAGTGCAAGCACTGGTTCGGGGACACATACCCCCCCCTTGTCGTCGGAGCGGAGAGCGAGGCCATGGCGGCGCAGGAGGGCCTCGCGGCAGAGCTGGAACGGCGGAGACTCCTGGAGCGCGTCCAGGAGCAGGAGGGCGTGATCCGCCAGCTCTGGGACAGGTACAAGCAGGATTTCGGCGGACGAGGAACAGTAGAACAGACCCCAGACATGTCCGGGTCGTGGAGCAAGAGCACGGCGGGGGGGTTCTGTCCGTTTTCGGCATCCCAGAGACATCGCCTGGCCCTTCAGAGCCGTCAGCAAAAACGCTGGGGATGCGAAGCTGGCTCTGGGAAAAGAAAGGGTCGGGACTTTCGGGGACCTCGTACCGAATTCGCTTAGCGGGCCCAATCATATGGAGTTGTGAGTACCGCGCTTGTGAGTATCACTTCCAGTGAAACTACCTTTCGGGCCACGAAGCGCGTGAGGGGTGTGCCGAAAGTGGCTTGGGGGAGCATGCGGGTGCTGCCACTGGGGCCTTCGGTGGAGCTCCATATAGGGCCACGATGCTTGCGAGGGCTGTGCCGAAAGTGGTCTGGGGGAGCATGCGGGCGCTGCCACTGGGGCCTTCGGTGGACCCCCTATGGGGCACCGAAGCGCGTAAGGGGCGTGCCGGAATGGGCCGGGCGAGGCATGCGGTCGCTTCCACTGGGGCCTTCGGTGAAGCTCCCTCTGGGGCCACGCAACGCGTGAGGGGCGTGCCCAGATGGGCTGGGGGACCGCATGCGCGCTCCCCCCTTCTGGGGGCTTCGGTGGAGCTCCATGCGGGGCCACGAGGCGTGCGAGGGCTGTGCTGACATGGGCAGGGGGGCCGCATGCGACACCCCACCCCCCAGGGCCTTCGGTGGAGCTCCCGGTGGAGCCACGACGTGTGTGATGGGATGTGCCAACATGGGCCGGGGGGACCGCATGCCCCCACCCCCCGGGGTCTTCGGCGTCCCGGTGGGGCCACGACATGTGTGAGGGTTGTGAGGAGGGGAAGGAGGAGGAGGAGGAGGAGGAGGAGGAGGAGGAGGAGGAGGAGGAGGAGGAGGGGAAGGAGGAGGAGGAGGAGGAGAGGAGGAGGAGGAGGAGGAGGAGGAGGAGGAGGAGGAGGGGGGAGAGGAAGGAAGAGGAGGAGGAGAAGGAGGAGGCCTTCGGTGGAGTTCTCTATGGGTCACGAGATGTGTGAGTGGTGTGCCGACATGGGCGGGGGACCGCATGCGTACCACATCTGGGGCGTTGGAGCCCCCTCTATGGGGCCACGGGACGTGCGATGGGGTGTGCCGAAAGGTGCACGCGGAGGGGTATGCCGAAATGCGCATGAGGATAAAGGAGGAGGGGACAGCGGGAGAAAGGAGTGGACGCGGGGCGCTGTCCATTCAAAATGAGGACCCAGCACCACACAAGGTTTGGGAAAAAGTCAGGACATCGCATGCCTGGGTGCGGTCGGACCGAGAAATAAAATCGAGGTCGGTTCGGGGAGGGTACCCTGACACTCTTAGTGTTGGTAAGATGCTCTTGCACAACCTGGGGGAGGGTACCGTGGGTGGCCTCATGGTTTGGGGTGCTTTGGTCTGCGGAGGGTGTCATGTGCTTGCAGGTTGTTCTTCGGTCCTACAGTCGGTGCGCTGAAGAAGGAACCCTTTTCGTTGGGGAGGGGCTCCGTGTTCCTTGATTGTTTCACAGCTTGCCTCAGGGTTTCCTAATGTTTTCGATGGGCAATCGAAGTTTAACTAATGGGAAAAAGGGGCCTCGTTCCTTATTTAGGGTTCCTTTGGTCAACGCCCCGACTGTAGGTTTGGCCGCTCGTATTTGTTTCCGCTATCGGAGACGCCCGTCAAAGGGCGGCCCGGAAGCTGTACCATGGCAGGCGGGGCATAGCCCTTCGAGCCGCCCCTGGCCGGGCGCCCCAGCCGCGGACAAGCCTCTTCTTTATGCCGCCACTCGCCGCCGGAAGGACGTGGGGCGCGAGCCCGACGTCTGCGAGCTGGTGGCTGACGCTGGGCCGCGCTCCAGGAGCCGAAGGAGAACAAGCTGCACACACACAGAAACTTAAATCGGGCACGTCCCTGGAATGTGCACACGTGGTAACTAACTCATTGTGAGGGGACGTCTGTTCTACTCTTTTCTTCTGTTGTTTTCGAATCTTGCTCGACTCTTTTTGCATTCCGTCCCAAACCCGCCTGGGGGAGGACACGCCCGACCTAACACACGCTGTATGTACACGTACCCAGACATCCAACGTCCCGATGTTTTCGTGACACGGGCCCCCGACCTCCCGACCGCTTCCCCAGGACCCGCTTTACGTCCCGAGTCGTTGTTTGACGGCCCCGAGGCCTGGCGAGGGCCCCGTGAGGCCGAAAACAACGAGAAACGTCCGTCTCGATCTTTTCGAGGCGCCCGATGTCTGGGCAAGCCTTCGCAGCTCCGCGCGCCAGGGGGGGTGGGTGGGCCGCGCCGCGCCAGAGCCTGCGCATAGGGGGCCACGCGCGAACCCTAACCCTACCCCCCACGATTTCTGAGGAGGAGGGTAGGGTTCACTTCGCCTGGGAGCTCCCGAGCGAAGTGAGCCCCACCCTCCCCCTCGGAATTTTTTGGGGGGTAGGGGTAGGGTTCGCACGTGGCCCCCTATGAGTGTGGGGCCGAACAGCACCGAAAAAAAAGTTTCGGACCGAGCAACATGGAGGAGGAGGAGGAGGAGGAGGAGGAGGAGGAGGAGGAGGAGGAGGAGGAGGAGGAGGAGGAGGAGGAGGGAAGGAGGAGGAGGAGGAGGAGGAGAGGAGGAGAGAGGAGGAGGAGGAGGAGGAGGAGGAGTGAGAAGGAGGAGGAAGGAGGAGGAGGAAGAGGAGGAGGAGGAGGGGGGAGGAGGAGGGGGAGGAGGAGGAGGTAGAAGGAGGGGTAGGGTCCGCGTGTGGCCCCCTAGATGCGCGCGGACCGCCCCTCGCGCCGTTCTGCTCCCGCCGGCCGCGCCTCCTCCGGAGGGGGGGCTTTGGGGGGCGCCGCGCACGGCGCGGGGGCGCGGCAGGCCCAGACCTCGGGCGCCTCGAAGCCAGCGGGACGGAGGTGTCTCCCCGCTTGCGGCCTCGGGGGGCCCCGGCCAGGCCCCGGGACCGTCCGCAAAACCATCGGGACGGAGGTGCCTCGAAACCGTCGGGACGGAGGTGTCTCCTCGTTTGCGGTGCCGGGCCTCGGGCGCCTCGAAGCCAGCGGGACGGAGGTGTCTCCTCGCTTGCGGCCTCGGGGGGCCCTGGCCAGGCCCCGGGACCGTCCACAAAACCCTACGACAAGTGCAGGGAATACTGGAGCTGTGTAGCTTGCTTCCAACTTGTGTGAAACACGCGAGACCATTATCATTTCGAAAAGTGCAGCCCGACGGCCGGCGGATCCTCCACGTTTTTTGACAGTAATATTTCAGCTACGGACGACTCGGGATGAAAAACTGGTCCATGGGGAATGGGTCGAGACTTCTGGGGACCCGGCGTTGAAAAAATCACGGCGTCGGATCTCTGGGAACTGAGCGACAAAATGGCGGGGTGAGAAAATGGGGGGGCAGCAAGGGCTGCAGAAAAAAAAAAGCCCTCCCCAGACCCCTTCGCGCTGTGACGAAAGTTACGACGGGAGGCGTTCGGCTATTTTCAGCCTCTGGGGGCCCTCGCCGGGCCTCGGGACCTTCGAAAAACGATTCGGGATGAACAAGCGGTCCTCGAGAAGGGGTCCAGACCTCTGGGGGTCGACGTTGTGAAAATATGACGACGTCGGGGGTCTGGGTTTGGGGCCCCCTCAAGTTGTCCTGGGGGGCCCAAGAGGAAGCCTTCAGGGGCTCGAGTCGTGCACCTTTCTCTCCCTCCCCCCCCATTCCCAGAACCCCGACGTCGTGAGATTTTCACAACGTCGACCCCCAGAGGTCTGGACCCCTTCCCCAGAACCGTTTTTCATCCTGGGTCGTTTTTCGAAGGTCCCGAGGCCCAGTAGGGGCCCCCCGAGGCTGAAAATAGCGAGAAACCTCCAGTCGTGATTTTTGTCACCGTGCGAAGCCCAGACATCCGACGTCTTGATTTTTTCGAGACGCGGGCCCCCGATCCTGACCGCTTCCCCAGGACCGGTTTTGCATTCCGTCGCCTTTTTTGGACCGCCCCAAGGCCATGCGAGGGCCCCGAGAGGCCAAAATCTACGAAAAACCTCCACCCCGATTTCTTCGAGACGCCCGATTTCTTCGAGACGCCCGATGTCTACGAGGCCCCCCCAGGAGCGCAGACAGGGCAGAGGCCTTCCGGCGCACGGTCGGCCAGGAGCACACCTTCGAGCATGCGGTCGACGGCTTCGAGCCGCAGTGGACCCCCCCTCCTCCTCCTCCTCCTCCTCCTCCTCCTCCTCCTCCTCCCTCCTCCTCCTCCTCCTCCTCCTCCTTCCTCCTCCTCCTCCTCCTCCTCCCTCCTCCTCCTCCTCCTCCCTCCTCCTCCTCCCTCCTCCTCCTCCTCTCTCCTCCTCCTTCCTCCTCCTCCTCCTCCTCCTCCTCCTTCTCCCCCTCTCTCCTCCTCCTCCTCCTCCTCCCCTCCTCCTCCTCCTCCTCCTCCTCCTCCTCCTCCTCCCCTCCTCCTCCTCCTCCTCCTCCTCTCCTCCTCCTCCTCCTCCTCCTCCTCCTCCTCCTCCTCCTCCTCCTCCTCCTCCTCCTCCTCCTCCTCCTCCTCCTCCTCCCTCCGCAGGACGCGCAGTTTCGGGGAGGCCGCCGCGCAGGGGGCCGGCGCAAGGCTGCTCCACGACGGGCGGCCGGCGGCGGCGCCGCGGAGGGCCTGCGACGTGGACCTGGGCGGCTTCTGGGGGCGCGGTGTCTCCATCAATGGGCCGATTCTCCACCACCTCCACCGCCATAGGTTGGAGAGGGAGGAGGAGGAGGAGGAGGAGGAGGAGGAGGAGGAGGAGGAGGAGGAGGAGGAGGAGGAGGAGGAGGAGGCGGAGGAGGAGGAGGAGGAGGAGAAGGAGGAGGAAGAGGACGAGGAGGAGGAGGAGATCTCCCCCGTCCTACCCATGGTAGTGGTGGTGGAACATTGGCGCATCATCCATGCCCGCGTTCGAGCGCCTGATCGAGAAGCTGAGGTCAGTGCAGGCGTTCGGGGGAGGAACAGGTTCGTTCCCCAGACCCCCTCGCGGTGTGACAAAAATCACGACGGGAGGTTTTCTGCTATCTTCGGTCTTGGGGGGACTTCCCCGGGCCTCGGGACCGTCAAAAAACGAGCCAGGATGAGAAACCGGTCCTAGGGAAGGGGTCCAGAGTCCATACCTATGGGCGTCGACGTTGCTGAACAAAATCATGACGTCGGGGGTCTGGGCAGGTTCAGCTACACGTAAGAGAGTGACCCTTCGCCTCGAGCGACCTGTGGTGCGGGCTCATGGGTCCCCTTGATCGCTGGGCGCGATGCGATAGCTCGACCAACGATTAAACGACACCACCCCACCTACGGCCCTCCATGTTTCGCTACGGCCCGTCGGGGACCGTAGGGTATACCTCGCAAAAACCTACGCCAGATCTCCTTGTATGCGCCAAGCCCCGTAGGGCCGTAGGTGGGGTGGTGTTAATTTCTTGATTCAATAGCGGCTGCTTGCGCGCTTTGGCCACTTTGCGCCCCCCTAGAGCTGGGCATCAGAGGTCATTCTTGCCTCATGGGCCACTCGCGCGTGCGGTCGAAACAGGTGCCGATACCGCTGCTGTTGCCTCGTGCTCCCCTTCGTGGGGCCTCTTGGGAGGCATGCGCCTGGCTGTACTCGCCTCGAGACGCTGGTTGGAGCTCGCACACCCGGAGAGGTCCGGGGGAGGAGCTGTGGACCATTCGGGTGTTTCAATGTCGCTTGAACCGCTGCAGACGTTTTTTCGGTTTGGTGGACATCGATCGGCTTTTTTGTTGGCTCTGAGCGCCGTTTTTGTTACGTCGTCATGTCCGGGATCGGTTCGGGCTCTCCTGCGCGTTGCATTTCCGTTTCCATGGCGTTGTAAGTAATTCATCATGTAGATGTCACAAGTGCCGTTTTTCTAACGCCCACTTTCTGGGGTGCCGTGATTTCTTTATATATAATCACGTTTCGGTTGGGTCAAGAGCGAAGCGTGGAAAACGGTCGAGGGCCTCCTCCATTTCGCGGTCGAGCACAGGCCAAGACTGGCAGGATCCGTTGAGTCCTTTTTTATATCCCGCCGAATCCTGCTTATAAGCCTGTGATGAATCAACTGTAGGTGCTCAACTGACTTCATCCCCTCTCACGAAGAACTCCCAGGGGGTGCCTCCCAACCCAGAGATCCGACGTCGTGATTTTTTTCAACACGTGGTCCCCAGAAGTCTCGACCCACTCCCCAGGGCCGGTTTTTCTCCTGAGTCGTCTTTTGACGGCCCCGGGGCCCAGCAAGGGCCCCCAGAGGCCGAAAATTGCGCAAAAAACTTCGTCTGGATGTTTTCCATGCGTTGCATCTCTGGGGCTACATTTAGGTCGGGCCTGTCCCCCTACAGGGGAATTGTCGACGAAAAATAAACATACCCCCAAAATAGTAAAAAAATAATCCAAAAATAATGTGGGGACGCTGTTTTGGCCAGTTTTTGACTTTTGGTGGGTATTTTTGCTGTATGTTTTGCTCTTCGTCGACAACCCCCCCTGTAGGGGGACACGCCCGACACAAGACTGCAGGTGTACCGCCTCGACCTGAGCGACAACGGCCTCAACGGCAACTTCGTGCCCGGCGTCCTCGCGGTGGCCCGCCGCGGCGTGCGGCAGTCGGGGGCGGAAAAGAGGGGGGTGATGACTAGGGGGGGGGGGAGATCATGGCGGGGGCCAGGATATCTCCCCAGATTTCATGGCGCCTCTTCTTATTTCATTACGTCCCTGGCCCCCCCGCTGGGCCGCGCACATGCCGCCGGTCATGATTTGCACCCCCCCCTCTTGGACACCCCCCTCTTGGCCGCTCCCGAGGCAGCTGGACCTCTCGCGGAACGCGCTGGAGGCCGAGGCCATGCAGAGCCTCCTCCGCGCCCTGCCGCCCGCCGCGCCCCGGCTGGAGAGCCTGGACCTGCGGCTCCCGCCCTTGGAAGGGAGAGAGAGAGCTCGGAGGGAGGGGGACTGCCAACCTCGTTGAGGGCCCTTGGGCTTGCATTGCTCCTCCTCCTCCTCCTCCTCCTCCTCCTTCTTCTCCTCCTCCTCCTCCTCCCCTGCCCACCAGTACGTGAGAACGCAAAGGCTCAATCTTGAACGACCTGCTCCTCCTCCTCCTCCTCCGTCCTCCTCGGGGGCCCCCAAGCCCCATGCAGAGATCCGACGCTCCCGAAAAATGGGAGCGGGCGGCTTCTGGCTGAGGTCGGCCTCTGGGGGCGTGTGCCGGGCCTCGGCAGTGTCCTGACACGGCTCTCTTGGCGGAACACCGGCCTTACTATAGTCAGGAGGGGAAAAAAACACAGACAGAATGAATCGTCGATCCCCAGGAAAAGATGGGAAAATATGGAAAGTGGGGGGGAGCACGAAAATCCAAGAAAGATTGAAAAATATAGGGAATCCTTTTGTTTGTGTGTGTATTGATTTGTGTGGGTCCCAGGGTCCCTTTATATAGGGAAGTGGCCCAGACCTCCGGGGCCCACGCATCGAGAAACTTAGAAGGAGCAGCCGAGTGTCTGGGGCTGCGCGGTGATCTCCAGAGCCCCGAGCCCTCGGGGCGAGGGGCGGGCCGGGTATACGCCCTGCAGATTCGCGCCTCGGGGGCCCGGGCCGGAGGTACCCCGGACCGCAGCCCAGACGTGATCGCGTCGTTAAAAAATCGACTAGACGCAGGAGTGACCTTTCGCCGGAGTGACCTCTGGTGCGGGCACAGACGGGCCCCCAGGTGGCTGAAAGCGAGGCAGGAGCAGTGGCCTGCGCGCCCAGGCTTGCCCCCCCCCCCCCGCAGCCCCCCAAAAGCCGCGCACCAAAGGTCACTCTTACCCAGGGTCACTCTTGCGTGTACCCGAAAGAAAAAGAGCGGGCGGTGTTTGGCTATTTTCGGCCCTGGGGGGCCCTCGCCGGGCCTCGGGACCGTAACAAAAACGACTCGGGGCGAGAAGCCGGTCCCGGGGAAAGGGTCGGGACTTCGGGGACGCCGTGCTGAAACAAAATCAGGACGTCGCACGTCTGGGAGTGCTCCTGGACAGGTCGGGTGTCCAAGTGACGGACCGCGCTGTGACCTTCGGGGGCGGAAAAGAGGGGGGTGATGACAAGGGGGGGGTGGAAAATCATGGCGGGGGCCATGATATTTCCCCAGATTTCATGGCGCCTCTTCTTGTTTCATGACGTCCCCGGCCCCCCCCGCGGGGCCGCGCACGTGCCGCCGGTCATGATTTGCAGCCCCCCCTCTTGGCCTCCCCAGACATCCGACGTCATGATTTTTTCATGACGCGACCCCCAGAGGTCCGGACCCATATCCCGGGACCGGCTTTTCATCCTGAGCCGTTTTTTGACGGGCCCGAGGGCCGGTAAGGGCCCCCGGAGGCCGAAAATAGCCAAAAACTTCACGTCGTGATTTTTTCAGGACTCGAGGGGGTCTGGGTCTTGGCCGCTCCCGAGACCTCGAGGGCCCGAGAGGAGACCCCACTCCGCGCGGTCCGTCACCGCACGGCCGCGGGGGGCCGCCTCGGAGAGGGGCGGGCCGGCCCGAGGCGTCCTCGGAGAGCGGGCCCCGAGTGCCCCGAAGCGCGCGGTGGCCCCGAGCCCCCACGGATTCACCGCGCGGTGTGGTCACCACGCCGTCTGGGGCCCCCCAAATCCCAGACCCAGACCCCCTCGAGTTGTGGAAAAATCACGGCGGGATGTTTTTCATTGTTTTTGGCCTTTGGGGGCCTTGACCGGCCCTCGGGACCGTCAAAAAACGACTCAGGACGAAAAACCGGTCCCGGGGAATCGAGACCTCTGGGGGTCGACGTAATGAAAAAATCATTACGTCGGGGGTCTGGGATCCCAGACATCGGGCGTCTCGAAAACATCGAGACGGAGGTTCTTCGTCATGTTCGGCCTCCCGGGGTCCTCGCTGGGCCTCGGGACCGTCAATAGAAACGACTCGGGATGAGAAGCCGGTCCTGGGGAAGTGGTCGGGAGGTCGGGGGCACGTGTCTCGAAAAAATCGGGACGTCGGATGTCTGGGATCTCCTGGTTCCGCCCGGAACGTTTGGCCGCTCAGACAGGGTGGGGCACCCAGGGATAGACACCCCGAGGGGGCTCATCGGACGCACCCCCCATCGAGGATGGACGCCCCCCCCATCGTACCCAGACCCCCTCGAGTCATGAAAAATTCACGACGGGAGGTTTTTCATTATTTTTGGCCTTTGGGGGCCCTTACCGGCCCTCGGGACCGTCAACAAACGACTCAGGACGAAAAACCGGTCCCGGGGAATGGGTCGAGACCTCGGGGGGTCGACGTCATGAAAAAATCATGACGTCGGGGGTCTGGGTATACATCCCAGGGTTGGGCACCACATGTGTGGTCCATTCCGAAACACTTCGGAACCTGGGACAGGCCCAGACCCCCGACGTCGTGAATTTTTCATGTCGTCGACCCCCAGAGGTCTCGACCGACCTATTCCCCAGAACCGGTTTTTCATCCTGGGTTGTTTGTTGACTGTCCGGTGTCCCGGTAAAAGGCCCCCATAAGCCGAAAATGATGAAAAAACCTACCGTCGTGTCGGGGGTCCGGGGATACATCCAGACATCCGACGTCTCGATTTTTTCGAGACACGGGCCCCCGACCTCCCGACCGCTTCCCCGGGACCGGTTCTTCGTCCCGAGTTGTTTTTGTTGACGGTCCCGAGGCCCGGTGAGGGCGCCGAGAGGCCGAAAACGACCAAAAGTTTCCCATCTCGATTTTTTTCGAGACGACCGATGTCTGGGTACAGTGCCGTTTTTTTTTTTTTTTTTTTTTTTTTTTTTTTTTAAATTACATGCTCCGCGTGCGGATCATGTATAAAAAATGCAGGGATTTAGTACCAAAAACAACGATGAGTTCAGGCATAAAATTATTCATGAATCGATCACGTATTTAAAATCACATACTTAAACAAAATCCCATGTATTAAAAATTGCCCTGTATCATCCCCTGCAGAAGCGGACCCTGCGGGCAGATGGTCCCGGGGGGGCGTTGCCGCGCTCGGGCTCCAGGGGGTGGCCCTGCTTCAGAGCCCCAGGCAGCAGGCACGGGCGAAGCCAGGACTTGGCATCGCTCGGACGTGTGCATTTTTTTCGGCGACGGCCATCGAGGAGCATCCTTGATCATTTGGCGAAGCAAAAACACGCACGGAACGAAAAAAACACAGGGAATGGACGTCCGAGCGATGCCCAGCGGACCGAAAATGAGTGTGGGGCCGAACGGCACCGAAGAAAAGGTTCGGACCGAGCAGCAGATCTTGTCTGAGAACAACATCTGTTCGGGACCGAGGCAATATGGAGGAGGAGGAGGAGGAGGAGGATGCGGAGGAGGAGGAGGAGGAGGAGGAGGAAGAGAGGGAGGAGGAGGAGGAGGAGGAGGAGGAGGAGGAGGAGGAGGAGGAGGAGGAGGAGGAGGAGGAGGAGGAGGAGGAGGAGGGGGAGAAGTAGGGGGAGAAGGAGGGGTAGAAGGAGGGGTAGAAGGGGCAGGAGGTGGAGGTGGAAGAGGAGGAGGATCAGGATCAAACTTCTTGGGTTTGAGCTGCGAAAGCTAAATTTCGGTCTCAACAGAGAAACTGGTCGGCCCCGGGGCAGCGTGCCCCCGAGGCTCCCGGGAGCGCCCAGGCCACCTATCGGGCGGTGTCCCGGTCGCGCGGCGCCCGGGGCCGGCACGGGGGCGCTCTCTTTCTCTTGTCGACGGCCCGTGTCGGCGTCCTGGTTCGCCGATAGCCCCACCAAAGAATGTTCTAAGAACCTCTTGTCCAGGGCATAAAAAAACGCCCCTACCCTGGTTTACGAGGCGCTGTGCGCTGAAACTCCTGTGGGCTGACAGGGTAAACCCTGCGTGATGTGCCGCGTCCTGGCGGCTCTAGGCTTTCGGGGTTCCCAGGAGGTTTACAGACCACGCACTTGTAATCCAGGATAGGGTTGTTTTTTCATCCCTCAGTTTGTGGTTTCCAGGAAATGTTCTTAGAACATTTCTGGCGGAATCTGTCTTGTTCGAACACATCGGGTTTATGTTCTGGGAACGTTGTTTTTGTTCTTCTTTGAACATTTCTGGGTTCTGAGGACATGTCGTGGTATGACTATAGGAATGCCAGGACGGTCGGTCCCTGCTCAAACGTGGGGGTGGCCTGTCGGAGGCATCGAGGCGGAGGTGTTGCGTCGTGTTCGGCCTCTCGGAGCCCTCGCGCCCTCCTCCTTAGGGGGGCAAAAGGTGACATAAGCATAAAATCTTGGAGGTCCGCGCGGATTTCTCGGATCGGCGCTGGACCCTCCTCCCTGGCGCGCGGAGCGCGCCAAGGGCGGCGCCGGAGGCGCCGCCGGGGGGCCCCAGAAATCCGCGCGGACCTCCGAGTCGACGGCACGTGGGTGTGGCCCGTCGCAGAAAGCGAGGCGGAGGTTCTGCGTCGTGTTCGGCCTCTCGGGGCTCTCGCCGGGCCTCGGGGCCGCCAAGAAACGGTCTGGGAGGGAGAGGCTGGCCCCGGGGGAAGTGATGCGGCGGGATCGGGGGCCCGCGCCTCGGAAAAATCGCGACCTCGGCTGACTGTGCTCCTGCCGACTGCACGTGAGAGTGATTCTTCGCCAGGGTGACCTCTGGCGCGGGCCCAGTGGGGTCCCCCCGATCGCCGAATGCGATGCGGCGGTAGCGTCTTGCGCGCTCGTGTTTGGCCCCCCCCCCGCGGCCCACAACGAGCCGCGCAGCAAAGGTCACTCTTACCCAGGGTCACTCTCCCAGAGATCCGACGTCGTGATTCTTGTCCATGCGGGATCCCCGGAAGTCCCGACCCGTTCCCCGGGACCGTTTTCTCGTCCTGCGTCGTTTTTTGGCGGTCCCGAGGCCCGGCGAGGGCCCCGAGAGGCCGAAAGTTGCGAAAAACCTCCGTCTTGATGTTTTCAGTGCGTTGGATCTCTGGGCTGGCGTGTCGTCGATCCTGCCCCTCCTCCGCCATGAAGGGAAGGAGCCCCGAGGGAGCCGGGCCCTGGAGCCTTAAGCCGCCGTTCTCGGGCTCGCGGGGCACCCCCCCTATAGGCTATAGCCTATAGGGGGGTGCCCCGCGAGCCCGTATATATAGGGCCTATATAGGGCCCATAGCCCCGGGTGTGCCTATATAGGGCCTATATAGGGCCTATAGGGCCTATATAGGGCCTACATAGGCGAGCCCGCTATGCCTATAGCTTATAGGGCCTATATATAGGCCCTATAAGCCCCTGGTGTCGCTTGAAAACGCCTCAGGATGAAGAGCTTCTCCTGCTTCGGGGGCGGCCAAGAGGCGGGTGATGACTAGGGGGGGTGGATCTCATGGCGGGGGTCATGATATTTTCCCAGATTTCATGGCGCCTCTTCTTATTTCATTGCGTCCCTGGCCCCCCCGCTGGGCCGCGCACATGCCGCCGGTCATGATTTGCTCCCCCCCCCCTCTTGGAACCCCCCCTTCTTGGCCGCTCCCGACTGCTGGGGGAGTCCCCCCGGGCTCCGGGACTTGTGTTCTTCAGGACCCGTTTCCTTCCTGCCAAGGTTCAACCCGTGCCAGCACCGCACGACCTTCGCCGCGAGCGTGGCCGGTGCCGCGCGGAGCAGAGAACGCTGCCAGTGCCGATGACGATGCCACCACGGCCCCTGACCTCTCCCAGGACGCCATTCTGGCTACCAGTCCCTGGGCGACTGCAGCGCGGCGGCGCCGACCGGATTCGCTGCCAGGGCTGATGCCGCTGCTTCCTATAGACTCCCTTGGTGTCGCTCTGGCCAGGACTCCCGGGCGGGTCTCAGCCGTCGCCGCGACGGCGAGGGCCGAGCAAAGGACGATCGGCGGGACGCCCCCCCCCCCCTCCCCGAGGAGGGAGGAGGGCAAAGGCGGCATCGATGAGCTCTTCCCGCCCGGCGGCTGTCGTCCCCCCGACGGGCGTCGGAGCGCCCAGCTGGGGAACGAGGCTCTCGCGGAACCCCGCTAGTCATCGCCGGTTTCTCTAGCGGGGCGGCCCACCTGCCCGCCCGCCTGCTTCGTCCTGCCTGGCCCTGGCGCTCCCGCCTGCGCGGTCGTCGCCGCCTGCCTGCTGCTGGAGGGATTTCTCCGAAGGGCTTAGGCGACCCCTCCTCCTCCCTCCTCCCTCCTCCTCCTCCCTCTCTCCTCCTCCTCCCTCCTCCTCCTCCTCCTCCTCCTCCTCCTCCTCCGCCTCCTCCTCCTCCTCCCTCCTCCTCCTCCTCCTCCTCCTCCTCCTCCTCCTCCTCCTCCTGAGAAGGTGTAGAGAAACAAAGACGGGCGCTCCTGGTCGAACGCATATGGGAGGCCTACGAAAAACGGAACCTCGCCGAGATGCACCGACTACGCATCCAGTACCAGAGGAACGGACGCGGGCCAAAGAAAAGGTACTATCGATCTGCTCGAACCCACTGGCCTTGCGACTACTGGTATCAGGAGCTCGCCCATCCAGCTTTGGAAGGGGGACTAGGAGCAAGGCCTATCGACAGAAAGGCAGAGAGAGCAGCACACGAGGCCTTCGTCCAGGAGCACATCGACCGATTGCCGACCGACCACGATCTTCTTTTTCAGGTCGAGGCCGACAAGCGAGCGATGCGTAGGTACTGCCAGCGAGCCAGTAAACGACGGGCCTGGCCACCATGGGGCATCCCGATAGAGATGACATGGTTGATGATCGATCCCACCCTCCATCTTCAGGACCCAGCAGAGCTCAGCAAACGACTAGAAGAAAAGCGAGTAGCAGCTGCAGAAAAAAGGGGGGACGAAGATGAGCTTGCACACTACACGACACTGGGACGATGCAAGAAGGGGAGGGAACTGCTTCGACGGCTGGGGTGGACAGAAGGTACCAGGTTGGGACGTGTGCCGACAGCGACTGATGGGACAGAAGGAGCCGCCTGGGAGCAGCAATCTTACGCAGTGGGGAGGGGCAGGTACGCAGGATTAGGTGCAGACACGATTGCGGACCACAGCAAAGGGTACGTGAAGTACCTAGACCAATTCCTTGCACAATGCAGAAGTTGTCAGGTCACCCCGTTGGACTGGCACCGATCACAAGCATTCCCAGCAGAGAAACACAACAACAAAGAAGGGATACTAGGGAAGCGTATACTACACGTCTACGATTCCTTTGGAATGGCTTGGCACTCAGGCATCCACGCACGTGGTTTACCCACAACGCAGGCGCCCTGGGCCCAAGGAGGCCTCCCACACCGCTGTCGGGAAAACGCCATCCTCTGCGTACAAGCGGCCCAATGGAGGGCTGCACAAGGGGGGGTGAGCACAATCACAACCAACTACGACGGCACCAACGCGTTTGCAGCCACCAACCGAGCTTTACTCAGAGCGGTTGCCTTCAGGCAAGCACACGAGCACGACCAGCGCTTCGCCATGGCAGCAATTGACCACTCTACCCTGACGCTCGAAGCTGCCGACGGCACAGTCGAAGCTGAGAGCACCACAGGCGCCCAAATGGGCTTCACTCTCTGCTCAAGGCAATTCAACGACGCATACAACCTGTACGTCACAAAATGGTGGGAACAAGGCCGCACGGACCCAGACCAGATTATCCACGACACGACCAACCCAGTCGCAGGCAACACTCACGACTTAGCTTTCAACACGTTCATGGACGACATCACCTATGTGCAGACAATCTTACCCGCAGCGACGGCTGGAGACATTGAACAACAACTCAACAACAACACAGAACGCCTTTCCCAAACAATAGCAGCAGGAGGATGGGGACTCAATAGTGCCAAGACCAACCACCTACTATACCTAGTTGGGCAAGGCTGCTACGGGAAAACCAGACAACTCAGACGCAGCAAAACACTGCAAGGTCAGGCGCTAAGGGAGATGCGTGTACTTGGCCCCTACCTACCAGCTGGACAGGGCATCACTGGCGAGGTCGTGCGGCGCATCGCAGCCATCCGCGTTGCATGGCGACAGTGCGGGATCTTCTGGACCTCTAAGGTACCCCGACAAATAAAACGCATGATGTTCATGGCCTTCGTGGTAGGTGCGGCCCTTAGCGGATTGCCTGCGCTAGTTCTGACAGATGCCCACACAACAGCAATCGACAGCGTACTAGGCAAGTACCTACGGACGCTAGCGGGAGGAGCAATGTCGTGGACCAGAACAGATGGGACAGTGAGGTGCAACAACTTGCGACAGGTGTTCAGATACTGGAGACTTGAGCGCACATCCGTATCTTTGCTGGTGCGACGCCTACGATGGTACCAGAACTGGTCAAGGCACCCTTGGGAGCACGGAGCAGTCATAGCAGCGGTGTTCGGAACATCCAGACTAGACGCGGCTCAGGACATACGGCGACTAGAGGGGCAGGGATTCGTGGGCCCACCTCCACCCCGTGGGCACAGCAGTTTGCAGCCGACATGCATGTGATAGCAACAGTGGACGAGAGCATGGGATGGTATGCAGACAGGGAATCCGACCTCGCCATATTCGAACAGGGGAGTACGGAACAAAAAAAACTGGTTACAAACAGACCCATCAATATTGTACAGTTACGAGCGAAACTGGGATATGCTCACGACACGAGATGCGAGGATACAGGAGGAGGAGGGCAGGGAGGAGGATACACTAAAACCTTACTGGTGCGATCATACGACGAAGGGCGAAAACGACACGGAACAGAGGTGTGGCATGCGCTTTGCGACATACGCAGCACTAGTTGGGCATCGCCGAGAGACCCACAACATCCGACCAGTGGTGGCGTCCGTAATCGTCAACAACCAGTGCCCCTGGTGCAAGAGCACATTTATTAACCGTAAGGTATGTGTCGACCACGCAGTCAGGGCTGTACACGGCCACGGTATCTGCCACCAAGACAGGTCGATGTGGTCCCACCCCATTTCCGACCCCAGCTCCCTTAGCTGCCAGATCTGCAACCACGAGGCTCAAACTCTTGAGGATTACCGCGCACACATACGTGAGCACATAGCAGGGCCAGAGTCGATCAGAGCAGCACGGGGAGAAGGAGCACATGTCGCACGGGGGCCACGGCGACTGGCGCATTAGGGCCAGTACGAAGAGAGGAGGAGGCGCAGCCGAAGGGCAGCGACCAGCACAGCGCCCACACCTCGGCGGTGGCGGAGTCGGCTCGTCAGACACGCAGCAGTCGCAGCAGACGCCGCAGCAGCCGCCCCCCACCCAGCGCCGAGGAGGAGGAGGTCGAGGACCCCCAGGAGGCGGCCGTGGTGGGGGAGGAGGCGGCCAGGTGGAGCTACGGGACCAGCTGAGATCGCTCCAGAGGCTCACCCTCCAGAACTCGAACGAGATTCGCAATTTTCTGCATCTCACGGGAGAGTTCTGGCTGACGCCGCTCGAGCCAGAATGGGTGCAGGCGCCGATGGAGACAGGCAGGGGGTACGGGCGGAAGGTAAAGCAGCTGGGCAAGGGGCGCGGCCTCGGACCACCGCATGGCCAGGTGGCGGCGAGCTTAGTCGAGGAGATCGTGGCGGTGCTCGATTCGGAGGAGCAGAAGCTCGACGCGTCCCTCCTCCACGTGAGACAGCTCCTGAAGGAGTTCATGAGCCAGCTAGACGATCCCTGGGGACCAATCTTCATCACGGAGGTCTTCTTGCAGTGCAAGATCCAGGAGGCATACAACAAGACGGGCGAGGACGTGGAGATGGACATCAAACAGTGCAAGGCCAAGCTCATCTACACGATCAACACGGCGCCGAGCTTCAGGGCCGCGCTGCACGACCAGAAGCTGGAACAGGAGCAGTACGACAAGATCGCGGGCTTCAAGCGGGACATATTCAAGCAGGCCCTGGGCCACGCGTTGGCGCACCTCGGGGCCGCGAAGAGCCGCTCAGGAGGCCCGAAGACGGGCCTGGAGAGGGCAGTGGAGGCGCAGCTCAACAGGAGGTGAGCCAAGGCACACCCCAGCCAATGCCCAGCAGCTCGCCCCGCCGCGAGCGAGAGAGCCCCGCGGGCCAGCTCCCGCCAGGCCCGCAGCCCAGCGGAGCCAGCAGCTCGTTGTCGAGCAGCGCCGTCGAGCCACGCCTCAACTCCATGGGGCGCCCTCGTGCCTGGCCACCATCATCACCGCCAGTGAGCCGAGAGGAAAAAATTGCACAGCAGATTAGTGCAGACCTTGTTCGTATGACGAGTCTCAGAAGCCAGGCCGAACAACACGGAGGCCAGATGGCATACCTATATCGGATGGCTACGTACTATCGGGACCTACGACCAAGGGACTATTACCAGCCTATGGCAAAAAAAATGAGGGGGACGGCGGACTTTCTAATTACGCAGCCGTCACCCTACAATTACACGGGCTCCCACTACCTACGCCCCCTCCCCCCACCAACTCCCACTGCCCAACCTACCATCTCTTCCTCAGGCAATCAGCTCTCTACTAGTTCCACTCACATTCGGGGTCTGCCTGTCATACAGTATCGCTGATGCACGCTCGAAGCCGACGTATCTGCGACCTCGTACCGGACAGTATACAGAACGACAGTACATGCTACAGGGTACACATCGCGTACTACGACAGCATACACAGGGAACTACCACACCACAGCATCCAGCACAGCCATGCGATTGTGACCCGACCACGGTTCGACCTCTCCTCTCCCGCTCAGATATCCAGCTCTTGCCCGCTTCAGCTATCACAACTGTTACCTCTCTCGACCTCCAGAGGATAGAGTGAGTAAGAGTCGCACACTAAGGAAAGGCACAGGATTCCGACAGCAGCAAACAACCGTGCCTACGCCTACTCTCACATCAAGGTCCTACTACGGTTCCTTACGGCCCAACCACTGGGAACTAAGGAAACTACTACAATACCTAAGGTGTACAACAGTAGGCGGGAACCACTAAGGTAAACAAGGATCGGTACACAGCTCGACATACTACCAGAGGACATTTGCGACTCGAGCATCTTCGCGGCCTCCTTATCCAGTGCTGGCGGACACTCCGCCTACATCCAGAGCCAGCGCCCCGAGGGCGCACGACCAGAGCAGCGATGGCGGCGCAGGCGCACACGGCGAAGGGGGAGATGGCGCAGCAGCCTGCTGCTGAAGATCATCTGCAGCCGACGATAGTGCAGAAGCCGCACGACAGAGGAGGCATGGGAGGAGTGGCGGACCAAGTGGCGGGCACGGCGGCGTACAGGCTCGAGATCGCGCACAACACACTCCAGAGCACCGCCGTCGCGTTCAAGGTGGCGACCGAGCACTGCGAGAAGGCCCTCCACGCGCTCCACAAGCAGCGGGAGAAGGTGGTGACCACCTTAGGCCGCATGAACGCGAAGAGCCTCAATCCATATGAAGAAGCGGAGCGCAGCCAAGCGAAGCTCTACCTCAAGGAGCAGCTCCACGACATCAACTGCGCCATCAGTTCGATGATGAGCGCCATCGGCATCACCGACGACAAGATGGGCAAGACCATGCACGGGCCGATGCCATGGGAGCTGGACTACACGAGGCGCCAGGCCGACGAGATCGACAACATATACACACGCTGGACGAAGGGCCCGCACGGCTACGCCTACGACGAGGCTTTCTTCGCCTGCGACATGCAGACGGAGCCGATGGTGGAGCCGCAGATGGAGATCAAAGACTACCTCCAGCCCGCTCGCAGGCCGCCGTGCACCAACCCGAGCAAGAGCATAGAGGGCTGGGAGAACCGTGGCAAGGTTCTGAGCAGTGAGGCCAGCTCGAGCACCCCAGCCGCCGCCTCCGCAGTTACTAAGGCCGACGGCTCCGCTCAGAGCAGGGACGTCAGGCTCTCTTCGCCAAGGGCGGCAGCGGCAGCAGGCTGGGGCATAGGGCAGCAGCAGCAGTAGAGAGCAGACTGCACTAGGCCTGGCCTCCCTTTTTTTTCTCTCCCCACTACCGCCACAGAGGGGGGGCTCGGCAGCAAGCACTCACCGCATGGGCCAGTGCGGCCATGCACTACATAAGCCGAGTGCAGGGAGTACCAGGCCGCCTCTTCTTTTTTTTGCCTCTCTTTACCGTCTAGGGAGTGGGGGGGCGGGGGGGAGGAGGGGAGCGGAGGTGGGCGGGCTCTCAGCGGTGAGGGGTGCGCCCAGCGAGGCAGCCCCACATCGCCTGCAACAGTCGACAGGCCGAAACCGAGGCAGGGTCTCCCTGCTAGCGAGGCTCGGGGACCACGTCCAACAGAAGGACGGGCCCCGTCGCCTCAGGCGGCCCCCCCAAAGCTAGGGTGGGCTCGCATCCATATACTCCCCAGGGGTCAACATGCCTTTTTCGGTAGGCAGCGAGACCAGACCCCCAAGGGCCTTATCCTATTATCCTCCTCCTCCTCCTCCTCCTCCTCCTCCTCCCCCCTCATCATCATCATCATCATGATCATCATCATCATCATCATCATCATCATCATCATCATCATCCCTCCTCCTTCTCCTCTTCCTCCTCCTCCTCCTCCTCCCCCTCCTCCTCCTCCTCCTCATCCCTCCTCATCCCCTCCTCCTCCTCCTCCTCCTCCTCCTCCTTCTCCTCCTCTTCCTCCCCCTCCTCCTCCTCCTCCTCCTCCTCCTCCTCCTCCTCCTCCTCCTCCTCCTCCTCCTCCTCCTCCTCGGGTCGCCCACGGCCCGGGGGGGAACCGTGCACTTGCTCCCCGTTCCCTCGCTCCCTCTGCGGCAGCCGCGCCGCTGCGGTGCTCACAGGCGCGCTGCGGTGCTCGCAGACGCGCCGCGTGACCCACTCGTCCGAGCGACGTGGCGGAGCGCGCGGCGACAGCGACTCGCGCTCTGGGGGCCTGGGTCCGCCCGGTCCCCCTCTGCAGGTCCCGCGCTTGCCTGGGGCCACCTCCCCAGACCTCCTCCTCGTTCTCCTCGTCGTCCTCGTCGTCGTCGTCCTCCTCCTCCTCCTCCTCCTCCTCCTCCCCTCCTCCTCCTCCTCCTCCCCATCCTCCTCCTCCTCCTCCTCCTCCTCCTCCTCCTCCTCCTCCTCCTCCTCCTCCTCCTCCTCCTCCCCTTCGCTCGCTCGGGTTCGTGGCCTACACGTCTCGATTTTGTCGAGACGCGGGCCCCCGACCTCCCGGCCGCTTCCCCAGGACCGGTTTTTCACCCCGGGCCGCTTCTTGACGGTCCCGAGGCCAGGCGAGGGCCCCGAGAGGCCAGAAACGGTGCAAAACCTCTGTATCGATCTTTTCGGTACGCCCGACGTCCGGGTCTGTGTGTAGCGGTATGCCTTATCATCCGCCGATCTGATTGTTCAAGCCGCGGCCCCATAGGTCCCGACCGCTTCGCTGGGGGTAGCTCTTCGTCCAGAGTTTATGTCTGGCGGGCCCAGGCCGCGAGGACGGTCTCCCGAGGCCGAAGTCGAGGAGCGCGCCCAGGCTCCAGACGGAGCCAAAAGTTTTAGGTCGTCGGACTCTGAGGTCCCACGGCGCGAGAAAGGTTGGAATATCGGGCACAATCACCACCGACCATGGAGGAGAAAAGAAACCCCGAATCCTGACAACACAGTAGAGACGACGCGGCCTCACTGAGGCCCCCGCCTTCGCATCAGGGATCATCAGTCCAGGCGGTTTGGTCTGGCACACCTGCAGGGAAGACCCCATACCCCTAGTGTGTTTGTACCTCCGAACTGAGGTCCCCTGCCAAAGGGTCAGGTTTTTTTTTTCGTCAGTCAGCCGATGCCCCGGATCCCAACTTCCTGCGCCTTCTGTGTTGAGATGTGTGTGGGGGCCCCAGGGGCCGACCGCGAGCGAGCACGCCCGGCTCGAACGAGTGGAGGCGCCAGGAGCTCAGAGGGATGCTTGGGCTCCTTCTCGAGGTGCAGTGCAGCAGCTCAAGGGCCTGGTCCGCCTCGCCGTCACGGTGCGCTGCGACGCGGGCTCAACCGGCGCCGACGCCGGCGCTCCCGGGCGAATGCGCGCATGATGGGCCTGCCTTCCCACCACCACCACCACCATGAGTTGGAGGGAGGAATGAGGAGGAGGAGGAGGAGGAGGAGGAGGAGGAGGAGGAGGAGGACGGAAAGGAAGAGGAGGAGGAGGAGGAGGAGGAGGAGGAGGAGGAGGAGGAGGAGGAGGACCCCCTCCCCCTCCAACTTGTGGTGGTGGTGGAAAACAGGCCCATCAGAGTAAAGCCCGCCCCTGGGCTATTCGCCCTCAGCGTCGCGGCCGAGGCACCAGCACCACCACGGCGGGGGCCACCTCCAGCGAGGAGGTCCGCGCCCCCTGGCCGAGCTGGGAACTAGGGTCCAGTCGGGCCTGTCCTCTACAGGAGGAAGGTTCAAAAATAGTTAACTGTGTTCGAATATTTTGAGTGTATTTTGAGGTATTCTCTGTGTCCCTCAACAGTTCCGGGTCCCCGGACTAGTGGTACCCCCCGGACTACAGGTACCCCTTCCGTACACCCCCCCGGACTACAGGTACCCCCACCCGAACTACAGGTACCCCCCGGACGACAGGTACCCCTCCCCGGACTACAGGTACCCCCCCCCGGACTACAGGTACCCCCGTTTGCAGCAGCGCATGTGTTCGCGCGTGTCAGCGCGCGTGCGCGTGCGCGTGACGCGTGCAACGATGCGCGTGCAGTCCCGCGCGCGCAGACGCCCGCGCGCCGAAACCCGTGCGCGTGGAGCCACGCGTGCTTCGACGAATAACATGAGCGCCCCCCCGGACTACAGGTACCCCCGCGCGGCCCCACCCCCAGACTACAGGTACCCCTCCTCGGACTACATGTACCCCTTCCCCTACTACAGGTACCCCCCCCCGGACTACTGGCCCCCCCCCCCCCCCGGGCTACAGGTACCCACCCCGGACCACAGGTACCCCCAGAACTATTGAGGGACACAGAGTATTTGTTCATTTCTCGTCCAAAAACCGATTGTAGGGGGACATGCCCGACCTAAAACTAGGGGGGCGTCTCGAGCGCGAAGGCGGGCGACCACACCACCAGGATGGTCCCCCCGCCTGGCTTTCCTCCCGCCAGTGGTCTCCTGGTGATGGTGGTGGTATCGCTTCTCCTTGTTCAGAGGCCTCCTCGATGAGATCCGAGCAGATGGGACCAGAGGAACGCGCCGCATCGCAGATGCATCGCCGATGCATCGGCGGTGCATCAGCGATGCATCGGCGACGTCGGCGGTGCATCGGCGATGCCAACGCGGAGCAAATCAGGCTCCTCATCGGGCCGCAGCGGCGATGCATCGGCGATCCTCCGATCCTCCCTGCTTCACTTGGACCTCCTCTGGAGGCTTCCGAACAAGGAGGAACGACACCACCACCACCACCAGGGACCGCCACTCACCGGGCGCGCTCCACGATTCGCAAAGTGCCCACTCGCAAACGTCAACAAAATGAGCATTCTCGCCTCGATGTACAGTCGGGGCCCTGAAGAAGGAACCCTTTTCGTTGGGGAGGGGCTCCGTGTTCCTTAATTGTTTCGCAGCTTGCCTTAGATGTTCCTTAGGTTTTCGATAGGAAATCGAGGTTCACCTTGTGGAAAATAGGGGCCTCGTTCCTTATTGTGGGTTCCTTAGGTCAAGCCCCCCCGACTGTGCTCGCAAACGTCAAAAAATGAGCATGCTCGCCTCGATGTAATGGGTCGTAGATCCTCCTCGGCGGAGCCAGGCCACTTGCGAGTAGTTAGTTTGCGATCGCGGGAAGCGCTTGCCTAGCCACCGGGGAGGAGCCAGCGGGGGTCCCCCTGGTGAGACCTCCCCCGTCCCCTGACCCCCGACGTCATGATACTTTTTCATGACGTCGACCATCAGACCCAGACCCCCATCGAGGGAGGAGACACCACCCGGACCGGACAATTG